>MUZC01004488.1:192493-230943 GCA_002072015.1 Radix auricularia | reverse complement strand
AGGCATGCTATGTCAATCTTTAGCCTTTTAAGTTCTCTATCGATTATTCCTGTCTTCCGTGTGTCGTTTATGGACTGCAGATCATCATCAGTGATGCCGGGACACATAGTCCTCACGTTCCAGCTAGCGATTCGAAGAGCTGGGGTCTTCTTTTTCTTTTTTGTATTTCTTGGTGCAGGGCTTAGTGGCCCACTTGTTGAGTGGTACTCTAATCTCCACGCACCCAGTGGAGAAGGCAGGCCATGACGGGATAGCACCTATTTGACTGGGGGCTGCCCAGTTTGAGGCGGGCGGTAGCTGTCCAGTGAGACATTGGTAGTCTCTCCCACCGTCGGAAGCAGCCCCTGGCGCCTAGCTCTACGTCAATTGAGCTTTGGCTTATAACCGGTAACTGCTGCTTCCCGTGTTTTGTCGACACCTTGCGGCGACGCTGGAGTGTCCTCTCCAGAGGTGATGCAAGCCTGGGCGGGTATTATGGAGAATTAGCTGCTGCCCATACAGCATATCCCCCCTCTCCACGTCAATGGTGTAACCAAGGGAACGACTTGCGTCGATGCAGCTTGGCTGCCATTGGCGTCGCAGGAGCTGCCGGTATGTACATAAGTCTTATGTATAGACCGCCTGTAGGTGCTCCAATTCCTGATTTTCTTTCAGGGTTTACTCCCTTAGCCTTTCCCGCCAAGCAGGTATAGCCGCAAGGCAGCGGAGGATTTGTATTCGGAGTTCCTTCTCCTAGATGAGCTACCAGCCAAGGTTTTAACGAGCATCATCTACCCGTAGGGGTGCTTGAACCGGGGTTTGAACCCGTGACCGATTATTTTTTTATTTTAAATTTTTTTTTGGTGCCGCAGCGTACTAACACTTTGACCACCGCGCCCCCATCATAATCATAATCAAATAAATATAAAAGTATAGCCTTTATTATTTTGCCCTTATTAAGACGCAAGTGTCTCGATAGCCTGTGGGCTGTTAAGACATTAGCCACTGCCTAAAATTGGCTCTTTCACACTCTTTCAGATATCCCTTTCACCTGGTTCCCCCCAAATAATTAATAATAATGATTAATAATATTATTTGTAAAATTATATTTTTTTGTTGATTATCAAATATTTCATTTTAATATGCTAAATATTATTGTATATTGCAGTTAATTATTGGACAAAACACGTATATCAGCTCCAGAAAAATTGGATAATTATTTATAATTAAAGACTAAATTCAATTGACCTGCTTGTGCGAGGTAAAACTGGAACGAAAATAAAACATTCCGAAAAATGAACCAGCGCCATGCCATAAAGATCTGGTAAACTGGTTGATTTGAATATTTCAAATAACAAAATGCACTTACAAATAAGAGTTGTCAATTTACCCTTAATTTAAATAATAGTATCGTCAGGTGCAGTAAACGTGCTCAGGAAAGAGTTAAAGATTGCAATTTGACATAATATATCTATGCAGACTGAACGTTGCATTTTTATATATAGATCGTGCATCATCATGCTACAAACATGACATGAGTTAAAATGTGTTCAAAAATAATAATATTTTAAATTTAGAAACAGAGCCAAAACAAATCTTTGTTTTTTTTAACGTATGTTATCATAATGCGTAGGGATTATTTGTAGACGCGTAGGAATTTACTTATTTCCAACTCAAATATTGCAACACGTTTTTTAAAGCAGTAAACATAGAAAAAAAATCATTTTTTATAGCAAAATTAACTAAATTTTTTTTTCTTATTTGATTATTTTATTGATAACCGAATACACAAACTTTAAGAATTAAAATAAAGCCTTCAGCGCGAGAGTACAGTGCGGCACAAACTGAATCGCAAGATGGCCGAACACAAACAGAAAGTGAAAGTATCTTAGGAAACTCCGAAAAGGTGAAGATTTATTGATTTTGGTAAGTACTAGCTTTTATTTTCCTGCAAAGTGCGTTCATTCATTTTTGTTAGATAATGATAATATAATATAGAATGCGGATAATTTATATTGGATCAGTAATCACATTTTAAAAAACCCAACAAACTGGTAGTGATAATAATAATTGATAATCATATTAATAAATTAATTAAATTAAAAGTAATACTTACACTTTAATAGTAGTAGTGTAATAGTAGTAGTAGTAGTAGTAGTAGTAGTAGTAGTAGTAGTAGTAGTAGTAGTAGTAGTAATGGTAGTAATAGTAATAGTAGCTTGTTGATGTACAGGCTGTTAGGCCTTTTAGGTGCTCCATCTTTGTTAACTTTATATAACTTAATATAAGGTCAGATTTATGCATGCATTACATTTACCTATTTCATTATCATTCGTCATGAGTCATACTATCTAAACTTTAGTATAAATTTTGGATTGCTGTCTATGAGATTTTTGAAATTGTTTAAACATTTATTTTTCTCTTTCTTTTAGATTGTGCAGCCACTTTTTATTCCGCCATGTATAATCTGATGTAAGTCATGAAAACCAAGATGCTGCTAGTTTTCAACCCACTAACTGGGATATGTGTGCGCTTTGTCAGAATAATACCAAAGAAAAATTACATTGTCCCACTAATGCCAGACAAACAAATCAAGGATCTACATATGTGACTTTGGCTGAAAATCTTACTTAGTTTGGTGAATGTGGTGCACTGTCACCTAGCTTTTTAACTAGACTGGGTGATGGAGAAGGTGTTGAGGAAACATTGCAGCAGGATTCTGATTCACACTGTCCACGCAGATGTGGTGGTTCTTTCTGGGGCTGCCATGACTCGCCACCCTCACCTGGTATTATGGATTGCCATGGGTACAAGAAAAGACTACCGATACATTGCAGCTCATGACATAAGCACAGTTTCAGGTGTTGCCAGAGCCCAGTGTCTGCCTTTGTTTCACAGTTTTACCGGTTGTGACACCATCAGCTGTTTTAATGGTATCGGCAAGAAGACAGCTTGGGAGCAAATGCGACCATGTTACAGCCACATTTCAAAAAGTGTGTTGTGCTCCATTTGAACTAACAGCTAAGGACATGTCAGTTCTGGAGCGTTTTGTGACGCTTTTGTATGACAGAGGTAGCAATTGCCATGATGTCAACAGTGCCAGGAAATACATGTTTACAAAGACTGGCCGCCAAATTGAAAACATTCCTCCAACGAGTGAGGCCTTGTTTCAGCACTGCAAACGGGCAATTTATCAAGGAGGCCATATTTGGAGCCAGGCACATGAACGACAACCAGTGCTTCCTGATCCAAGTGAGTGGGGTTGGCAGTTAATAGACAGACAAGGGCAGCCTTTTTGGACTGTTTAGCCACAAGCATCTATGACTTGTCGTGAAATGTTGAAATGTGCTTGTAAAAAAGAATACAGATCCAAGCGTTGTAAGTGCAACAAGGCCGAATTAAAATGCCCTGCTTTATGCAGCTGTGTCTGTGGAGCCGATTTTTCAGTACAACATCCAGTTATGAACAATTTATCATCATACTCAAAAAAAAATTTTGTGGCCATGTTTATGTAAATAAAAATAGAAACTTAACAAACTTAAGCATTTTCTGTCTCACATTTTGATGTGCCTTATAAACTGGTTTGGTGACAGGTTTGGTGTTTGTAGCTTAAAGATGATCAGTTTGTCCTACTTACATGAATTTCTTTAAGCTGCCATTTTTAATGTTACTATAAATAGAAACTGATCAAATTTTTGCTGTGGCTCTGTATCACACTTTATTCAGCATAAAAAAATGAACATCTGTGCCAGGTTTGGTGTTTGTAGGTTAAAAATTATCAGTTTGTCCCTCTTACATGAATTTCTTTAAGCTGCTATTTTTAATGTTACTATAAATAGAAACTGATCAAAATTTTGCCGTGGCTCTGTATCACATTTTATTCAGCATAAAAAAATGAACATCTGTGCCAGGTTTGGTGTTTGTAGCTTAAAAATTATCAGTTTGTCCCCCTTACATGAATTTCTTTAAGTTGCCATTTTTAATGTTACTATAAATAGAAACTGATCAAATTTTTGCTGTGGCTCTGTATCACATTTTATTCAGCATAAAAAAATGAACATCTGTGCCAGGTTTGGTGTTTGTAGCTTGAAAATTATCAGTTTGTCCCCCTTACATGAATTTCTTTAAGCTGCAATTTTTAATGTTACTATAAATAGAAACTGATCAAAATTTTGCCGTGGCTCTGTATCACATTTTATTCAGCATACAAAAATGAACATCTGTGCCAGGTTTAGTGTTTGTAGCTTAAAAATTATCAGTTTGTCCCCCTTACATGAATTTCTTTAAGTTGCCATTTTTAATATTACTATAAATAGAAACTGATCAAAATTTTGCCGTGGCTCTGTATCACATTTTATTCAGCATACAAAAATGAACATCTGTGCCAGGTTTGGTGTTTGTAGCACAAAAATGCATGATTTGTCAACATAGAACCCTAGCTATAATGGAGTTTTCCCGCTTTGTGAATGCTAATGTTAGATTGTTGCGCGGTGCGCACTATATTGACACATTATTGGTGTGATGTAGTGTGAGGGGCTATGAAGTCATATTTTGCTTAGTTTTAGAAGAACTAATTTAATATGACTTTTAATGTAATCTAGAATATTCTTCCTTTAATAAACAAATCGGAATTTCTTTGTAGGAAATTTGGCTGAAATACTTATTGGAGTTTTTATTATTTACTTCATTTTCTTAAATAAGTTGATTTATAATTATTCCTTCTATAAACTTTTGAAAGTTCTATAAAGAAAGAGATATTCTTTTAGTATTAATTTCTTTCGTGGGTGAAGGGGATGGTGAAATATTTAATGCTAAAAATAGTTGTATATTATTAATTTATTTGTTAAAAATAGAGTTATTTTAATTAATTTTTTAAATCTCTTTTTACAATTTAAAAGTATCATGTGCATTTAAATCCCACAGGAACAGTACATTGAACACGACTTCTGTCCATCCTACAGTTACAGATATGGGCAATTCTTCTTCAAAATTGAATACAGTGTGCTACTGGTTGGTAAAACGGGCAACGGTAAAAGTTCATCTGGAAACTCGATTCTAGAGGAGCAACGTTTTTTCTCCCCGTTTCATTCATTGCTAGCGTGTACAAAATGCGTATCGAAGTACGAAACAAAACGTTGGGGAAAAAATATAACTATCGTTGACACACCAGGACTTGCAGATCAAGAACTCGACGAGCTTGAAAACGCCGAGTTTGCCAGAAATGACATGTTTAAGTCATTTCTGTTATGTCCTGGTGGTTTTGATGCCATACTGACTGTGCTAAATTATACGAATCGGTATAGTAGTGAGGAAAAGGAAGTGATCGATGCATTGACAGAAATATTCGGTGATAAGATTTTTGACTCAGCAATCTTAATTTTTACTCATGGGGACCACAGAGTTTCTGAGCCTCAAGACAGTCAAAGAGAATTCATGAATTGGTGTTGTGAGGTCAATGAAGTTTTAGAAAATTTGTTATATAAATGTAATTACAGAGCAGTTCTTTTTCACAATAACGATGCGTATGGCCACCAAAGAGAGCTCGAAAGGTTAGAGTTATTTAAAAACATAGAGGCGTTAAGAAAACAAAAATATAAAAAGTCTCACTTGGACAGAAATGAGTATCGAAGAAAGAGATTAATTTTAAATAAATACCTTGATCAGCTAAAAGTAAAGATAACAGAGGAACTCTTTGAGCTCAAAGACGACTTGAGGCTGATCACACACCAGAAGGAAACAGTGAATAGAAAGGCGACCGAACTCTTGTCAAAATTGGAAACGGAAAACTTCCCAGAACAAACGTCACTTGTGTCAGCTGTCACTAACTTGCGAGATAAATTTACAACCTTTACACAAAACCGAAACAAGTTTGATTTTCTTATAGGAATTCTAGCAGACATTAAACGTCCCATCCTCAAAGAAATATACTCTTTTATTTCTGACATCAATAAAATCCTTAATCCAGAAAAACATAAAAATGAGCTGAAATTAAATATTTGTTCATTGTTAGATTATATAAAAGAACAATCTCTCGGAACAACTCTGTTAAAGAGTGAAGAAGACAGAGTAAAATTGTTTTTATCGGAAGTGGAAAGTTTGGAAATTCAAATCTTTGACGTCGTTACTCAAATCCGATGATTAATCCTATTAATGTTGTAACCAATATTAAGTTTAAGATTTTCTAATTAATTGTTATTTTAATCGCCTGGATGAAACGTGTAGACTCCTTAAATAAACGAAGACATATTTTTACTAATCTTCTTTCTTATGAATTTTCCCAATTCTATTGTTCAGACTTCTGTAAGGAACTTAGATGCCTTTGTATTTATAATCGGTACCTGCCTTTTTAAACTTTCTGTAAAACCTTGCACATTGGAATCATTTAAAAATTGTACTTAGTACAATCCAATTGGTGGAGGTGTGGAGAAAGGACAATAGAACAACAGATCATGGAAAGGAAGTGGGGATGGATTGGGAACACCCTTCCAAAAGATAACAGCAGGGTGAGGCAGGCCTTAGATTGGAACCCCCAGGGCAAAAGTCAGCGAGGAAGACCCAAGCGTACATGGAAATGGAGCGTGTTATATGAGGTTGGAAGAACTGGGAAGAGGTGGTAAGAATTGAAGTGACTGGCAAGGGACCGTGCACAGTGGCGAGCTTTGACAGAGGCCTTATGTTCCCCAAGGAATCTAAAGGTCAGATGATAATGATGAGAATCCCATTGTCAGAGTATAAAGTATTAGCAAATTTACAATTTCTTTTAAGATACTGTTTTTACTTTTTTTAAAACTTAAACCCAATCTATAAATAAATTTAATAGATTAATGAATGCTACAATATGTCAACATTTTTATTTTTATGTATATAAATTTAGATTTTACCCCCAAATTTAAATGCTCGTTAGATTACATTTAATAATTTAAATTTATACAAACCTATAGTTCCCGAGAAACTAGCTATTAAATTGAGAAGAAGAAAAGAACGAGAGCTTTTTAGGTAAAATCTGTTTTTCTAAACATTTCATATCCTTAAAGTTTAAAGAAATGTGTAATACATTTGTCAATAGTACAATGAAAATTCGGTATATGTCCTTAATCCCTTCCAGACCATTGGACTTTTACCAAACATGACTGTACCAAAAAATGTTACTGTAAGAGAAAGGGGAAAAAAACGATTAATCCGTTCCCATGGAAAAAGTATATTTCTTTACATAGTTACGTATTTATTGGCGTGGTTGAATAAAATAATTTAGACACTGTTAAATTTTGTTAACTTAAATAAATTGAAGATGGGAATATTTGCATTCAGGTATCCTGTTATCAAAAATAATATTCCAACATGCGCAAAGGTATCGGTTCATTGTTTTGTTATCTGTTTCAACCCATTTACCCATGTATTAGAGTTTTTTTCCACAATAATATACTTATTGACAGGCTTGAAGTAAGTTCAGGACACCAACGTCCATTTCATTTTACAAAACTTAAAAAGAATATAAAACAAAGTTAACGTCCACAGCCAAGGTGCACTAACTTTAAGCCGCATCCCGTGCTTTACAACGAGAGGAGTTCATTAACATTTAGTCTTTAAATGTTTGTAGAGTGGTGCGTAATATATTTAACATATCAATAAATGTACTTCTGTCTTATATATACGGGATATATAGTCAAAAACTTTGTTTTTACAAGTTATTTTTTGTTTACTTTTTTTTCTGCAAATGGGCAGGCGGGCGGGACGACGACAAGATGGGGAAGTTAATATAAAGGATTAAAAAATATTTTTTTTTAAAAACTCAATTGTGATTTTAACAGTATGTTTCCTTTAGTTGCATGGACACTCTCATTTCTTTATTAGAACTCACTGAAAATTTAAAACGAGTTGTTCAGTGAAAGAAGTCCTCACACGCTTGAGGCGTGATGTCATTACTACATGCTACGCATGGGTGATTTGTCATTTTAACTCATAGGAGACTCCGTAAATGACGTCACGCACTGAGGGGCGAAGGGGAACAACTCATTTGTGATAATGTGTGACACGTTTGTGTATTGTTTAAAATGCTTTTTAAAAAAATAAAGAACTGTGAAGTCAAAACCGTCAGCGTAAGATTACATGTCCACTTAATTATTTGTTTACTTTCACTTTATCTAATGACGTTTTAAATGGCTTCAAGCATGTTAAGATATTATAGTGAAATTTACGCTTAACTAAATACATACTGAGAAGACCATAAACTGATATGAAACATGCTCATCGTATGATAATAACTACCGCTTATATTGGGGTTTGGAGACAGTGTTGCTAAGTCGCGGGAAATTTCCCGAATCTTGGGAATGTTTAAGCCAATTTTTTTTTAAATGGGAATTTGGGAATTTATAAGGATTTTGCCTAAAATAAGGGAATTTTTTTAATTGACAATTTAAAAAAAAATTACATACACTCTTGAATGAAATTAAAATAATTTAAAACATGCTCAAATTCAATTAAGAAATACTATTTTGTTTTGGTGGGAGGCTTTTTGACGTCCTATTTGTTTATTTTTTTAGCGTGTCTAGGTTTTTTATTTCGGATCTAGATTTTTTTCAGGACGTTTTGGCTAGGTTTTTCCCAACATTGTCACTAACAGTAGACTTGTAGACAATTTACAGTCAGATTGTGAAAATGTATAACTATTAAATAATATAATTAATTAGTCTGAGCCCGAATCATCATAAAATTTTTGTTACATATAAAGAACCAAATCATTAATACTATGTAAATATATAACATTCTTTGTAACCATGTATGATTGATTCATTATTAATAATTTCCAAGCATTATTTTTTTAAAAATATTTTTATTAATCACAGACAAATTTAAATTACAAGAGTATCCAAATAACTTTTTAAAAACTTCATAATGTTAAAATTTAAAATTATAAACTTTATTTTGGCTTTGTAGCCAAGTTGTTAAATAAAAACGTATAGATTAAACAAAAATTGAAATTTAAATGCATAAATATTTATAATTTTTTGATTTGGAAATCCAAAGTCGTTAAAATGAAAGCGAAAGCATTTAAATGAAGTTGCCACTTTTCAAGTTTTTCTAAAATTTTTAATGTATGTGGGAATTTTTATCCAAATTTAGGAATTTTTTATTCCTGCCTGGGAAAATATGGCAATTAGACTTCGCAACACTGTTGGAGAGTAGCGAAACTTTGTGATATCATCTTTGAGAGTGGTTTGGTAACTTTTGTGACGATGTGAAACGAGAGGTGTGGAGGGCCGGCAAAATTCGATACAAATTCTTATTCCTAACAAACGTCGTTTACCTAGCAAAATTTTTCGCGTACCATTCGGACGTAAACCGAATCGTACTTAGGGGCCGTCCATAAATGACGTCACGCGATTTCGCCGATTTTTTACCCCCTCCCCCCCCTACGTCACGCGTCGTCACAAAATCGNAAAGTACGTCACAAAACTTTGACCCCCCCCCCCCTTTAAAAAATTAAATATTTTCTCTTTGAAAATAAGAATGTTTCAAATCACTTTTTTGTCATTTAAGTATTTGTTTATTGTAGGTCTACATTGTATTATCGTAACATGAGTGAAGCTATGTAAAAGATATTAAATAAATTAAATAACTTGTAAGCCAGTGATTCTCAAACTTTGTCGTATCAGACGACCGGCATAATTTTTCCATTTCAACGGGTACCATTGCATTCTTTTCCCGTTTTGACATGATTTTCTCTGTACATATTTGATAGCACAATGAGCCCCTACACAGCTTAAAGCCCTATAAGATTAAGTATGAATTCGGTTTGTTTTATATGTTACTTTTTTTTAAAAGTGTTTAGCTGCCATGTCATAGCAAGACAGCTAACGAACAATGCAGCGGTAATGTCAAAAACCATTGATGTGATTAACCTTCACGATTAAGCTCGCGAATGTGACGATTGATATTACAAGGATCATTGCACTGTTTATAGACCTAGAATATATAGATACAAGACAATGCCCTAATTGATTTTGATATTCTGACAATGTCCCTGCTAAGTATATGCACATCAAAGGCATTTGATCTAAAATTATCAGATTGATATCACATCTCATGTTTTCTAAAAATTATTAGGTACGCGCTGGAGGAGGAAAATGGCCCATTCTGTATGAACCCCACATTTGTGCAAGAAAGTAGGTTGTCATCTTGTGCGTCGCAAAATACAGTAATTCTTGCAAGTTGAGGACTGAAATACTATGACATTATTAAAATATCCAACATTATCATAACTTTTAAATCTGAAGCTCACAAGCTTGTTTGTTTGTTGTTTTTTTCACATCTTTTTTCTTCAGGATTTCACGTACGTCACACAACAGTTGTAAATGGGTTCACCGACAAAACAGCCCCGGTCAAAACGTCCCCGGACAAAACGGCCCCAGACAAAACGGCCACGGTCAAATCGGCCCCTGACAAAACGGCCCCTGACAAAACGGCCCCGGACAAAATGGCCCCGTACAAAACGGCCCCTGGACAAAACGGCCCATGACAAAACGGCCTCAGACAAATCGGCCCTGGACTAATATTTGTTAATGGAATACAATTTTAAATAATTATTTATACTCGCCGATTCAGCGTCAGTTTTAGTTCACAAAAGAACAATAATAATAACATCACAAGAAAGAATTTAATAACAGTTAAACTATCTTAGCAAGTCACAATTGTTTGTTGATAAGAAATTATGTCATAACGTCACAAGAAATAATTTTACAATTTGACCACATTCATAAAAGGTGAATTAGTTGAACAAATGTTAAATTAACTTAAAATTTTAAAAATTATTATTTTTTTTGTAAAAAAATGTCTACAATTTTTCTGGGGCCGTTTTGGTCGGGGCCGTTTTGACCGGGGCTTTTTTGACCGGGGCCGTTTTGTCAGGGGCCGTTATGACGGGTCAGCTTGTAAATGTAATGTCACCAATAAATTATCTCATTTTGGGTAAAAAGTGAACTCTTGGGGGTAATGCTCAATCATTGTGGGCATAGAAAATTTGCTAGAATCCGCTACTTTTGGGTTTATAGTATTATTAATATAAACATTTATAATTTTAATATTTAGGTATCCTTTTGAATCGGTCCGTTTTTTGAAACCGTTTAACTTTTTTAACCGGCCTTTTTAAAAAAATAATTTTAAAAAAACTTTTTTTTAAAAAGACACGAAAAGTTTTAACATCCTTAGATTAGATTTTATTTTAATGCATACAAATTAAGCATTGACTATAGATCATTACTTATAACTTCTTTGTATATATAAAAAAGTTATTTTAAAATAACATCTGGGGTCAAAAGGGAATTTTAAAGCGTACACGTACACATGACGTAATTAAATATATCTAGTGGAGTGGAGTTGATGTTATATGTACTCATTTGGGACATATAACATCCACTACACTCCACTAGATATATTTAATTACGTCATGTGTAGGTGTACGCTTGGTAACATATGCCCACTATTGAACCAGTTCCTTCCAGAAAATGCATTTGTTAAATTTGTCATCTTTACTCTATGTAGATTTCTTATTTACGTACATACGAACACACCTAAATCCAACCTACTTTCATTTATATTGACACAAGTGACAATAATCTTAATCAACATGACTGAACTGTATCAAGTATCCTTTATGTCAAATTTAAAATTAATGCCTTAAAAACTTGAGTTCAGAAGAAAAGTTGTTTTGTGCTCCTCTCCATTTGCGATGTCGTGAATTTGATGCATTCAATAAAGTTAATGAATAATTTTGACTAATTTTAAATGGACACATTTATTATATTTAGAATGGCCAGCGGCGTTTGACCAAAAAACCAATCGAAAAACTATATCAAAAACTTTTATTATTGTATCAAATAGATTCCCCTCCCCTCACCCACCGCCAAAATGGATATTTGGTGTCGTTTTGACTTAACATATCTACTTATTATCATATTCAGATCTTTTTAGACACTTGTGCTGTTTGTTAAACTCACCAATAGCACTTTCTGGGAGGGGGGATAACCGACCAAAAAAAAAATTCGCAGACTCCTCCCGCGAGTGAACAGACGAAACTGCGGTTACAAAGCTTTGATGTCAACAAAAAACGACGCAGGGTTACGATTTCGTATGTTCTCTTGTGGATTCTCAAACTTAAGAATTATAATTATATTTAATTTTCGTGTCTTGTTAACTTACGCCAACCGGCGTCTGATAGCCTATCGAACGGCACTTTGAGAAGCACTGATTTTTTTTTTAAAAAGTCATTAAGTGAATTTTAAATGACCAAATATTTAAGTGGAAGTTTTATTGAAAGTTACCATTTCGATGTGACGTCACATAGGTGCGTGAAGTCATTTATGGACGGCCCCTTATACCATAGCAAATTTTTCCACAGTATAACATATATTTTTCTTAACATTCCTTTATTCTCTATCTTGTCGTCATAATGGCGCAGCAGTCGATATTTGTTACATTTGTAGAATACTTGATCATCTACATTTTATTTCATCAGTTCTAATAAAATACTCATTTTTCTTCATTGGTATAAGCAGTCATTTAAATAAATAGCAATCAAACAGAATATTTTAAACAAATTATTCCAGGCTCCAATTATGAATTTTATGTTACAAAATTTTTTTTATAAGTATAAGTCAAAGGCATAGACACTCTTGAATGCAGTGGCGTAGCGAGGGGGGCAGGGGGGCGAATGCCCCCGGGCGCCACGTTAGGGGGCGCCAAAATGAGTATTAAAACTCATTATTTAATTTCATTTTAATGTAAACTAATGTATCCCAAATACGTTTGCGAGATTGAATATTGGAGCTCCGAACATATCTTTATTACAAAACAGTTGTTAAACATGATTTAGGCGCCCCCATTGAGCGTTAAGGGGGCCATTCTACTCATAAATAAATGACACATCCTAATGTAGGATTGCTGATGTGTTTTTTTTAAAATTAAAATAAACTGTGAGTTGATGGTAGTGAGCAGTAAGAGACCAATACGATTCTTTTAATAGAGCTACCAGAGACGACACTAAAAGCAACCAAAATTACCAAGACAAGAAAAAGGGGTGGCTTAAAGCAGTGGTTCTCACTCTGTGGTCCACGGACCACTAGTGGTCCGCGAAGATTTGCCAGGTGGTCCGTGAGAGAAGCATGAAATTTACGCACTGTAAGATTAATCGAGATAGACTAGCAAGTAAAAGAATTAACGCAGACTTAAATATATTTCTGATCTGGTCATAATGGTTTTTAATTTTATCAAGCTCGTCAATTAAATTCTCGTCTCTTTGATTTCTTATGCTCGAATATGAATCTTGAACGTTAACAGTTACTAATGTATACTGAAGTTCGCTGGTTATCTGACTGTTTTAATTACGCGATGACGTAAGAGATTTTCATGTAGAAATAACTCAAAGCTTGTTGATAGTTTGAACCATGGCCAATGGGTTGCTATCTGGCTTACTTGGCTGAAATTTTTGAAAAGCTCAATAAACTTAATTCCACTCGGCAAGGAAAGCAGATACCTACTTACATCGACTGTAAGGAATCAGCTGTTGAGTGAAATCAGAAAACACAAGTACTATGGTATCTTACTTTACTCCAATCGATCTAGGACACAGGAAAAGCTTTCTCAAGTCATCAGATTTGTGGATGTGGATTTACAAACCAAAAAGTAACTATCAAATAATCATTTTCAGATTTTGCAAAGATGCATTCCAAAAACGCAAGAAGCCTTGATTAGTTATCGTAGAGAAACTGGAATCTAATAGCATACCACTATCCGACGGTCGGTCACGATGTTATGACAATGCTTCTGTAATGACCGGGAATGTTTCCGGCCTTCAACAGCGAAAATGTGCTAGAAATCACAAAGCATTGTTCATCAACTGTGGCAACCACAGCTGAAAATTTTGCAAGAGTACACTCAACTAAAAATGATCCAGTTGTTATCACGTTTTGGGAACAGTTAAAAGTATAGATTTATGTTTTCTCCCTTTCAACAACTCGTTGGGAAAAAGTTTAAAAAAGAGTTGTGCCACTCACAATGAAGAGGGAGTCTGAAACACGTTGGATTGCACGATCAGAAGCTGTTACAGCAATTTAGGAAGGACTAGATGACATGGCAGGGCTGTTGGAAAAATTATCAGAACATACAAATATGACGCCTGACACCAGAAGTGATGCAGAAGCTTTGCTGGTAGGTAAATAAAACTTTAACTTCCTAGATTTTAAACATTTCTGGAACATCATACTTGATAAAATTGATAGTGTCCAGAAAAGGTTCCAGAACCTACTGTGAGTTTCAAGGAAGCTTAATCTGATTTTGAATCGCTTGAGCAAGAAATTGTCAACATTCGTGTTAATTTGAGTCATGTTGCGGTAGACAATGGGAAAGAAGATGCACAACTTGGAGAATCAAGTTTGACAGAAGATTAGACGACATCGGAGGATGCCTTGGAGAATTTAAAAGAGATACAGAACTTTCTCCATAAGAAGAAATTGCACCTGCTATGAACAGCGAAATTGATAAACCCCAACAGGAGATATCAATACGGATTTTACGTCTTAAACAACCTAAACAACAAATTTGGATTTGTACTAGACGTCAAATCTCTCCTTGCTGAAACAAAAGTCGATACGCTTCGTTATAATTGCTTAGATTTTGCTAATTTCTACGAATTCTGTACAGAAATCAAAGACTAAAAAATGATGCTCAGTACCCGGACTGAAGTTCTACCGGAAACTACTTTGGATCTTCTCGATTTTATTGTTTCATATGGAGATGACGTATTTCCGAATCTGCGCATTTCACTTCAAATACTTCTAAAAATTGCTGTTTCAACTAAAAGCTGTGAGCGGTCCTTCAGCAAAGTAAACCTTATTTTGTCTTAATTACGTGCTTCAATGGATCAAGATCGTCTGGTTGATCTTGCACTCCTTAGCATCGAAAGAGAACACTTGAGAATATCAATTTTAACAGCGAGATTGACGACATTCAAATCACGGAAGATCAATTTATTTTAGATTATGTCTATTCGAGTCATGTATAATTAGTAGAGTATTTTTTTTCCAAATAAATTGTTTATAATTGTATAGAGAATTATTAGTCTGTATTGTATTTCATTAAAATATCATTTGCTTCAAAAAATGAACCATATAAACCGTAAAATTTCAAATTTTTCTTGGGGGCTCAGTGAGCCCCCAGAATTTTTCGGTCCGTCAAGGGGCGCAGAATTTGTGTCTTGCCCCCGGGCGCACATGACCCTAGCTACGCCACTGCTTGAATGGCATTTTTTTTTGGTAAAAAATCAGATGTAACACATCAGATAGCATTAAGATGTCTTACTAGCAATAACTTGTAACCTTTCACCAGAATAGATGATTATAAACAGAAAATATAGAGGACGCTGTATTTTTATATTTCAGTACTTGTAATTCACTGACATGGGGTTTATTAAATATGTGTGAAATCCATTAACACAAATAAAAGACACAAAAACTTAAGTCTTCTGGAATTAGGAAAATCGAGACTAAAGTATCCGTAAATACATAGGATCAGTGGTGTCAAAGTTCAACATAAAAAGAATTTAAGACATAAATGAAGATATATAATTAAAATGTCAATCTACAAAGATCACAATATATCAGTTAAATAATTTCCGGTGTGAAGAATAGAGTAGAACAAATTTTTTTAGAATAAGTAAAATAGCATAAATAGATATATTAGGGTTCTGAAATGTAAACATTTTTTCTTGATTAAACAATAGAAAAATTAACGGTTCAATTGTTGTTGCTGTTTTTTTTAAAATAATTATTATTATTTTTATATATTTTTTTTTTATTAGTTAAACCATTACTTAAAATGTTTTGGATGCCAAAATGAAAAAAGAAATAGCTGTAGATGACAATAACACATTTCCTAACGCTTATACGAACATTTTATATTCAAAATTTTTTTAAAGTCTTTTATGATTCAAACACTTTGCCTACTTATCAAAGCAAATGAAAAGCGTATAAAGCAAATTGCAAAAATGGAGTCTGACTCAGAGACAGAAAATGACGACAGCTCTTCTGATGAATTACTGTGTTAAAATGGAGATGAAAGTTCATAAAACCAAAAATCTTCTACTATGGTGGAAACGTAATGCACCCCGATACCCGTATTTTCACTCCATGTCAGGACAGCATACGAATTACCTCAGTTCTATGTGAATGATATTTCTGATCGGCTAGATATTTGTTATTTAGATCCGCTTATCGCTTGAAACAAATAATTTCAGCGCTAATGTCTTTTTGTGAATTTGGTTAAAAGATGAAATGTTAAGGAGACATTTCAGTTTCTTATTTTAATTTTTAACAAGAATCTTTAACAAGTGTTAGCTATGACATCATACAATTTAATTACTCGTTATTGTTTCAAATATTAACGATTAAATTTAAAATAATGATTAACAGCTCTAATATATATATATATATATATAATATATACTAGGGCTGTTATCGATTACATAAATTTTAATCGTTAACTTTTGAAAAATTACCGATTAATTAATCGATAATTTTTTAAAGTCTAGAAATAAAGATGTATGACGTCATTAACCTGAAAATTTCAAGGGAAGTTTGAAAAACAGGCGATTGATATTTTTATTAAGTTATTTTTAAAACACAGTTAATGAAAATATGTCAAATAGCGTATTAAAGTTTAGGAACTTAAATGAAAATTTCTAAATAATTTTAAAATATAAAAGTAATACAGCCATATAGAAATTGTTTGATGATTAACAAGAAGATTAAAAATCATCTTTTAATCCCAAATGGTTCAAAAGTTATGATTTTTTTCTAAGACCTCATTATCACTTTTTTCACAAGGTTGTTTACCTTTACATTTTGTGCCATTTTATGACATTTTATAAAGTGCCAATAACTTAAGTATTTAATTCAATTTAATTTATTTTAAAAGATATTATATTATTGGGACATATATTTTAAATATAAGTAGTTCAATATAAAATGCATGAATTTAATTTTTGTTATTGTTAAATAATTATAAACAATGTTTTTGTAAATATCATTTTCCTTATAAAACAGGTTATTTTAAAGTTTAAACTGTCGAATCTGTCACAACGGGGAAGTTTGCATGTAAAAAAAAGATAAAAAAAAAACTATCATTTATTTATAAATCGATTTTTTTTAAAAATCCTTTATTTTAATCACTATTTTATCGATTAAAATATATTTAATCGATAAAATTTTTTACCGATTAATGGACAAAATTAATCGGTAATTTCCGCAGCCCTAATATATACATATACTATGTTTGTGTTTGTGTGTGTGTTCCTGTGTCTGTGGACAAATGATACCAATGTATAAAATATACCACTAAGTTATGCACTTTAAAATAAATTATTTTATTAAACAAAATAAAGTTAGCCCAAAGCAAGGAATATAAAAATTCGTAAAAAAAAATAATAAATAAAAAATAAAAAAATAATTTATGAGCCAGTGAAATAAAAATAATTTTTTAAAATATGTTCCGGAACT
This sequence comes from Radix auricularia, assembly GCA_002072015.1. Taxonomy (NCBI): domain Eukaryota; kingdom Metazoa; phylum Mollusca; class Gastropoda; family Lymnaeidae; genus Radix; species Radix auricularia. Next base: position 213,418 of record MUZC01004488.1, on the reverse strand, counting down.
CACACGTTTTATGAAATACTAAACTGAACTGTCCCTTAACCCGACGCTGGGTCGTTGGGGACCATTTAGAGCTGCGCACTATCTCATGCCAAGTGTCACGGTTCTGAGCTGCCTTCTGGGAATCGCTAAATGAAAGGCCGGTCCACTCTTTGATATTGTCCTCCCAACTTTTCCTTGGTCTGCCTCTTTTCCTTCTTCCCTGGACTGTGCCTTGCAATATCGTCTTTGAGAGACCTCCAGATCTTGTCACGTGTCCGTACCATCGTAGTTTCCTCTTTTTATTTGAGGTGAGAAGGTCCATTGTAAAGGCCAATGACAGCACTTATTTTGTCACGGACCGCTTCGTTCGTGATGTGCGCTGTGTAGGAGATGTTTAACACCTTTCGAAAACATCTCATCTCAGGCACATTAATTCTTTTTGGAGGTCTGCGGTGAGCGTCCAAGCCTCACAACCATAAAGGGAGACTGACATCGCCAGAGAGCGCATAAGTCGAATCTTTGATCTCATGGAGAGCTTCTTGCTTTGCATGATGTTTTTCAGTTTGCTTAATGCTGCAGTTGTTTGGGCCATTCTGACAAGAATTTCTGGCTTTGAGCCTTCATTGGATATTATAGCCCCTAGATATTTAAAGATAGGGACCTCCTCGAGCTTTTGCCCGTTTATCCGTATTTCACTTGTGAAATTCTTTTTTGACATGACCTTGGTCTTCTCTGCATTGATTTCCATGCCATAGGCCTTCGAATCTTCTCTAGCTTTGCAAGGAATTCTTTTAGTTCGTCCTCGCTGCCAGCTAGGCCGTCTATGTCATTGGCGAAGCGTAAGTTAGTTATAATCCTTCCTCCGATGCTGACCGTTCCGACATGGTTTTCGAGCACATCAGTCATAATTCTTTTTAGGAAGAGGTTGAAGAGGATAAGGGAGAGTAAACATCCTTGTCTGACACTAACAGTGGTCTTGAACCAATCTCCCAGCTTGCTGTTGTAGAGTACTGCGCTGGTTGCTCTGTTGTACAGGTTTTTGATCACAGCATTAATATTGAACTTGTGTATGGTTGCCCACAGTGCTGCATGCCACACTCTGTCAAACGCCTTTTTAAAATCAATGAAGACATGAAATAGGTCTCTCTGGTGTTGCAGATGTTTTTCACAGAGCATTGGCAAGTTGAAGATCTGGTCTGTTGTGCTCCTTCCTGCTCTGAAGCCTGCTTGTTCTTCTGCAATGATCTGCTCTGCTTGTGGTTTCAGTCTGTTTAGAATTGCCATGAGCATGACTTTGCTTTATGAAATAAAGGTAATTTAAACATATTCTCCAGTTAAAATAAAATAAAATTTTCACAAATTTTATACGAACTTTTACATTGGTAAGACGTAAACCTAATTTGCATCTTCCTCTATCTTATCCGTTTAGCACAAGTCAAAATGTTATTGTAAAGTGTAATTGAACGGGATACATTAATTGAAGTTTTAGGCCCCTTGTGCTTTCTAGCCGGTTAAAATTTCATGTGATGAGGCATTGCTTATTTCTCATTTGAGTCACTTCATTCTTCCTACTAAATGTAATAGTTGGTGTTGACGCTTTTTCTTACTCCGGAATTTAAGTGCTGATCCCGACTCGGAGAATACGACTGCTTGATTCCCAACACGTTCCCACCTATACAAAGTTGAGGAGTCACTAAAATCCACATGCGTTAAATTCGCTGATTAAGTAGTGAGCATTTAAGATACTAGACTATTTGTTTATCCCATATTGTCTCTTAAAATGTAGTAATAGGTGAAATGCACAGATACATATATATATATATGTCTGGGTTAATTTAATGCATATATTTTTGCTTATATGAACGTGTGTGTTTGCCTATAGCAGGGGTCTCCAAACTACGGCCTACAGCCAGACGCGACCCTCTTATCCCGCCCCTAGAGACCTTTTCAGTCTCCTCAAAAAGATATAATTTGTACCTGTAGTTTACCACAAAACTGCTAATAGCCGGTCCTCAAAATGCTGTTTGACAGTTAACGCGGCCCAACGGCACATTTATTTGGATACCCCTGCTCTATAACTTAATTGTATACCTTATTGTGCTTCATAAAACTAAAAAAAATGTTCAAGCTGTTAAAATCATATGATAATCTGCTTACAATTGTATCAACCAATTGAAGTAAAGTAAATACGAATTGGGGATATAATTAAACGGGATAATTTCTTATAAAGTAAGAAATAGAGTCAAATGCAGCTAAACTGATAAGGATAATGGTGATGGGTCTCTTCTATTGTCAAAAAACTATGTTGTTTAAAAGTGTTGTCGAGTAACAAAAAGTCTTCATTGCTAATTAAAATGCTCTACGTGTCATTCTTTCCCAAATAATCGGATGACTTATTCACAATATTGGTTTCTGGCGATTCAATGTAAAGTTTATCAAAGGATTTATTCCTGTCAATATCCAGATTAATATCTTTTTTAAAAAAATGCTTAACTGAACAAAGCCACTTTAATGATAATTTTTTTAAAAATGACGTTAATTACAGTTAATTGGGTTGCACCTATGCATCTCTTCAGCCGTAACACAGAGACAAAATGTTGAGCAGGTCTATTAGCTCATGTTATACTATACTCAGTATGCCATTTCCAAAGGTTAGTTACATAGTTAAATATAAAATCAATCACAGCATTAATTGATTAACGAGTAAAACAGCTGATACAGCCATAATAAAGAATTTATTAGAGATAGCGACATTTTGTGATAATCATTTAATTTCTCTGAACTTCGAATACGAAATTGAATACTCAGGTCAGAATTTGTACCCGAGATATACACACTGCTGGCCAAGTCACCCGTTATCATTTTTGTCAAAACTGAGTTTTATGATAACAATTAGAGATAAAGTTTAATTTGTTGGTTGTAGATTTCAAGATAAAAACGCTGTCCAGTAACTGTAGTTTTCCTTACACAAAGTAAAGTCTAAAAAAGGTAAACGAATAGTTATCTTTTTAATAATACCAAATTGCGAGACAGAATTTTAAAGACAGAAAACAATAATCAGCGCTAAATTCAAAGCGTGCGTAGAACACCATTAAATATAGAATCTAATCCGAATAAAAAATTCAGATTGTCAGTTAGATATTCATGCGATGAACTATTTTAGATCTGAAAATGTAATTGAGAAATGAATGATTAACAATCTTTAAGCAATTAGTAGCTTCCATGATGATAATTGTCTGTTGCTATATTGTTTACTATTTTTATTTCTTCTAAATGTATTATATTTTAAAATGTTTAGAAATGACCTATTGTGAAATACAATTTAACTTCCAAGCTTGTAAGGTTGTAAGCTGAATTATAAGCATCTTTTTAATAGTACGAATGCATCGTCCCATTTAAGTAGAAAACCAGAAACGTGATGTGTTGCATGTTCACTTATAATCTATTGGCCTACTTTGATATGTATATTTATCAGAGTAACGCCTTCCCTGAACGTGTAACCTTTTTAAGTGACAGGTTAATTGATAAACAAAATTCAATTATTTTGAGCAAATATAATATTCGATGTTTAGATTGAATCAATTTATAGTATTGTTATTGTAAGATCCTAATCGATAATTTTTAACATTGTTATAATAGTCATCAAAACAAATATCATACTTTGATTTATTTCAATAATAAACTAAATTTACGAGTTTAAACCAAACAGACTTGATATCAATAATACCCCAATGTGCCGTGTGCAGACTTGTTCTGTGATTCCTGTAATATATATATTTAAATTTTAGTGCACACCATTAAATCTTACTGGGTATGATCCCACTACTACTATTTTCCCACAGTTACACTAACAATTGGGGCTATGAGCAGACAAATTAAACAAGATCGATAATAAAATCAAACAAATCTCGGCACCACTACTGTGAAATAAAAAGAATATATTGGTTTGAGAATCCCCAAAGTACAAGCTAAGGTGTACGCTTGGGAACACCATTTTCATGCAATCATTGTACTTAACCCTAAGAAAGGTCAAATAAACCACCATAACATGATATTTTGTAAAAAATGTTTTAGGCACTAATTATATATATATTGGGGTACTTCAAATAGATCAGCATTTTATTTGATACCTCCTTATAAATGTATTCTCTTGAAATTGTAAACTAAATGTTGGCTTAAATTTTTAGCACATTTTCGAGAAGTCGAATGCGCTATTGCACCCGCTTTGTCCGTCCGTCCGTCTGTCATCACCCTTGATCTCAGCATCCATAAGTCCTAGACCCATGAGGTATATATGTTTTTTGTATGTCCTGACTTGCCATTTGTGCATCAAAACTCAGTTACTCGATCCGTTAAAAAACCCCGTTAAAACTACCAAAAAATATTTCGAATCGAGAAGTAACACTAGCGCAGGGAACGGCCACCATTGCCGGAAGTCGAATACATAGTTCTTCAAGCATTGAAGAGTGGTGTGAAAGCGTGCAAAAGAATTAGTGTTTGTTTTTTAGTTGACGTCATTAGAATATGTGTAAAAGTTTAGAGAGTTTTACGTCATCATTTGTGGTGACTCGTAGTTAGATTAAAGAGAAAATAAACTTTTTTAAAATGTAAAGAAATGACTTTTAAATACAAAAAGTGTCAGGTATATTCATTACACAGGAAAATTCATAAAAATATGTCTAAAATCTAAACACAATTACTGACAACTACATAATGCTGATATCTAACATAAGTACTGATACATAATACGAAAATTCGCTAACACGTCCTGAGTTCCAATAGGGACCAGGCTTAATATGATTTTTTTAATCTTATAATATTTAATCTGAGAACCACTGCCCCGGTAAGCAGTTTTTTCTCGAAATCTCATTGGCTTGATAATAAAACACAGAAGAGAGGCTGAAGTTCATCAGCTGTTGAAGAATATTGTCCATATAGAGACATACGTTTGTCTTTCTGTAAGTTAAGTCACTAAGAATTATAATTTATTACTTTTTGTTTTTTATTCAAGTTTTGTCGATATGTAGTTATCTTACTATTATTTTCATATGGATCTATTTATCTGATCTATTGCTTAAAATGTATGTCGTAATGATTGTTCTAATAATTACTTATTTTTAAAACTTACCTACCATTTAAAGTTATGCGTAGGAATAACAAAGTATAGACAGTATCAGTAAATACTATAAAAAGATGTTTAAAAGTGTAGAAACTTAAAAAATCTAAGCGTTGGATGTAATATTTTGAAGTGACACTTACATGACTAGGCCTGTCAACGGGTACCCGTTGTCATCAGATTACCCGGGTAGTAAAATTCCGCCCGGGTACCCGTGAAAATGTAACTTCAATGTCTATATTAACGGAGGCCAAACTTCGGCTCCAATTCGGCTTTTATTTTATTATTTTTATTTATTTATTTAATTTTTTTTTTTTTTGCGAAATAATTTTTCAAATGAAAATGTTTGTTTGAAATAAATGCAGTAAATTACATTTAAGGAGAAATATCTGTCAACGGGAAATGTATTTTGATATATCTTTTTCTCTCAACGTGAACCAGAAATCGCAAACACAAAAAGCTTTTGGCGCTTTAAAAGAATCATATAGATAAGGAAAATAACAGTCCTCTGCCAAAAATAATGATGTTAGAGATAAAAGCGGCGTTTGTTAGTAAAAAAAAAAAATCCCTTCTCTGACAGTAACTTCGCTTTGAAATACGCCGATTGATACTAGCTAATTTTGTTTATCTACCCCCCTCTCCTCCCTTCATTCATATAAACCAACACTCCTTGCATTCGCTTGTGCTTCTTGTGTGAATTAACACGTGTTGACCTAGAAAAACTGATGTACAAGGTTGTCAGTTTTTAAAGTTAATAAATAAATCGGTTTCTCACAATTTCAAATGGGTAAGTCGTCGGCCATGGGGCGGGAGTGCATATAGTTGAATTAGGCCGTGTTTGGTATTGTTAATAAAAACATCCCTGCTTTAACATAAAGTTACTTTGAAATACACCGAACAAGGATTTACTATTGTAGACGCTGTTTATCTCCCACCTCTCCCCCCCCCCCATTCGTTTGTGTTTGGCGTGTTCGTTACCAAGAGTGCCTCACATTTTTTTTAAAAATATACACCAAAATTTGTAATTTGTTTGAAGTCAATAAATTAGTTACTAACAGTCTAATAACATAAAATGACGCGTTGCACCTACGGAGGAGGCGATCACACATTTGTGACGAAGGGGGTTTGTGTGTTTTAGATATATTACGTCACATCAAAACGTGCAAATTAACATGAAAGTACCACTTAAAAACTTGAATGCTTACAATTTATTTATTGACGATTTACATGGATTTACAAGTGTAGCGAATTAATACAAGCTGAAGTGACAATAAAGGTATTTCACAAATGCTCATTTTCAAAAAGAAGATACGGCTTTTATGGTGGGTGAGCGGCGCCTGCAAATCTTTGTTTTAAAGGGATTCTAAGTTTTTGTGACAATGGCGAGGGGGGGGGGGTATAAATCGGCCAATATCACGTGACGTCACTTTTAGACGTCGGCCGTGTGGCTACTGTGAGAAATAAGGTGCATGGAAGGTGGTGAGATTCACTACTTCTTGTGTCCCCAATTGTATTATAAACAAATTAGTGAACAAAATGGGGGGTGAGACTGCATTTGTATTTCTCTATGGATTGTGCGTCTTTCCATACACAATGTTGCGTTCTGGGTTCTGGATTTCACTTAATGTTGCATTCAATGATCAACTGGGGTTTTTGGAAAGGATTGTGAACATAGGCATTTTGTATATGCTTCAAACATTAGTGGGGATTCTAGGCGAGAATGAGCCTGATCACTCTTTGTCCGAGTTGGTACAAAATCACCTCGCTTTGCTTTTAAAAGATTTTGAGCTTTTCTTCACAACCACAAGAGACCCAAAACCTTCTACGGAATAGATCCATGAACCATTTTTCAACAAACCATGTGAATCTAGCATGACTGTGCAAAACATTTCCACTGCTCAAGATTTCTAGTATAGGGGGCTTACAGCTACATTCGACAAAACAACTCTTCCAGTCTTCTGGGTTAAAGTTGTGGCGGAATTCCACCAAATTAAATTAAATCCTTATTGCCATTTCCAAAATCCTATCTGTGTGAAGCTGGATTTTCTGCCGTGACATGAACGAAGTCAAAATGTAAACAACAGCACACTTGGGTGTCATTGTATCCCATTACAGCATTGCAGCATTTCAGAGAAACAAGCCGAGGTTTCTCATTGATTTCACATTTTGGTTAATTAAAATATTACATAATGTTTATTTATTTTTTGCAACCGTATTTGTTTTTTAATTTTTAAGGTATTTTGGTTAAAAGTATAAAATTAAAATAATATATAATACCTTCATAAAGAGTCAATGCAGAATCATTGAAATATTGTCTTCAAGAAGATCTAAATATCTTTGTTATATTATTTAAAATAACTTTTGCAATCTTCAGTCAGCAGTAACTCCAGGAATGGCCTAAAACAACCAACACAAAAACGAGGGGACGTTGATCAAGGAGAAACAACTCGGTGTTACATTTAAATCAGTTCTGTATTAGTTAAAGCGAAAAGGTAAATTTAACTACTTAGTATTGATTATCGTTAAAAAATTGTATCGTAATCAACAAATAAATCTTTTTGTCAAATTTGGTACTCTTTAATTGACCACCAATGATCAAGAACCATTTAATATCTTTAAATTTCTTAGCTATAAATAATCGTCTGTGATCGGAATAGTAATACTAACGCCTTCCCCTGCTTTGTCCGGTTCGGAACAAAAAGTCAAGAGGTTCAGTTCTGCTTATGGGTATTGGCTGAAATTCCCATATTGTTGAATAAATCTCCTTATATCTAATTCCCCTTCCCCCGAGATAATTATTTTAAATTAATTTTTTACTTTTAGAATCAAACGAAATATCCCCGAGCTGTAGAACCAATAATTGCAGTTGACCCAAAAACTCTATCTGGTATTGTTCAGAAAAACTTTTTATTTAAAACTTATTATAGATATCTATTACAGTGAAGATTATACTTGTATTCACCAAATATTTATTTGTTGTATTTAAAATATTCCACTTAAACTTACAGCCTACACTATCATCATTGTCAAGACGATACTGCTCCAGAACTGTAACCTTCTTAGAATCCACTGTATACAGTTTTCTTTTGATTGGTAAAACAGGAAATGGTAAAAGTTCTTCTGGAAATGCTATTTTAAGGAAACCACAATTCTTTGCTCCATTTTACTCAACTTCGGCCTGCACTAAAATTGTTCAAAAATGCCAAACTTTACAGTGGGGCAAACGGATAAATATCGTTGATACCCCAGGACTTTTAGACCCTGAGCTCGATGAAATAGAAAATGCTGAGTTTGCGAGAAGTAATATGAGAAAATCATTTACACTATGTCCTGATGGTTTTAATGCGCTATTGATTGTGCTTGACTATACCAATAGTTATAACAGGGAAGAGAAAGAAGTGATAGAAACATTGACAGAAATTTTAGGAGATAAATTGTTTAATTCTACCATCTTAATTTTTACTCACGGAGACCATTTTGACGAGGACCGATGTGTATCGGAAACGAAATCTAGAGACAGTCAAAAGGAATTTATAAAATGGTGCTATGAAATTAAAGGAGATTTGAAAATGTTGCTAAAGAAATGTAACTATCGAGCCGTAATTTTTCATAACACAACTAAGTATGAAAGGGACCGAGACCTGGAAATTGTGGAGCTGTTTGAGAAAGTTAATGAGTTGAAACAAGTAAAATATACTAAATATCTTTTTGACAGAAATTGGCCCCGTAGAAACCAATTAATTTTAAAACATTATTTACCCATGTTAAAGGATAAAATAAACAAAAACCTGGATGAGTTAGTAAAAGACTTCAGGCTTATTACACACCAACATGAATCAATGGATGAAATGACAAAACGAGTTTTAGATGTAGTAGCGTCTAATTCTTTTCCGCACAAACGTGATGTTGAAAATGTTACAACAGATTTAATTGAAAATTTTAAAAACATGAATATTAACAGAGAAAAGTTTGATTTCCTTTTCGAGATTTTAGGAGATACAAAGAGCCCCGTATTCCAAGAACTTGGGAAACTGATTGCTAACATAAGTAAAATATTAAATCCAGAGAAGCACAAAAATCTTTTGAAACGAAGAGTTTATTTTTTGATAAATTACATTAAAGAAGAATCTCATGGAACAAAGATGTTACTGGCGGAAGAACAGAAAGTTAAGAAGTTTCGAACTGCAATCAATGATTTGGACATTTATGGTGGTGATAAAAGTACAGAAATCATATACTAGTTTTATGAAATTACTTCTTTATTCTGGTTTATGGCGGAAAAATTAGAAAATATTTGCATCTGTTGTTAAATGGAGAATAGCTTTTGAAGTAATCTATTTCCTTAAATATATTTGGATTTTATAAATTTTGAAATAATGGACTACAAAGGAGCCACTGAGTTTTAATGCATTTTTATTCAAGAAAGATCCACGAACTTAGGGTCTCAATTTCTCATCTCGTTCAAATATTTCATTAAACCTTATTAAACATGGTATTCCGATTGAAACAAATCTTTGACTATAAAGTGCACTAGAGCGTTGCTGCAAATTCTTCTTAATATCTACACACCTTTGAGAATAGGTAATTTTGAAAAAAAAATAATGAATATTAGCAACAAAAACAATTAGGGATAAAGGTTTAAATTGATATGCATTTTATTTTAATTTTTAATTATGTATTGAAATATAAATATTTCGTTGATTTTAGGAGTTAATGCATTTACGCCTTAATTTAAGAAATCATGATTCAACAAGTTCTTTGTGTAAATACAATTCATTCAGAATTGGGGTACGACTCATTTTGGCTGATGGGGGGAGCGGTTTTCATTCCGAAAACCGTCTCAATCTTAACTGGTTAGTGTGAGTGAGTTGGTGTGTGTGTGTGTGATGTGTGTCTGTGTGTGTGTGCGTGAGTGTGTGTGTGTTAGTTAGTGTTAGCTAATTTTTAATCCTTGTTTTTGTTAGTGAGTTGTGACCCACATTAATATATTTCTAACTTTTAATTGCTTAACGTTTTTTTTAAAGTTTACATCGTCGGTTCAAGAAATATCTAAAATCAGAGACTCTAAAAAAAAAAAGTATTCGCTATTGTTATACTAGCCGCTAGTAACTAGCAGATGTAACCTGAGCGAAAATATAAATAAATCTTCCACATTATGTACGCCTTTAAAGAGACCATATGGAATGAGAATAAAGGGCAGATGTTAAATAATTGCCTGAATAACTTTCATTAGTTTTATCTATTTTTCTATTTGTGTAAATATATATTTCAATACATTATGATATTGTTATGTTTTAAAAAAGTATAAAATATTTAATATTAAAAGAGACTTACAATTTATTGACATAAAAAAAAGAAATATTTTATCAACAGACTAAATGCATTTTAATGTTAAAAGTTGACAAAGTGGGCCATCTTAAAATATTACAACATTTTAATACAAATCGACAATTAAAAAATGAAAATAATTAAATGTTATTTTAAAGAGCCAAAGGATTAAAACTTCTAATATTCTTTATATTACGACGAGTTATTCAATCGATGATCCGAATAACAAATTTCAAACTGTTTAGACTTACAAATTCGTGTGTATTTAATGTTATACAAACTACAACAATCGATGAAACCACATGAACATTTTTAAACTGTTTAGACCTTTACAAATTCGTGTGTATTTAAAGTTATGAAAACTATATCACACAAAAAATTTGGAATTTCTAAGATTAATGTCTGTTATGGAGGGACGTGTCATTTAGGAAGCTATCTGTCCACGGGTTTCATCAATGCCACCTTGTCTACAGTGGCAGGTAGGACATCCACGTGAATCCAACACGTTACCGTTTGGATAGAAGATCCTACACACGGGGCCGCACTTGTCAGGCCTGACGATAGAAACGGGCTTTTCGGTTTGGGGTCCTTTACATCGGCAGGTGGGGCAGCCATTTGAGTCGAAAACTCGACCGAAGGGACACAGGTTCTTGCAGGCTACTGGACACCTGGGGGCGCTGGGTGCCTTGCATTTGCATATTTCGCATCCGTTTTCATCCTTTGCCCATCCATCGGGGCATAACATCCGACATCTAACTGGGGAGCAGGTGCCTTGGGTCTTACACTGGCAAATGTCGCAGCCGGTTTTGTCTTTGGCAAATCCGTTGGGGCAGGCCATGCGACATCTAATGGCCTGACATGACGATCTGATGAGCGGGACGCGAGAGTTGCTTTTCGGGGCTGGAAAAAATACAACCACAAAATTCTTTACAACTTTGAAATTTAACATTCATTAAAAAACTAAATACAGAAATAGAAATTATAGATAGAGGCCATCCAATGATGTATTGCTCCCCCTCTTGTAATAAATGATAAAACTTTGAATTTTAACATGCATAAAGACAAAAAATACAGAAGTAGATGGATTGTAGATAAATTTAATCCAATAATGATTTCATGTTTACCCAAACAAAAACTGAATTTGTTTATGATATTTTTTTGACCAATCGACAAAGCCGGTACAATTTTAAAGATATCTGTAATTTTATAAGAATAACTAGCAATTTACCCGCGCTTTGCTGCGGTAAATTAGGATTTTAGTTAATTAAAAATGCGTCTTTTTATAACTAATAATTATGAGGAAAAAACCTATTTTTAGGCAATCGTCCTCATAGAGAGAAAGGATTTAATATTTTTCAAGCTTCTATCTACACGGAAGCTTGGAGAATTAGTGTTGATTTAGTTTTTTATAGCCCATTTTAGGGGGAAAGACCGGTTTTGGGCCCCCGGCCACCATTGAGTAGAAATTTTAAAAATTTATATAATTACTTTCCTTATTACCATCGCTGGGTGTTACTTAACAACTACAGAAGGCGTTATACTTTTACCTACATAGGAAATGGGTGAAGCAGTAATTTTCAGTTTTTAATAGCTCATTTAATAGAAAAACTACAGTGGGGCCTCCGAAATGCAGAAAATGAAAATGATAATTTAAATATTTATTCACCTATTACCATCGAGGAAGTGTTCTCAACAACTTCCCAAAGATTAAAGATCTACATACTCGACACAAAGGACAAATAATTATTTTCAATTTTTACAGATAAAGAGAAATAGTTTTTGGGCCCCAGCCCAACATAATTTGGAATTTTAAATTTCCTATTCGTCCTAAGAGGGTATTCAATGATTTCCCATATTTTCATGCTCCTACCTACACGGGAAGTTGGAGACTTAGTGATAATTAATGATGGAGTGAGTGAGTGCATTAAAAACTATATTTGGCCCTCAGGCCCCCAGAAAGTTATATTTTTAATATGTTTTCACCTGCTACCATCGTGGAAGTGTATTTAAGACCCCCCCCCCCAAAGGTGCACGCCTTAATCTATTCGGGAAATAAGAGAATTATAGATTTTCAATTTTTATATATCTCATATTAGAGAAAATAAACGGTCTTTGGGCCCGGCCCCCATGAGTGTGTATTTCAAAATTCTTTTACACAAACTTTCGTCGTGAGAGGGTACTAAAAACTTCTAAAAATTTCATGCTCCTACCTACACAGAAAATTGTAGAATTAGTGATGAGTCGGTTTTAATATTAGAACAACTATATTTTAGCCCAAGGCCCCTAATGAGAGGGAGTTTTAACATTCTTTTTGCCAATTTTTGCCGGGAGCGTGTACTCAAAACATTGCAAAAGTTTCATGCTCCTACCTACACGGAAAATAGAAAAATTGGTGATTTTCAATTTTTATAGAGCCAATATAGGAAAAAAAATGTTTTTGGCCCCGGGCCCCACAGGAGCGAGATTTTTAAAATTATTTTCTGCCAATTTTTGTCGTGACAGGGTACCCAACAACATCCCAAAATTTCATGCTCTTACCTACACGGAACATAGGAGAATTAGTGATGTGTCAGTTAATATTATAAGAAAAACTATATTTGGGCCCCCCGGCCCCCCATGAGAGGGAGTTAAATCATTTTTTTCCAATTTTATTCGGGAGCGTGTATTCAAACAATTTCCAAAGTTTCATGCTTCTACCTATACGGGAAATATGAGAATTAGTTATTTCAATTTTTAAATAGCTCATGTTAGGAAAAAAACGTTTAGGGTGACCCCGACCCACATGAGTGGGAAATTTAACGATTTTTAAAAAAAAACTATCGTCGAGTGCACGTACTCAAGAAATTTCCAAATTTTTATGCTTCTACATACACGGGGAATGGGAAAATTGTTGATTTTTTTTTATAGAGCCCATATAAGAAAAAAATGATTTTTGGCCCCCGGCCCAACATAAGCGAGATTTATAAAATTCTTTTTCGCCAATTTTCGTCATGAGAGGGTACCCAACAACTTCTCAAAATTTCATGCTCCTACCTACACGGGAAGTTGGAGAATTAGTGATTAGGCGATTTTTAATATAAGAAAAACTTCTTTTGAGTCCCCGGTCCCCCATGTGAGGGAATTTTAACGTTTTTTTTTTTTGTTTTTTTTTGCCAGTTTTTGTCGGGAGCGTGTACTAAAAAATTCCTAAGTTTCATGGTCCTACCTACACGGAAAATATGAGAATTAGTGATTTTCATTTTTTATATAGCTTTTATCAGGAAAAAACGTTTTTGGGCCCCGTCCCCCATGAGTGGGAAATTTACCCTTTTGTCCATTTAATTATCGTAAAGAGCATGTATTCAAAAGATTTCCAAAGTTTCATGCTTCTAACTACACGGGAAATAGGAAAATTGATGATTTTCGATTTTTATATAGCCCAATATAGGAAAAAAATGTTTTAGGGCCCCCTGCCCCACATGAGCGAATATTTTAAAATTCTTTTTCGCCAATTTTCGTCGTGAGAGGGTAACCAACAACTTCCCAAAGTTTCATGCTTCTACCTAAACGGGAAGTTGGAGAATTAGTGATGAATCAGTCAGTCGGTGAGTGAGTGAGGGCTTTCCCTTTTATTAGCATAGATGTTTTAATGTATTGGGAAAGGGTTTGGGTAGATGTGACGAGCAATTATTTACATTATACATGAGCAATACAACATGATATTATATATGGATGACTATAACTGTTTAATGAATATGCCACTTTGTGTGTGTGGGGGGGGGGTGATCGAAGATTAAATTAAGAAATAATGAACTGAAAAGAACAATGGTTATCAGCAGAGAGGTTGACGATTTTTGTATGCTTTTTGTTGGATGTTACTGAGAAAAGGGAAAAAAAGTTTATCATGGCGCTGGCTTCATATTCTGGTTTAACCTTTTAAAATAGCGCCAGTATTTCTATATTAATGAATAAATTATCATGACTGTCTTTTATCATGTAGAACGAAAATAATAATTTTAAAAATATTTTTAAAAGGGACCACATTTTCAGAATTACATTTTACTGTTTATTTTCGATTACTTGATTATTTTGCCAATGGTTTATAGTTCTAGTTTTGTCTTTTAAAAAACGCTCTAAAGCAGAGGTGTGATTATCTTTCTCCTAAATCAACAGTTACGTTACATAACCTTATGCAAATTTTAGTATGTAAAGATCACCCTGAAAGAATTTTTTTAATGAAAAAACGGAATTTTAATTTAATGTGTGAAACATTATGTTTTATTTGGTTCCTTGGACTAGAAATGTAATTAATTTTTTAAAAATTACAATATATGTACAAAGTGATATTCAACTTACACGCAAACGCAAAGACGCAAAATGTTGAGATGATCAAAATGGTGTACATTCTCGTGGGCTCTGATAATGTTGGTATACTTTTTTGTTCTGATAGTTCAGGTCCTCTGATTAATCTCTGTGTACGGCGAGGTATCACTGCGTCTGTCTGCCTGTGTGGAGCACAACGCCGTGTTTATATAGCACTTAGATGTGTCGACCCAGGCGCAGTTCACGGAAAACATTTAAGAAAATCAGGATGTACGCCTTGACGTCACGTGGAAAGTTAACTATGTTCATCACTCAAACTAAACGCATTGCGTGGGATTATTTCCGTGTTTTTTTTTTCTTGTTTTGTTGTCAATTAGGTTTTGAGAAATGTATCCTCTTTTCTTGGTCTGTTTTTGAACCCAGAAAATGTTATGTGATCGTATTGAGGCATTACAATACGATAATTTAAAGATTTTGCCGCAAGCTATAAAAGTTTAAATTGAAAACAATATATATTTTAAATAAAATATCCTAGCATTGTTCAGCTAATCGCGCGCGCGCACAAACACACACACACACACACACACACACACACACACACACACACACTCACAAAAGAAACTCGAGGGGATGTGTAGAGGATGGTGACAATTCCCTTACTCGCGCCTGTTGATACGGGGGTGACGCTTGTTTTCTCTAATTTTGAAGCAATTTCTGTAAAAATGATTGTTTCATAAATGTAAAGCGGCGTGGAGGTGGAGTGGGGGTGTCCAGCAATCAATGAGGAGATAATGTGTACGGTGGTATAATAAGAAATTTTTCCTCACTACCATCCAACTTCTGCTTGGAAGGAGCCCCGTGTCCCAAGAAGAGCTATATGCGGCTGTTTGGTATTTACTCATCTGTGATCATGGGGTATTTACCCATTAATTTTTTATATGTAAATAGCTTCTCACTCCGAAAGGAATATTAAGAACGAAAACAGAAAATATATCGGGATAAATATTTGACTTTGTATGCACTTTATTTTCATTTTTAATTATGTATTGAGCTATAAATACATCGTGGTTAAGTGATTTTAGGGGGTTCAAAATTTTATTCTTTTAATATAAGAAATTATGATTCAATAACTTCTTTTGTAAATACAATTCATTCCAATGTCGGGCACGATTTATTTGGCTGATTTGTGAAGTGGGGGGCGACTTCCATTCCGAGAAACGTCTTAGTCTAAACCTGTTTCAAAAAGAAAAGAGAGTTCTCCCTACGATCAGTGGTAAAACCCCTTAACCATCTCCGACGGCAAAATCCCAAGTCTCTCACGGCCTCGGATGAGTTTGAAGTTCCGGTTCATCTGCTCGGAAGTGTACATGGCGCACACCTAGTAGTGTCACTGAAGTGAGGACCTTAACTCAACTAAGTACTTTTCACTTGATGGTGTGAATAGGCCTTGTCAGTTAGACTTAACATTTGTAGCCTTGACATGGTCAACTGTAAAAATCTGAAGTAGTGACGTGCAGAGCTTGCTCCGGGGCAACTTTCTCACAGCACCAGTCACGTCGCACTATCAACACTTAGGAGTATATCTCTAAGGTTATCTGGTACAGAGAAATTCTACTATTTTTATCCTCCTACAGAATTAGGTACCTAGTTACATTGAAGAAACAGATATATACGGAGATTTTTCTACAGGGTGTATTGATTTAAAGAAAGTATTCATAGTCCCAATGACACTGACCTTAACGTTGCCTTTCATTGATTTTCTTATGAAATACAAGCAAATTTTAATCCTTGAGCCAGATAAACCATAATTTTTTTGTGTTATTTCAATTAGTGGAAATTGGTCAAAGAAAAGCATCCATTTCAGTTGTAAGCCAAAAACTGTTCCATCTAGAGGAAGGTAAAACACCCGCCCCTGGTCGTAATTCACTACATCTCTTAACATAATAAGAGCTTGTGATTATAAATAATAATATGCATCAGGTACATGTAAATATCATTCAATTAATTTGCGCATCGGACTAAATATTTTTAGGTTGGAGGATGCTTCTAGCCAAATTCAAATATTGATCAAGTACCTATGAATCTATCATTTTTCTGCTTTAGAGAATGAATAACTTCACCAACTAATTTAAAATCGGCCCCAAGGGAATGATTATTAGGGGTTAAACGCAGTATGGTATTTTCATATGGGCTATAAGGTATGTTTGTACTACGTATGGTCAAGATCCATTAAACTAATTTTAATATAACTGTTATAAGAAAGAAAAAAACAGGGCCCCGGGCCCCATGAGTGTCAATGCTCAATTTTTTTTCAAACTTTCAAACAAGCCATTCCAGAAGCATACATAGAAATTTTCCAAAGTTTCATGGTGATCGAAGGAATGGTTTAGACAGCTATTAAGGACAAACATACTTACATACATACTTTGATTTTAACTCTTCTTTGCATAAAGCATGATGTTCCTTTGCTTTGCAGAGACACGTTGATGCAGTAGATATAAAATAAAATAACAAATCTACAAGGAAAGCTATAGATATTTAAAAAGGCCATTTTCTGCAGCGAGGAGACCTTGTTTTTCGTTGTATAAAATTCCAGTATTTCTTTTCGTAGCAGCAGCACAGGGCGAGATAATGTTTCTCCCCAATACGACCAAATAATTTTTATGAATTGGCTGTAGTGAAGAAAATTCGTGTGAATGAAAAAGATATTACAGTTTATTATCAGAATGATATCCAAATCATCTGCGCAATCTGGTGAATAATGCAGTGAAGGTTTATGCGCTTGTATTTACCGTGATCCTTCAACACATAATTGGAAAATTTAGCCATGATTCCATTTTGAATACCAACAATGCAGGCAGGCGCGCGTCCGTGCAGATGCATCGCAGGTTCTTTAGATCAATGTGCGAATCGATGTAAGTTTTTTTAACTGCCAAAAATATGTCTTCTCCTCGAGTTTGAGTAACGAGTGTCTCCATGGACAGCTGATCCTCATACAATTCAAATGTTGGGATGGGAGCTAATGAACAAGAGTAGCTTCACTGAATATGAAATGTCAGTAGATGCATCAACAGCCAGTGCAAACAGGCTGTCCTCATCTTTGCCTGCATGGAGAGCTTCAGCTGTTCGACATTATTACTATGACGGCATTGCACGGTATCAGGTGACAGTGGAAAAAGGAATAACTCGTTTCCTCATTCGGGTGAATGCATTTAACTGCATCCATGATGCAAATTTTCTCGAGTTCCCCATCGGAAAAAGATTTTCCAGCGAAACCGAGACAATATGCCACCTAATAGGAAATTTCACTGCTCTTATTTGAAGTCTTAACGCTAGTCAAGGTTCAGAATTTGGCCAAAAAATTACATTTTTTAGTATTTCTAGTTTTCACTAAATTTGGTTTCTAAAGCCATTTTAAAATATCAATTACCTTTAAAAATTAAATGATAATGTATTAGAATGTATGTTAAAATATTATTTTATTAACCCTATAAGGAGGTGTAACATCGTATTTTGATAGGAAATACAGTTGTTGTTTTTTTTACCGACTTAAATCATGTACTTGAAATCGTCCAACCACATCGAATGAAGTGTCAATGTAAAGCTGGACGCTTTCAGATTTAGCTGAATATAATTCCCGACCAATCAAATTTTACGATTCGCATTCAAAAATATTTTTTCTTCACCTACTTATTGGGTTTCCGCAAGTAAAACGGAATCACACCTGTCCTTTCAATAAACCAAGCATTTTGATTGGTTATTGCTGTGGAAATTATAGAATTTCACTTACTTTTCTACATAAACATTTGTATTCCATGACCGATAACACCTAAGATCGTCATTGAGTCATACATATAGTAGAAAAAGGGTTCAGATAAAATATGTTCATTTGATGAAATTCAGAGATTTGCTATTATATTACCATGCAAACTACTTTCTAATTGATCACTGCAGCGTGATATACTTTTTAAAAATTTGAATTAAGGTTAGTCTTGCACTTGGCACTTGGTCTCAAACTCAAACTAAAAGTAAAAGTCACTAAAGACTAAACTGTTTCACTAAAGAATAAAGCGTCTTAGTCTTAGTGCCATCCCAATTATAATAATAACATAAAACGTTCATGTAATAAAAGCAAACAATAAACAGCTACTGTTGCTAATGTGATAGATTTTACCCAAATAATTTATAAAATTTTCTATTCGCTTGCGAATTGTTGTCACTAGGGGCCGTCCATAAATGACGTCACGCTCCTAGGGGGGAGGGGGTCTCACTTTTGTGACGATGCCGGACGTGGGGAGGGAGGGGGTTGAAGAAATATGACGTCACATTTTATGGGTAACTTTAAATAAAACTTGCACTGAAAAATTTGGTCAGTTATAATTTATTTAATTACTTTTTTTTATTCAGTGCTTCTCAATGTGCCGGTCGATCGGACGCCGGTTGGCGTAAGTTATCAAGACACGAAAATTAAATATAATTATATTTCTTAAGTTTGAGAACCCACAAGAGAACATACGAAAGTGTTACCCTACGTCGTTGGACATTGCAATTCGAGAGGAACACCAGAAAAGCTTTCTTTTGAACTCAGTTTTTACGGCATTAGTTTTAAACATGAAAGATAGGATACTTGATACTAAGGCGGATTAAGGGAGGGGGCTCAACGGGCTAAAGCCAGGGGGGCCCAACATTTTTATATTTTATAATAAAAGTGTACAAATGTTTGCACGAACCCTTGGCAATAAAATAAATAAAATAAATTAATAAATATTATCTCTACAACTGGAATTAGTTGCCTCCCTTAGAGAACATAGTTTAAATTATTGTTTATATTTTTACAATTTTTCCGTTGTGACGAGCTCCGCTGGCCGTGTGGAGTGAGTAATGGCTAGTGATACAAGCGGTACGGGTACGATTCCCAGCAGTGGAATTAAACGTTTTTGTTTTACACTCAATTGCAACATACCGGCGAACACTTCAAACAGTTTCGTGTTCGGTTTTTTTTCCCTCATTAATATTTAGTTACAGTCTTATATTAGCTGCTAGCAATCATTTTAAGGGACGCTTGCTGTATAGGGCCCCCGTTTGATTTCAGCCCGGGGCCCCGTGCAGTCTTAATCCGCCCCTGACTTGATACAGTCAGATTAGGATTATTGTAACTCGTGTCAATATAAATGAAAGTAGGTGTCTTCATATAGTACGTAAATAAGAACAAAAAAGCAACTAGGAAAAACAAAATACTAGATTTATTCCTAACAAACAGACCAGGACTAGTAGAAGACTGCACAATAATTCCTGGGCTGTCTGACCATGATATTGTTAGGGTAACCAACACAATAACAACTAAAATAAATAAGATGCCTAGAAGAACAATATATCTTTGGAATAAATGCAATTTAATAAAATTACACCAATCAGCTTCTAATTTCCAACAAAATTTCCTAAGTAAATTCAGCATAAGTAGACCTGTAGAAGAAATATGGAAGGAAATAAAAACAAATCCAAAAACCATAATGGATCAGAATGTTCCAACAAAAATAACTTCAAATAGAATTAATAAATGCTGGTTCAATTTTAAATTAAAAAAGTATTGCAAATAAAGGAGAATTTATTTAAGAAAGTTAAGGCTACCAATTTAGAAAGGATACACAAAAAATACTTAAAAATTAAGCACCTGACACAGAAACTTAGCCGTAACCTCCAAAATAATTATGTAAACAATGTGATAACTAAAGATAACAATTAAAACTTAAGGTCCTTTATCAAATCTAAAAAAATGGAGCCTTCAGGAATAGCCACACTAAAAGGCTCAAATCATAAAACCTATAATGATAATCAGAATAAAGCTAATATCCTTAACAAATATTTTGCATCATCATTTTCTGCCTCAGGCGACAAGGAAATTTCAATAAATTTAAATAAATTGGAAGAAATAGGTAACATAACTGTAGATGAGATAGGTATACATTCACTCCTAAAAAACTTAAAAATAAACAAAGCTACTGGCCCAGATGAATTACCTGCCAGGTTATTAAAAGAATTAAGCAATGAACTGTCCCCAATCCTCGTAGTTCTTTTTCAAGCCTATCTAAACCAGGGTAAAGTGCCCGAGGATTGGAAATTAGCCTATGTAACGCCGCTCTTTAAGAAAGGTGATAAGTCAGACCCTGGTAATTACAGACCTGTATCACTTACTAGTATCA
>MUZC01004488.1:136382-147600 GCA_002072015.1 Radix auricularia | reverse complement strand
GTTATTACGTCTCCTATCTTCCATGTCATTTCATCTCCTATCTTCCCTGACATTTCGTCTCCTATCTTCCATGTCATTTTGTCTCCTATCTTCCATGTCATTTCGTCTCCTATCTTCCATGTCATTTCATCTCCTATCTTCCCTGACATTTCGTCTCCTATCTTCCATGTCATTTCGTCTCCTATCTTCCATGTCATTTCGTCTCATGTCTTCCATGTCATTTCGTCTCCTATCTTCTATGTCATTTCGCCTCCTATCTTCCATGTCATTTCGTCTCCTATCTTCCATGTCATTTCGTCTCCTATCTTCCATGTCATTTCACCTCCTATCTTCCATGTCATTTCGTCTCCTATCTTCCATGTCATTTCGTCTCCTATCTTCCATGTCATTTCGTCTCCTATCTTCCATGTAATTTCGTCTCCAACCTTCCATGTTATTACGTCTCCTTTCTTCCATGTAATTTCGTCTCCTATCTTCCATGTCATTTCGTCTCCTATCTTCCATGTCATTTCGTCTCCTATCTTCCATGTCATTTCGTCTCCTATCTTCAATGTCATTTCGTCTCCTACCTTCCATGTTATAACGTCTCCTATATTCCATGTAATTTCATCTCCTACCTTCCAAGTTATTACGTCTCCTATCTTCCATGTCATTTCATCTCCTATCTTCCAAGTCATTTCGTCTCCTATCTTCCATGTCATTTCGTCTCCTATCTTCCATGTCATTTCGTCTCCTACCTTCCATGTCATTGCGTCTCCTATCTTCCATGTCATTTCGTCTCCTACCTTCCATGTTATTACGTCTCCTATCTTCCATGTCATTTCGTCTCCTACCTTCCATGTCATTTCGTCTCCTACCTTCCATGTTATTACGTCTCCTACCTTCCATGTTATTACGTCTCCTATCTTCCATGTCATTTCGTCTCCTACCTTCCATGTTATTACGTCTCCTATCTTCCGTGTTGTTACATCCTCTATCTTCATGGTTATTCCAAGAGTTCCTTCCTCCTGAGTTCATCGGTTCAGAAATCTGAAATGGTTAAATAAAAATTTAAATTAAACAAATATAATATAGGTCTAATATAATATTTACCTATTGCGTTGATACAAAAAACACGTTTTGCCTAGAAAGAGATACAGAGATAGCAAGTTTGTTTCCTGTATACGATTAAAATTAATCAGAAGAAGAATGTATACCAATTATTGTTTATATATATTACGGTATTTGAAAACAAAAATAGGTCTAAACGTTAATAAGAAACTTACAATTGTTTCATTCGTTGAAATGTCAATTCCTTCAAAGAATTCTTCTAATGTATTTACATTTACGGCACCTATTAAAAATAGTTGTATATTCTATAAATCCAATGAATATCCAAAAACATGTGACTATTTACAATACTATTTATTAAAGCAAAATTTATTATTTGTAAACAAAATCTTTTAATTAAACAATTTCATTTTTTTTTCAAAATTTCACTTGAATAAGTTAATGCCCTTAAATAAAGAGGTCAATCTTATGAATGAGTTTGTAACGACATAAATAAATTACCAAGTACAGGCAGGTGACTCTCGTAATAAATGTTACCGAAGCAACTTTTAGCCAACTTAAGTTCCACCTTTCTGTTTAATCCGAGTCGATATTTGTGCACATTGCCAGATGTCCACATGACAAAGACATCACCCACCTTGTTAATATTCACCACCTGGCCAGTTTGACTTGTCCTTCCTATATAAGGATCAAATTTATATAAAGTTATTTATTAAACAAGAATGTTTAGTATTTCTTCCGGATCCTAGTTAAAAATATATTACGTTGTCGCATCAATGATCAGTTTTTATATATATCATGTATGTATATTAATGTCGTGTTTCTAAGCCTCAATTTAATTATTAAACTTGACCAATATCTCTCTTCAATCTGGCCTATACATTTGGCTATTAAATATTCATAGCATATTCTGCCGTTTATTGAAAGTTTTGCGGCGCAAATCCATTTGCTTTCATTAATTTCTTGAAGCCTCTAAAAAGTCTGATTGAAAAAAAAACAACACGTTTTTTTAGCAGATCTCGGAGTTGCTTGTTGAGACAACTGACATATTTCATTATGTGTTCATTTGCTTCTCTCAAAACCTTGTTTGTTTTTTGTTTTTTTTAATTCTTGCGATTTTATTTATTTTTAATAATTTTTTTAAAAAATGAACTTTATTTCGACATTCCAGTATTTAGATATTCTTTGAAAAGTAAACAACTATTTAAAATAGAACCCTAACATCTTGAGACAACTTTTTTTAAAAGGATCTTACCATCTTATGACAACTATTTAAAAGAGAACCTTACCATCTTGAGACAACAATTTAAAAGAGAACCTTACCATCTTGAGACAACAATTTGAAAGAGAACCTTACCATCTTGAGACAACAATTTAAAAGAGAACATTACCATCTTGAGACAACTATTTAAAAAAGAACCTTACCATCTTGAGCCAACTATTTAAAACAGAACATTACGATCTTGAGACAACTATTTAAAAAAGAACCTTACCATCTTGAGAAAACTATTTAAAAAAGAACTTTACCATCTTGAGACAACTATTTAAAAAAGAACCTTACCATCTTGAGACAACTATTTAAAAAAGAACCTTACCATCTTGAGACAACTATTTAAAAGAGAACATTACCATCTTGAGACAACTATTTAAAAAAAGAACCTTACCATCTTGAGAAAACTATTTAAAACAGAACATTACCATCTTGAGACAACTATTTAAAAAAGAACCTTACCATCTTGAGACAACTATTTAAAAGAGAACATTACCATCTTGAGAAAACAATTTAAAAAAGAACCTTACCATCTTAAGACAACCATTTAAAAAAGAACCTTACCATCTTGAGAAAACTATATAAAAGAGAAACTTACCAGCTTGAAAGAACTATTTAGAAGAGAACTTTACTATCTTGAGACAATTATTTAAAAGAGAACCTTACCATCTTGAGACAACTATTTAAAAGAGAACCTTACCATCTTGAGACAATTATTTAAAAGAGAACCTTACCATCTTGAGACAACTATTTAAAAGAGAACATTACCATCTGGAGACTACTACTTAAGAGAGAACCTTACCATCTTGAGACAATTATTTAAAAGAGAACGTTACCATCTTGAGACAATTATTTAAAAGAGAACGTTACCATCTTGATTACCCGCATTCCAGTCAAACCCACGACAAATGCAAGCACCCTTAAATATTCCCTGGGCTAAACGTTTTTCGTTTTGACTGTCACATCGTGGGGGGAGTTTTACTCTGTAATAACAAATAAAACATGTCAAAGAAATAAACCAAAAGATTTCATTTTAACAGCGAAGAATTACTCAGTGTCATTAGGTATATTCATTACACAAGAAAATTCATAAAAATATGTCTAAAATCTAAACACAATTACTGATAACTACATAATTCTGATATCTAACATAAGTACTGATACATAATACGAAAATGCGCTAACACGTCCTGAATTCCAATAGGTACCAGGCCTAACATGATTTTTTTTTTTGTATTCATATTTTTTGTTGTTGTTGTTTATGTTGCATTTCTTTGTTTTTTGTTTTTCAAGTTTTGTTTAGTCTTATTTTTTTTTTAATATTAATGTTTGAAGTATGATTTTTGAGACATTAAGATTTTTCTGAAAAAGAAATCAGTGAGTTCAAAAGATTTATTGTTTTAAAATTTATGTTAGTGTATAGACTTCTATATTGTGGGAGTACAAAATGATAGGTAATCATTGTATGTCTATTGGGTTTGCTAAAAAAAAGATTGATGTATTAGAATGGAAAGTTTTTGAGATGAAAAAATATTTTTTAAGCGTTTGGTAAGGGGAGTTTGGGAGACGAATATTGTGAAAGAGAGGAGCGAAAGACAGAAGGGCAGACAGAAGAAATTGGAAGGTAAGATCAAATAAAAGGTATAAAAAATGCACGAAACAAGGAGAAAAGTAGAAGGAGAAAAAAGCGTTAAAGAATAAGAATAAAAACTTGCCGGTTAAGTCGTCATTCGATACGACATTTGTTCAAAGGCTAGAATCATAGCAAGATGTGTTATCCATGGTGAAAGTTTAAAGGTATTAAATATATATGTGGACATTTAAAACTTACCCGGGTGATAACTGTGTGTCATATCTGAAGAACGTGTGTGATATGTCATGCTTGTCTGACATGTAGCAAAATGTACATAAATTAACGTCGGAACAATCTGCACACTTCCAAAGAAGACCTGCTATTCCGTTTTCTTCGCAGCCTCCGCAAGTCCGAGCTGCATGATGTGTTCCTGTCAATGTCACGATAATACTTATTTCTAAATAGTCATTCCCCATTCAAAGAAACTATACAAAATTTTAATAGTAAATGAAATAAATAATAATTATTTTTATAGTGTGTAAATGTATGACAGGCCAAGTGTAAAAGCTAAGTTAGAGCCCGCTGAAAATCTTTAACTCAATGTGCCCCTTAAAGTAAGCCGACACGACAACCTTCCTTTGCTACCTGCCCCTTGGATTAAGCCCAAACGATTAACTCCCTTTGGAGTAAGCCCACACGTCTACCTCCCTTTTCTACCAATATAAATCATCCTCTGTATACTCCTCTAAACTCTCATCACAATCCTACAGAAATCGTACGACATGCTCTAAGATAAATAAAATCACTATATGTTCTTATTAAACACACATACACGCACATACGCGCACATGCACAAACACACGCGCACAAACACACATATTTTTTTCCTACATATTATGTAATCGAAGTAAGTCACTTTTTCCTAAAAAGTACGTTGAACATGTTTTTTTAAAAATGCTCCCACAATATAACAGCAATTTCTTCGAGGACAAATTATTATCTGTTGTTCAATAAATTCTACATTCATATTAGTATTGACATTTTTAAATGTTATAACAAAATGTTGGAAAACGTTTACACCAATTGCAACAGTTGAGAGGAATGAATATTTAATTTCAAGATTTTATTGAGATTAATAGGGGCATGTAGAATTATCTTATATATTTAACGAGGAAACAATTCTTTTGAATGCAAGTCAAGATATTTGAATGTTGTTGTTATGTGATTCAGCGCATTGCCTTAGACTGAGTTAAACACACATACATGTCACAATCAGCAATTCGTTATCGTAATTAAAAACAATGTAAACTTTGATAGCCTCATTTTTGCAATAATTGTTTCAGGTATATGAAATGAATTTACAAATAAATAGCAAGTCATAATGATTTTAATGCGTTGATAATGTGTATACATGAACTCCCCACTTTGGGCATTTTCATAAATACGAAGATCAAATGCGTTCTCGTAACCAGCTCTGTAATAACATTTTTCACCTGTATCCCAAACTACTCCAACAGATTTAGCTGGAGCTGGACAGCCGCCTTGACCACCGATTTCCACAACAGTTCCAACTAACCCAGATACGATGCTATCGCCGTATGTCCAGTCAGGTCCGCGGACAACCCGCACTCCAAGTTTTACATCAGAAAGTCCTGTTATAGTGAATATTAACGTTTTGATATTACGGTGCTTATATTGTTTTTAAAGTAGATGTAATTATGCAGTTGGGAGTTTTCCTTACCACCGGTATCAGTAGGGCAAAGTAAACGCATAGCTGCAACAATAATATTGATATATAACAACAATTATTTTATTCAGAAAATATAATCTAATAATTTAGCTGCTAATGAAGCCAAACATCAACTCAGATGTGTTTATAATGAAACAAATACTTATTTAGTTACCAACTATTAGATGCTAGTAGTTTTAATTAGAGCTGAAATTTAGATTTACATACATTGTAATTTGAAATAGTATTACACATCCGTAGTATTTCAACTGCTAAGTCATTCAAGACTGAACTTAAAACACATCTTTTCAAACTTTATTTTGAAAATTAAATAAACAAATTTTTTTTTAATGATTAACGTAGTTAATGTACTATGTATTGTCATTTATGTAGTTATTAAGAAATGAATGTTTATTTAATTAGTATATGTATTGTTATCTCCATGTAAAGTGGTGTGATATAAATTATCATTTTAATATTATTATTATTTATGTCGTTTTTACCATATTATTGCTTTGCTTTCTTATTTTAAAGTTATTGTTAACTCTTTCTGTATACCAAAAACGCTGATTTTTTTTTCAGTGAATCATGTTTTAATTACAATATTTTCTATTGTTTGTTATTTTGTTGTTGTTATTTTGTTGTTGTTGTTGTTGTTACAAGCTAGTATAACACTCTAGAAGCTAGTATAACACTCTACAAGCTAGTATATCACTCTACAAACTAGTATAACACTCTAGAAGCTAGTATAACACTCTAGAAGCTAGTATAACACTCTAGAAGCTAGTATAACACTCTACAAGGTAGTATAACACTCTAGAAGCTAGTATAACACTCTAGAAGCTAGTATATCACTCTACAAACTAGTATAACACTCTAGAAGCTAGTATAACACTCTAGAAGCTAGTATAACACTCTACAAGCTAGTATAACACTCTAGAAGCTAGAATAACACTCTACAAGCTAGTATAACACTCTACAAGCTAGTATAAAACTCTAGAAGCTAGTATAACACTCTACAAGCTAGTATAACACTCTAGAAGCTAGTATAACACTCTGGAAGCTAGTATAATACCTCAGTTTGTGTAAATCTAGATGTAAGTCATAGACATATTTAAAGTCAAAGCATTTAATAATCCGTTAATGTGTAATGCATTAGAGAAAATGATATATTTTATGAACAAACTAAAATTAGACGAATTTAAAATTTTAGTTTTCATAAAAGTAATTTATAAAAAAAATAATAATTACAATAAAACTAACCTAAATCCATTTGAATAGCAGTTTCACTTTCACTTTCATATTGGTGTAGGTCCCCGTTATGACAAGGCTGATATAACGGGAAATTCCGATTTCTATATAACCTCCCCCCCCCCATTTTTCCCTAAACCTTTTGAAAGGCCACTTTTTAAATAGTATTTTAAATTTACAATTTTAAATAATTACCTTTCAAGACAACGATAGAAAAAAAAACTTTTAAAAAATAAAATTAATATTAAATATATTTATTCTAGGGTGGCGGAATTTAACAATTAATTTCTCGATTAATCGGTAAAATTATTTAACGACCAAAATTGTTTTAATCTATTAAATGACGATTAAAATTAGAGAGTATATTTCGTTTACCTTAATTTTTATTTGATTATTAATTAATAATTGATTTATAATAATAAATAATAGATTTTTTATGTACAATCTTCTCCATTTACAAAAAAAGATGTTTACAGAGTAAATTCAAAATACGCTATTTATAAGGAAAATGATAATTTTTTTTAAAAAAAAATATTTTATTTTACTAACGATATTTTTTTTTAATTCATTGACATTCTATTGAACTACTTATAGATAAATATATCTCCAAAAATATTTTTAAAATTATTTTCTTAAGTTATAGGTATTTTTAAAAATTCCTTAAAGGGGTACAAAATATAGCAGTAAACAACATTGTGATAATAGAGTTTATGAGGTCTTTGAAAAGGAATCATCTTAACTTTTGAACCACTTGGGATAAAAAGATAATCTTTATATTTTTGCTAATCATCAAACAATATCTATACAGCTGTTTTACTTTTATATTGTTATACTGAACTTGAAATTTCCATCTATGTTTCTAAACTTTAAAGCGTTTTTTAACTTTATTTATTGCTTGTTTTAAAAATGTATACTGATTTTTCAATACTTTTTTTAAAGTTAAATATTAAGTTAAACTAAAACTTCTAATATGTTAATTACAAATCCTGATTCTTTTAAAAAATTTATGTAAACAAAAATTATTGTAATTGTAATAAGTTTTCAAATATAATTTTTATTTACAACTCTTTGGACCTTTATATAACATGCCTGAAAAAAAAACTTTAGAAATGATACCTAGCGATAATTGCCATAGTTAATATGCAGTTGGTTTTTTTTCCATCTTATTTTTCCAACTTTGATTTCATTATTTCGTGTTCATTTTGAAAAAAAAAATATTTGAGAAGATAATTGTTGTTTTAAATTTCTTTGAGACAGGGGAAACAACTGAAAAAAAAACACAAAAATGAAAATTTTCTGTTTTTGTTGCTTCCTTTCAAATTTCCAGTTAATGACGTAATACATCTTATTTTTAGCTTTTATACTATTATTGATTTATCAATCGGTATTTTTTTTTCAAAAATTAACTAATAAATTTAATTTAATCAAAAACAGCACTAATATATTCATTGATGTTATGTTAATGTATTTAATTTTGCAGGTTAATTAAGAGGGATTTACTTTCAAGCTATCTGCTGCTATTCAGTGTTTCCTATTGACTAGGGAGCACACTGTAATAATTAATTGATCTAAATCTACACCAATTAAGGTTAAAAGATGACTTAACACAACCCTTAGATAGACAAAAAGATTTTTTTTTAAAAAAAACCTTTCTTATTCCATATGCAAGAACAAACATATACAAGTTTTATTTTTTCCCGTCCGGTATTCGGACGTGAAATGGACTGCCTGAAGAAACCAGGAAAGCCACACTTTTTCATCTTTTAAAACTCTAGTAAGAATACAGGAATAAACACAAACCATAGAAATACGTAGGACGCAATAATCTTCTGTACAGAAGGGGCGTCTGTAACAAATAAGATAAGATAAGAAGATCGCGTACAGTTGATTACGTGAAAGGAAAACTATAATCATGTGTTATAAACCCAAGGAAAACTTGGGTTCAAAAGCGTTGACTATCTGATCTCAAACAGTTCATTAACTCAGAAATAACCTGCATCTTATAGTCGATAAATTTTCCAAAGCATGTTCAAGCTTTGGATTCACCCTCAACACAATAAAGACAGAAGTTCCATGCCACCAGGTCCGGGAAAAATCTTTCACTGAGCCTAATAAAATCATCAACAGTAAGAAACTTAAAGCAGCTAGCCGCTTTATTTTAGCTTGGCTGTCCCGGCCGGTGTCACGAAATAAAGTCTCCCCAAAAATAAACTCTCCCCCGGAGAGTTTATTTTAAAACAATTTCGCCCCCGGAGAAATTGTTTTTAAATGAAGTCTCCTCTCTTAAAATAAACCCTACCCTTAATTTTTTGAAAGTATAAATAATTGTTTTATTAAACTTTATGACTTACAACATAATTTGTATTTGTTTTACATGCATTTGTATATGATTATTTGGAATTCAACAATCATAATCTTAGTCAGTGGCGTAGCTATTAGTGGTTTAAGAGGGTGTATGCCCTTAAAGACACATATTCAGAGTTGGATAATTGCCCAGAGTTATTAAAAAAGAATAACAGACAAATGAACTTAAACATAAAGATGATTAATTAAAACGAGAACGTTGCATCGAAGTCTTTCTTTACGTTTTTATCACGAGTTAGGATTTAAACGAAAGTTGCTATTTCTATTTGTGCGTAATAATAATTTAAAAATATCACCAGTCTTCTACCCGTGGCGTTTACTACATTTACAGCACCAAACAACATTTAAAAATCCAAGTAGCCAATGTTTGTAAATTTTAAAAAAGTTAATGTTTACTTTTTGAAAAATAAATAAATATTTTTTTTAAAAAATAAAGCTTTTAAATTGGATTACTTTTTTGTGTAACCGTCTCAAGAAACACGGCACATGCTAAAATTTAGACACAAAAAAATTAGGTCACACGTTTAAACAATGAGTGTTGTCGCTAGGTTTGGAGTCTACCGATACGTTGAATTTATTGCGTAGCCTGTAGCTCAGATAACAGTATCGTAGATATCTGGGTTTAGGTGAGGCGCACGTTTAGCTAGTTTGAAATTCGCGTGCCGTGGAATTAGTTAGATATAAAGTCTATTATCCTAGAGCCCAAGAGGTTGAATGTGTAGCTTAGAGGTGGGCTTTTTTTTATTGATGACATGCGCTGTTGTGTGTGTGTATGTGTGTAAAATGAGTGTCATCTTGTTTCCCAAAGATAGAAAAGTCATACATAGACAAAGGGAACGTGGAACGTTAATACAATTAAAACGTTCCGTAATCATTTTGTAAGCTTATCACATACTTCTAATTTTTGAACGTATATGTTTTTAGGCTATTTTATTTAATTGTTTTAAAATTATTGATGTTAGTGCCAGATATTATTGTAATGTCTAGCAATGAATTAGTAATTTTATTTTAATGTAAGGAAAACACAAACACACAAACACACACACAAACACACACACACACACGCACGCACACACACACACACACATATATATATATATATATATATATATTAATACTAGGATTTGACCGGATTTATATAGTGAAATATGGCCGAACCCGGAGCTGGAGACGGATTTTGTAAACATTGAGGGATTACGGATTTGCCAGAACCGGAGCTATTATAAATATGTATGATTAATTGGCCTGCCGGATTTGCCGGATTTATGAATTGAAATTCTGTCGAAGCCGAAGCCGGAATTGTAAACATGGCTGGATTCCGGATTAACCAAAGGGTAGATCCATTACAACCCTAATTAAAACTGCAAGAATAGGCATAAACCACGAATAAAAGGTGGAAAAGCGTAGCTACCAATAATATCCTGTGCAGAAGGAGCATCTGCAAAGTATAAAATCATTTTTATACCCATATACATGTTTGTATATATGAATGTGTTTGTATATTTACGTATTTTTATGTATGTATTGTGTGTAAATATGTTTATGTTTGTACATATGAATGTATGTATTTATATGTATATAAGTATGTATGAATCTATGCATTGATGCATGGATGAATGTATGCATATATGCGTGCTTGCATGTATCTATGTATGTGTGTATGTATGTTAAATATTTCTTTTTATTATATTTGAAAGATACACTTTGAAATACTAGCTATTGTGATGAAAATATTGCTGATTGTAGTTAAGGCTGTGTTGTTATAATCAGTTGTGATTTTTTGTTTGTGGTCATAGAAATAATCTGACACATTCTATTGAGGCATGTATAAATCAGTGTTGAAAATTGATTTAATTTAAAAACCAGAAGCCAATGTTTAGTAAATTATTGGATTTAAAAAATTTACAGTTTGATAGTGAAAAAACGTCTTAATAAATTTATTGAAGGAATATATATGTGTGTGTATATATATATATATATA
>MUZC01004488.1:126324-136300 GCA_002072015.1 Radix auricularia | reverse complement strand
CCGTGCCTTTACTTAATTGGGTCACTCCCACCCCCTTTCCCCCGACTTCAACAAATGATGTCTGAGAGCATGGCGTTTGTGTGACTTTGCCGTTTATAACAACAAAAACTCATGGCTTCAAAGACTTAATCCTTGCCTTATGAAACAAAGCAATTGCCCTTATACACCAAAAAATATATGTGCGTCAATGTGCACAGTGGAAAAAAATCAAGTAATTAAGCAATTTTTCATATTATATTACGCCCCTGAAAAGTGTCAAACAGTACGATCCTCAACCCCTCATATGTCTGTATATCTACGCCACTACCATAAATGGTATTATACTAAACAATTATGAATATTACAGCAATAAAAAAGTAAGTATTCCATATTCTTTTGTTTTTCAATGACCTCTTTGTTTATTATCGAAAGTGTGATGGGGGCGGATTTATTTTGGGGGAGACATTATTTTACAGGGTAGGGGAGGATTTATTTTAATTGGGAGTAAAATATTTTCTCCGTGGGAGAACTTGTTTTAAAATGGAATCGCCGGGGGGAGACTCTGTACGGGGGAGGATTTATTTTGCAACACCGGTCTCATGGAAGTAGAAATCATAGGCGAAGTGAATTCAGGCTCTAAATGCAATTTAAAAAAAAAAAAAAGTAAATATTGCACGATTATTGTATGAAGCCCTCACTAATGATGAGATTAATCCATGGCCCAAGTCAGCTGCCTAGTTTGCCTATTATGCCTAATGCCAGCACATTGTCTCAGAATGCCAACATTAATGAAAAAGTGAATGTGAGATTCTCTAAGGCCAATTTAGCATATGACATATTTTATGCAATGTCTGGAAACAAATTTGAATCCGCACCGACACCAAACTAAAAACATAAAGAGCTGTAGCACTCCCTACTTTATTATAATCATGCAAAACATGGGCCTTAAAACAAACACCATCCGAGGTTGCTGGACGACATTCAAACCAAACGTTTCTGAAAAATACTCAAAAGAAAAATGCATGAGAAAAATTCCAGACACTGAAATATTATCCACAGCAGGTCTACACAGCATATACACAAGCCCCGTACAGACTGTGGCGTAGCGAGGGGGGCAGGGGGGGGCGAATGCCCCCGGGCGCCACGTTAGGGGGGCGCCAAAATGAGTATTAAAACTCATTATTTAATTTCATTTTAATGTAAACTAATGTATCCCAAATACGTTTGCGAGATTGAATATTGGAGCTCCGAACATATCTTTATTACAAAACAGTTGTTAAACATGATTTAGGCGCCCCCATTGAGCGTTAAGGGGGCCATTCTACTCATAAATAAATGACACATCCTAATGTAGGATTGCTGATATGGTTTTTTTTTAATTTAAAAAACTATGAGTTGATGGTAGTGAGCAGTAAGAGACCAATACGATTCAATAGAGCTACCAGAAACGACACTAAAAGCAACCAAAATTACCAAGACAAGAAAAAGGAGTGGCTTAAAGCAGTGGTTCTCACCCTGTGGTCCACGGACCACTAGGGGTCCGCGAAGATTTGCCAGGTGGTCCGTGAGAGAAGCATGAAATTTACGCACTTTAGGATTAATCAAGATAGACTAGCAAGTAATAGAATTAACGCAGACTTAAATATATTTCTGATCTGGCCATAATGGTTTTTAATTTTATCAAGTTCTTCAATTAAATTCTCGTCTCTTTGATTTCTTATGCTTGAATATGAATCTTGAACGTTAACAGTTACTAATGTATACTGAAGTTCGCTGGTTATCTGACTGTTTTAATTACGCGATGACGTAAGAGATTTTCATGTAGAAATAACTCAAAGCTTGTTGATAGTTTGAACCATGGTTAATGGGTTGCTGTTCTGGCTTACTTGGCTGAAATTTTTGAAAAGCTCAATAAACTTAATTCCATTCGGCAAGGAAAGCAGATACATTATATGACTCTCAGTGACAGAATGTCTGCTTTTACGAAAAAGCTTGATCTTTTAAAAAAAATATTATTTCAAGGTAACTTTGAGATGTTTGATAAATTGTACGAAATCACCGAAAAACCAGAAAATGCAGAAATAATTTTTAGTAGTGGCCCGTAGTTAAGGCACATATTTTTCAAGTGGTCCTGGAATCTATAGGTTGAAAACCACTGGCTAACAGA
Organism: Radix auricularia; assembly: GCA_002072015.1. Classification (NCBI taxonomy): domain Eukaryota; kingdom Metazoa; phylum Mollusca; class Gastropoda; family Lymnaeidae; genus Radix; species Radix auricularia. The sequence goes on along the minus strand of MUZC01004488.1, from coordinate 134,154 downwards.
ATGGTTAATATGCGTCCCTTTGCTGCATGTTGTGACTCTTTTAAAAGATAAATCGTACTTCCCCAATTCTCATGTGGATGGAGTAAAGTGGGAGAGGGGAGGGAAGGTCTCTCCTCTCACGGGCTTGTATCGGAGTGTCAAAGCAAGTTGGATTCTTTTCATATGAAACATCAGGCACCGCTTTTCTTTCCTGTTCATCGTCGATAAAACTTGTTGCTCAGTAGGATCAACTGTTAGAAAAAACACCAACAAAATTCCCGAGTGAGCCCCCAGAATTTTTCGGTCCATCAAGGGGCGCATAATTTGTGTCTTGCCCCCGGGCGCACATGACCCTAGCTACGCCACTGCGTACAGTATTAAATTATATGCAAGAAAATTTTACTCAAGTAATTGCATGGATGTTTCAAAAGTAAAGTTAATTAGTAATTTGCATATAAAGATAATATCTTTTTTAAAGTTATATATTTCCAAAGAAAAAAATGATAAAATAGGGTTCCCTGTTAATGAGGTCATACACCTCACATTATTTTCATTCTTTTTTTATGCGTCAAAGTTGACAAAGTTAAAATTCTTATAGCTTTCAATAAATAAGACTAGCCATTTTTTCAGCGATTTTCAATTAAAATTGTTTTAAACTTATGGAGCGAAATAACTTTTTTTATTTTACTCCGTATATTAATTTTGTGCATATTGTATATTGCTTGATGCTTCAATTTTTTAATTGATCAATAAGTTGTTATGTAAAATTGAAATAGTAATATTATTTTAGGAATTTCTATATGTGTGTTATCTTTTTCTTAAACTAAATAGATTACACACATTTCAAATGCAGTTCATTCTGTTGAAACACTATGTAAATTCCACCGTGCAACCTACATTTATGACAATAAATTTATAGAATAAATTTAAATGCATTAATTATTTTTATTATTTTTAGAGTTATAACTTCATTTATTAAATCTAAAAAAAGCTATTTTTTGTATCTGAAAAACATTCCTTGGACTGTGCCTTGCAATATCATATTTGAGAGACCTCCAGATCTTGTCACGTGTCCGTACCATCGTAATGTCCTCTTTCTATTTGAGGTAGGGATGTTCTCGTAAGGGCCAATAACACCACTAATTTTATCGCGGACCGCTTCGTTCGTGATGTGCGCCGTGTAGATCTGGAGGTCTCTCAAAGACGATATTGCAAGGCACAGTCCAGGGAATAAGGAAAAGAGGCAGACCAAGGAAGAGATGGAAGGGCGATATCAAAGAGTGGACCGGCCTGTCATTTAGCGACTCCCAGAAGGCTGCTCAGAACAGTGACATGTGGCATGAGATAGTGTGCAGCTTAAAATGGTGCCCCAACGACCAAGGGTCGGGTTAAGGGACAATTCATTTCAGTTCAGAAGCATAATTAAGTTTTGTTGGAGCTTTTAAATACTTGCTTAACCCGTGGATTCCATTTAATTGTGTGTTTATTATTACTATTAGTTACTTGCATCATTATTTGATGCTAGGTATTTACCCTGAATGCAATAGTTTGCTTTTATTTTTCTTTTCTAATTTATACTCTTAACTCTTAACATTTGATACATAAATTTAGTGTAAACAGTTTGTATGTTAATATAATTACATTTCTATTTTTGTTATTCATCTAAATGTAAGTGTATTTGCAACATTTATTCTTCAGACATAATTGTTCTATAGCTTATATAATCATCAGCAAATAACATATTTTTTACTATTGGTGAGATGCTGTTGGTTAAATAATTTATGTAGAAATAAATTGGGGGGGGGGAGTAGGGGGAATTAAGAAAATTTCTTGTAAAACTGAGTTTACCATTATCAGTGATGACTTAGGTTCAATATTCTTTAGATAATTTTCTGTGCATCTTATCAAATCTTGAATCCACTTAAATTAGGCAACCGGTATACTTAAGTGTTTCTGCATACTTTATCTATTCTCAAAGAAAAAGTTATTCAAATTTTGATTATAGTTAAGTCACGAAATATTATGTTTTTTAAAAAAAACTATCACAATATTAGCAAATAGACCTTTTTTATTCTTGAACGATTTATTTTGTAAAAAAATTGTGAAAATATTTAGAAGAGTTAATTTCTTTTTTAATTATGATTATTAAAAGGGTGATGTTCATCATTGCAATAAAATCATAAATGCTTATTGTATTTAGGATTTAAACAATAATAAATTTCACATAACTATAATTAATATAAACACTATTATGGTTTTTTTATCATCATGTAATTTTAGATTTAAACTCCTTTCAAGCGCACAGAAAAATTGTGTAAAACTCATGAAGGAAACAAACAAAATAAAAACGTAAAAGTTTATTTTTAAGATTTTAACTACTTTTATTTTTAAAATGTAGCAAGAAAACTATTAACACTCAACAGTAAAAACATAAACACTAAATAGTTTATAACTAACACTTGACAGTAAAACTTTGTTTCCTCATTTTGATTAAATGTTATGAGTGCTTAAGTCAACATTTTGTTTACAATCACATTTTAAATGAAATTTCTGTTGTCATTTGGTTATGTTTGGTGATGAATTTGACAAATAACATTAATCTTGATCCATAAATGAATTAAACCACTCCATTTGTTCTAATCCATCAGCATTGAACAAAGTTGAAGCATTTTTAATTTAATTCCTAGCTTTAGTCTCTATGGCATGTTATAAAGATGTGGTAGCACACGCATAATTTTTTTTTCAGCTTCTCAATCTAACTTTCCTCCAAATGAATCAGGTGATAATAACTTCTGACTTATCCTTTACAACATTTCTTTTCCTTTGCATTTTTTTCAAAGGTATAGACTAGTATATGTACTAGTCAGATGGTATATATGCCATAAAAGTGCACACAATGTGAAAGAAAACAACAGTGAAAAAATAGATCATGAGATCTTAGGGAAAAAAATCATAACTTGGGATAAAAATATGATCTTTATGTTTTTGTTAATATTCAAAAAAATTCTTTACAGCTACATATATTATTTCTATATTTTTAAAATAAATTTGAAATTTTCATCCGAGTGTCTAAACGTTATACGTTATTTAACTTTTTAAAATTTGTAGCTATGTTTTAAAAATAACTCAATAAACAAAAATCAATTGGCTGTTTGTATTGCTTCCCTTGAAATTTTCAGCTTAATGACGTCATACATCTTTATTTTTAGCTTTAACAAACTTACCGATTAATTAATCGGTAATTTTTCAAAAGTTAACGACTAAACTTAATATAATCGATAACAGCCCTAGTACTTTCACGTACTTAGGTAATGGTTTATGTACAGTTAAAATTATGCACTGGATTATGAAAAATTCCGTTAATTTTATGAACACAAGTTTCTGCCGATGCGTTCTTCGAGTGCTTGAATAAAAGATAACGGGAAGTCATTGAATGTGACTTAAAAAACTGTTAATGAGAAGATCAATCTCCAATAATTTTTTCAGAGATAGTTTTACTTTATGTTTCATTTAAGAAGAATTTAGCCCTTTCGCTTTAGTTGGACAATTACTCGCATGAATTGCCACAATGGAAAATAAACAGTGAAAAGAAGTTATAGTCGCTATTGAAAGTGCATTATTTATAATTGTAATTTGTAATTGGATAAGATTGAGGCTAATTAGCACATATTTATTTTTAAAGAAAATGGAACTTTCCAAAATTTTATATTGTATTTTACAATTTTAAAATCACATGAAGATGGGTCGAAATAATTTCTCTTAGTCACTGTTAAATAACTATAGAAATAAATGTGAAGAAATTATTTAATTGCAGACGAAATATCAATTTTACATTTTAATATAAGCTTTTATCCATCTACGTATATAATCGGATAGAGGCAAATATTATACGGGCGTATAACAAGTCAAAATTATTAAATTGATTAATAGAATTAACATGGAATCGCTCTTGAAACATTTAACAAGTGATTTACCATAAAAACAATTGCAAATATTTTTTAGGAGGAAGATGTATGTCTCTTAGGTGATTAACTTAATACAAGTAAGTGTTTTGGATCGATTTCATTATAAACTGACATTAAGGAAATTCATATTGAATGTAAATGCTCAGGGATTTTAAATAATAAAATGGTACATGTATGAGCTTTTATACACTGTTGTAAGAGTGGGGTTAAATAGCGTAAATGTATTTTTTTTATAGAGGAGCAACTTTGTAAACTATTTGAAGGGTGCTTTTTGTTCAGGAACACACGAAGTAAATTGAAGGGCACGCGTTTGTAATGGTTCCAACGCCTGCGAGGTGCATTGTTCAGCTTATCGACATTTTTTAAAGAATCATTTATTTTTGTTATCACAGTGAACATCTTTGCGCCACTTAAAAAGGACATTACTAAAAATGACATTAAGTTAAATTGGGTTTTAAAGATGTATATATTAAAGTGTGTTTGGGATATTAGATGAAATTCTGTTTTTAATTTTTAATTCATAATATATCAAACATTAGTTAAAAATAAGAATAGTAATAAAGCGGCACATTATAAATGAAAAAATCTCAGTTTAGAAACGAAAGGGTCGTAACGTCCGGGGTCGAAATGCCATAGGGTCGAAAAATCCCGTGGTGGAACTTTGCGGGATCGATTCACATGGGATCGAATCGACCGGGGTCGAAACGTCCGTGCTCGAAGTGACCAGAGTCGAAACGACCTGGTGACGAAACGCCCTTTGGTCGAACTGCCAGGGTCGAACAGTACGGGTCGAATCGTCCGGAATCGAAGTGTCCAACCCTCAAATAGAAAAAGATTTTTTGCACATCTAAAGTAAAACAGCAGGGTACATTTACAGCTAAAAACCTAGCGATTTAAGGTGTTACTTTAAAACAAATTAACTCATACTTAATTAACTTAATTTAGCATCAATATTCACATAATTAATATCTGGCACATACAAAATCCTATTCATTTGACTAAGGCCATGCTTAGCCTAGAAAAAATGTTTTGGAGAGCTTGAAAAAGTAATCTTAAAACATGTATTTTACTCTAAGACCTAACGAATGATGAAACATCCATTTTAAAAAATTGGGTACATTTCTCAAACGATATGATTGCATGACATACGCTTCGGGTAAAAACTGTTCTTTAAGGTCAAAATATATCAAGTGTAAAGAAATATCACGGGTAATACGACTAATAAATAGGATCTAGCCTAAGAAATTGCGTGTTATGTCGAAAAAACAAACTGACAACAACCCATTTTGTGCCAAGCTGTTTTGAGTTTATTAGATGAATAGTATACAACGGGAATAAAGATTGAAATAAAGTGAATTGTTACTATTAGAAAAAATGTGCGGGAATATATAATGATTGACATAAAATTTATAACGAGATCAATTTCTCACCATTTTCTTAACAAGCAGCATTGTTCTTATGTTTTTATTTACGTTAAAAGAACATGTGGCTTGAAAACAAATAAACCATATTTTCCACTCTCCCGAAGCCAGAATATTCACAAATAATATCTGGCTAAAAATATCATATTGGTCTTGAACGAAGTTCATGCTTAGACTATAAATGAAATGGGTGTTTAGCTAGCTATTTCTAAGAACCAAAGGAATCATGTGGAAAGATATTGTTTTCATGTTTTGAATCACGTGAAAAGAAAGTGAACCTTGCCCGTTAGATTTTTGTTACTGTTAACGACATTTGTTATTCTGCTAAAGAATATAGCATGCGTTATTAAAGGGGTTTGAGCATGGTTCAAGAAAGCCATCAATCGATCTGAATGGAAGGATGAGGTTGAGGTTGAGCAGGCCAGGGTTCTACATGGTATGGAGAGCCACAGATGATAATGCTGATGCTATATTAAAGCAGAAATACCAAAATTGATGGGTAATAAATAAATTAATAATATTTTTATTTTCTTGACACACAAATCGTTGATTTTTATTAAGAGCGAGTTTGTTTTATCCCTACCCTAATTTCAAGATGCGTTTACATTCATTTTTAAGGAGAATTTGACACCCAAAGCCAAATAAAGTTATTCTTATTGTGCCTAATCTGTAGCGCAGCACGGGTATTTTGCTCGTAGTATAATAAGGGTCTAATGTTAATTTGAACTGTATTTCTCTGTAAACTGATTATAATATTACGAATATTATTTAGTAATAATAACTCTTAGAATAGTAAGAATAGTATTATTACTAGTATCAGTTCTATTACTATGAAACAATTACTATTTCGTAGTATTACTGAAGGCTGTTTTTTTTTTTAAATTTAATTTGATTTTTTCAATGTAATTTAAATTTTATTTCAAACTTTTCAAATACGAAGAGTTGTTATTTACCTAATGCTAAACTTAATATATATCTAATATTTTTAAAAATAATTATAACATTAAATATTAATTGTGAATTAAAAGTATAAATTATATATTAATATGCAAAATACATACATACATACATACATACATACATACATACATACATACATACATACATACATACATACATACATACATACATACATATATACATACATACATACATATTTACATACATACAAAAATACATATGTACATATGTAGGTATTTGTGTATGTATGTATGTATGTATGTATGTATGTATGTATGTATGTATGTATGTATGTAGTTATGTATGTATTAATGTATGTATGTATTTATGTTTGTATGTATATATGTATGTATGTATTTTTGTTCCCAGGTATGTATGTATGTAGGTAGGTAGATATATGTATGTAGATGTGTGTATGTTTGTATGTATGTATGTATGTATGTATGTATGTATGTATGTATGTATGTATGTATGTATGTATGTATGTATGTATGTATGTATGTAAGAACATTACATGTATGTCTGAAGTTGGTATGAATGTATGTAAGTAGGTACGTAGGTAAGTATGTAGGTATATATGTATGTATGAATGTATGTATGTATGTATGTATGTATGTATGTATGTATGTATGTATGTATGTATGTATGTATGTATGAATGAATGTATGTATGTATGTATGTATGTATGTATGTATGTATGTATGTATGTATGTATGTATGCATGAATGTTTGTATGTATGTATATATGTATGTATGTATGTAGGACAATGGAGGTAGGTATGTATGTAGGTGTGTATAAAGGTATGTATGTATCTATGTATGTACGTATGCATATATGTATGTATGTATGTGTGTATGTATGTTTGTATGTTTGTATGTAGTTATGGTAGTATGAATATGTGTATGTATGTATGTTTGTATGTATATGTATGTATGTATGTATTTTTGTAAGTAGGTATGCATGTATGTTTGTGTGTATGGTAAAAAAAGTATGTATGTATGTATGTACTTATGTATGCATATTTATGTATGTATGCATATTTATGTATGTCTGTATGTATGTATTTTTATATGTATGTATATATGTACGTATGTATGTATGTATGTATGTATGTATGTATGTATGTATGTATGTATGTATGTATGTATGGTGTATGTATGTATGTATGTATGTATGTATGTATGTATGTATGTATGTATGTATGTATGTATGTATGTAGGTATGTATATATGTAGGTATGTATGTATGTATGAATGTATTTTTATTTTTAGGTATTTTTGTATGTAGGTAGGTTCATATATGTATGTAGATATGTTTGTATGTATGTATGTACGTATGTATACATGTATGTTTGCATGCATGTAAGTATATATGTATGTATGTATGTATGTTTGTATGTATGTATGTATTTATTTGTAAGTATGTATTTATGTATGTATGTTTGTATATATGTATGTATGTATGTATGTATGTATGCATGTATTTTAGTTCGTAGGTATGTATG
>MUZC01004488.1:96682-123760 GCA_002072015.1 Radix auricularia | reverse complement strand
GTATGTATGTATGTATGTATGTATGTATGTATGTATGTATGTATGTATGTAGTTATATATGTAAGTATGTATGTATGTATATATGCATGTATGTATTTTTGTTCGTAGGTATGTATGTATGTAGGTAGGTTGATATATGTATGTAGATATGTGTGTATGTTTGTATGTATGTATGTATGTAATTGTGTGTATGAATGTATGTATGTAGTTATGTATGTATGTATGTATGTATGTATTTTTGTTCGTAGGTATGTATGTATATAGGTAGGTATATTTATGTATGTAGATATGTATGTATGTATGTATGTATGTGTGTATCTATGTGTGTATGTATGTATGTATGTATGTATGTATGTATGTATGTATGTATGTATGTATGTATGTATGTATTTATGTAAGTATGTATGCATGTATGTATGTTTGTAGGTATGTATTTATGTATGTATGTATGAATGTATGAATGTATGTATGTATGTATGTATGTATGTATGTATGTATGTATGTATGTATGTATGTATGTATGTATGTATGTATGTATGTAGGTATGAATTTAGGTGTGTATGTATGTATGTATTTATGTATGTATATATATATGTATGTTAGTACGTATGTAGATATGTATTTATGTATTTGAATGTATGTGGGTATGTATGTAGGTATGTTTGTATGTATGTTTGTATGTATGTTTGTAGGTATGTATGTATGTATTTATGTATGTATGTAGGTAGGTAAGTTGGTATGTATGTAGGTATGTATGTATGTAAGTATGTATGTATGTAGGTATGTATGTATGTAGGTATGTATGTATGTAGGTATGTATGTATGTAGGTATGTATGTAGGAATGTATGTATGTATTTATGTATGTATGTAGGTAGGTAGGTAGGTAGGTAGGTAGGTATGTATGTATGTAGGTATGTATGTATGTATGTATCAATGAATGTATGTATGTATGTATGTATGTATGTATGTGTGTATGTATGTATGTATGTTTGTATGTGTGTATGTATGTATGTATGTTTGTAGGTATGTATGTAGGTATGTATGTATGTATGAATGTATGTATTTTAAATGTATGTATGTATATATCTATACTAATAAAAGGGAAAGCCCTCACTCACTCACTCACTAACTCACTGATTCATCACTAATTCTCCAACTTCCCGTGTAGGTAGAATCATGAAACTTTGGGAAGTTGTTGGATACTCTCTGGCTACGAAAATTGGCGAAAAAGTATTTTGTAAATCTAACTCATGTGGGGCCGGGGGCCCAAAAACTTTTTTTGCTTACATCACTAAACCTCCGACTTCTCGTGTAGGTAGAAGCATGAAACTTGGGAAGTACCCACTGTGGACAAAGTTTGGCAAAAAAGTTTTTTAAAAAATATTTCTCAAGTGCGGCCGGGGGCCCAAAAAGATATTTCCTTATATTGTCTATATAAAAATTGAAAATCACCAATTTTCCTATTTCCCGTGTAGCTAGAAACATAAAACTTTGGGAAGTTCCTGGGTAACCACTAATGACGAAGATTGGCGATGAAGAACTTTTTAAATCTCCAATTTCCCATGTAGGTAGAAGCATGAAAATTTGGGAAGTTGTTGGGTAACCACTAATGACGAAAATTGGCGATAAAGTTTTTTTTTAAATCTCGCTTTTTTGGGGCGGGGGGCCCAAAAAGCTTTTCCCTTATATGTGCTCTATAAAAACTGAAATTCACCAATTTTCCTATTTCCCGAGTAGGTATTCCCGTGTAGGTAGAATCATGTGGGGCCGGGGGCCCAAAAAATTTTATTGCTTACATCTATACTAATAAAAGGGAAAGCCCTCACTCATTGACTGACTGACTCACTCACTGATTCATCACTAATTCTCCAACTTCACGTGTAGGTAGAATCATGAAACTTTGGGAAGTTGTTGGGTTTTCTCTGTCTACGAAAAATTGCGAAAAAGAATTTTGAAAATCTCACTTATGTGGGACCGGAGGCCCAAAAACTTTTTTTGCTTTTTGCCTACATCAGTAATTCTCCAACTTCCCGTATAGGTTGAAGCATGAAACTTTAAGAAATTGTTAAACACACTCTTACGACAAAAAATGTCGAAAAAGATTTTTGAAATTCACACACATGGGGGCCGGGGCCCCAATATTGTTTTTCTCCTTATATAAGCTATATGCTAATTAAAAATCAATAATTCATCTATTTTCCGCGAAAGTAGAAGCATCAAACTTAAGAAATGTTTTAAGTACATACTTCCAACGAGAGAATATTAAATTTCCCACTCATGGGGACTGGGGCCCCGAAAACGATTAGTTCATTAAATGAGCTATAAAAACATTGAAAATCACCAGTTCTCCTATTTTCCGAGTAGGTAGACTCATCAAATGTTGGGGAGTTTATAAATACACTTTCACGATGCTAGCAGGTGAAATAATTTTTAAAATATCTCTTACAGGGTGCTGGGGGCACAATTTAAAAACTAAAAATAACTTTTTCTTCCATTCACCATGTAGGTGGAGAGCATGAAAGTTTAGGAAGTTGTTGAGTTTAATCTCCCGATAATAATTGACGAAAGAGAATGTTAAATGCCCACTCATAGAGGTACGGGCGCCCCCCAAAAATGGGGCGCCATAAAAAAAATTGTCACCTTATATGAGCTATTTACAAATTGCAAATCAATAATTCTTCTATTGTATGTATGTATGTATGAATGAGTGTATGTATGTATGTAGTTATGTATGTATACATGTATGTATGTGTGTATGTATGTATGTATGTATATTTGAATATATGTATGTATATATGTATGTATAAATGTATGTATGAATGAATGTATGATTGTATGTATGTATGTATGTATGTATGTATGTATGTATGTATGTATGTATGTATGTATGTTTGTATGTATGTATGTATGTATGTATGTATGTATGTATGTATGTATGTATGTAGGTAGGTAGGTAGGTATGTAGGTATGTATGTATGAATGTTCGTATGTATGTAGCTATGTAAGTATGTACGTATGTATGTATGTATGAATGTCAAGACCAAATGCTGTGTTTTGCTGTGACGTGGTGTAATCTCTGTGGAGACCATGGGAAATGACGTGCTATAGATTGACGGCCACCACTAAGACGATTTGACACTTAGACCAAGTGGATAACAATGCGATACACTTATTGCCAGTAACAATGTCATAGTTGGTTGGACGGGAGGAGCGAGTGAATTTAAAAAAAATATTTTCTAAATTGATATTTGAAGACAATTTACATCTAAATATTATTATTAATGGTCTAATCGGCCAGAGTGGCCACAACAAATGAACCCAGACATAACAGCCACTACCAATGAACCCCAACATAACGACCACGACAAATGAACCCCAACATAACGACCACGACAAATGAACCCCAACATAACGACCACGACAAATGAAACCCACATAAGGGCCCCACTCAAAAAGGCCCAGAAATAATAGACGAACTAACAGTCAAAAGTACAATCAAATTTTTATTAGAATTTTTCTGTCGAGAAGGGGTGACCTCTACGTGGTTCGACAGACGAGAAGGGTCGTGAAGCAGACCACAACCTGAAACCGACAAACCTCTGGCTTGGACAGCCGAAGACCGTTGTTAAGTGTTAGACAAATATGATTACAGTCACTGTACGGATCTTAGGCAAAGCATTAAGATGCAATGCCGATGTTGAAAACCAAAGTACCCGTTGACGGTCGGGTTACTCCGAAGCGACCGTTTTGTTCCCCTCAATTAACTAGCAACGCTGTTGAGCGGTGCCGGTTTAGGGCCAAGAGCGCCAGCACGGAATAGCAAAAGGTACCGCTAGGAAACGCTTTTGGACGCCAGCTCTGACGAAACCTTCCGGTTTAATGATGATCCCACGCTTTGCGGCGATCTAAAACATTGAGAATCGTAAGCTCTGCCGTGGTGGCGCCAGAGTGATACTATGTTGATAGCGAGTCATAGTAGGAAATTCCACACCTCCCTTGGGAGGCACACTTAGTGGGAGGCGTTTTCGACCTAGTGCCCTGGACGCTTAGGCGGCCGCTTGTAGCAGCGACCGCTCCGGGGGTGGGGGGGGCTTCTCAGATTGTACGTCCCTTAAGGGGCCAGAGGGCGGGGGGGGGGGTTCCGAAAAGCCCAATGAAGAGCGCAGGCTCGGGACTGCTGATTTTCTTCCACATGAGTATTAGAATTTTTACCCACCGATTCAGTGTCAGGCTTAGGAAACAATAATAATGACCTCACAAGAAAGAATTTTAGAACAGTAACACTCTATGGTACCAAGTCAATATTTTGTGTTGAGGAGAAATTTTATAACAACATCACAAGAAATTAAGTTTACAATTTGACCATATTTTAAGAGTGAAAAAAGTTGACAAAAACTTGAAAGAGTAAAATATATAATTTTTGTGTTAAAAATTATGGGGCCGTTTTTTTCCGGAGCCGTTTTGTCCGGGGCAGTTCTGACTGGCAACGGTTTTGACGAGTCACAGTTTTGACAGGTCACAGTTTGAGACTGGTCACAGTTTTGACGGGTCACTGTTTTGACGGGTCACTTTTTTGACAGATCACAGTTTGAGACGGGTCACAGTTTTGACGGGTCACTGTTTTGACGGGTCACAGTTTTGACGGGTCACTTTTTTGACAGGTCACAGTTTGAGACGGGTCACAGTTTTGACGAGTCACAGTTTTGACGGGTCACAGTTTTGACTGGTCACAGTTTTGACTGGTCACAGTTTTGACGGGTCACAATCTTGACGGGTCACGGTTTTGACGGGTAAGGGTTTTGACGGGCCAGGGTTTTGATTGGTCACACTTTTGACTGGTCACTGTTTTGATGGGTCACTGTTTTGACGGGTCACAGTTTTGACGGGTCACAGTTTTGATGGGTCACAGTTTTGACGGGTCACAGTTTTGATGGGTCACAGTTTTGACAATTCAGGGTTTTGACAGGTCACGATATTGACGAGTTACAGTTTTAACTGGTCACAGTTTTGACTGGTCACAGTTTTGACTGGTCACAGTTTTGACGAGTCACAGTTTTGAAGGGTCAGAGTTTTGACGAGTCACAGTTTTGACTGGTAAGATTTTTGGCGGGTCACAGTTTTGACTAGTAAGATTTTTGACGGGTCACAGTTTTAACTGGTCACGATCTTGACTGGTCACAGTTTTTACTGGTCACAGTTTTGACGGGTCACAGTTTTGACTGGTCACGATCTTGACGGGTCACAGTTTCGACTGGTCATAGTTTTTACTGGTCACAGTTTTGACGGGTTACAGTTTTGACTGGTCACAGTTTTGACTGGTCACGGTTTTGACTGGTCACAATCTTGACGGGTCACGGTTTTGACGGGTAAGGGTTTTGACGGGCCAGGGTTTTGATTGGTCACACTTTTGACTGGTCACTGTTTTGACTGGTCACTGTTTTGACGGGTCACAGTTTTGACGGGTCACAGTTTTGACGGGTCACGCTTTTGATGGGTCACGGTTATCATAGGTATGACTGAATACATTCATGAATATTAATTTTTTTTAGTTTTAGCTTGTAAAGGCAAATGACGAGCTGGTAAATTCAACTGACTATAATTTACATATATATAAATTAGTCGACAATAAATAATGAATACGCATGGCTTTATTATTTTTATTTTTAAGCATCCTCAGATTTTTAAAGATTTTTTTTGAAAGATACTTTAGTTTAATCCGTAAAAAACAACAACAAAAACAAAACAAAAAACAAAACTCAAATGAGTTTAATGAGAACCACATAATACAGTTTTAATTTCTTGAGGAGGAGATAGTTATAAACTATTTTTTTGTTGAAAAAAAAACATTTTACATTTCCTTAATATAAAATGGGACATATAATTCTACAATGATAATAACGTTTATCTTTTCTTTTACTGTAAGTAAAATAAGTTCTTATTGTAATGAAATATTGTATAATAATTGAAAGTGTTCAAAGTTTTTAAAGTGTTCGTTTTCTTTATCATGATTCTATACAACCAAACCTAACAAACTGTTCCATCATATCACGTGACACTTCTGGTTGGTCCTGAGGGACACGGTGACCCGCATTACGAATGACCACACGACAGAACTGACCAACTCTGGTGTAGTAGCCCTTTGGTTTATAAATCGACCCCCAGATCTTTCGTAGTGACCTGTTGTACTGGGCCTGGCGTGTCCAGTCTATGGCCGCCAGTCCGGCGTCTATCATGACTGAACTAAGCAATAGATCAAAGTCACCGTTAAAGATAAGTACTTTATAAGTGTCCATCAATACAGCCAACTTGGATGAGGCACTCATCATAAAATCCTGGTTAAATTTGTCGTTGACCACAGAGCTAAATGCAATGTAACTGAGATTACCAACATGAACAGCGTCACGCATCTCTTTGGTTTTCATCAAGGTTGTGACGTCTTCATACGGTGCTCCTTCCAATGTTAAATAGTTGTCTTTTTCGTAAAGATAAACGACAGGAAAAATTATTTGAAAGTAATCTTGTGTTGCTATATATGTATAATTTCCTTCATTGACAAAGACATCAAATTTAGACTGAAAATCGTCGACTTGTGTTTTGCTCATGACGCCCAGTGCTTCGAAAAGGTCTGCCCCTCTCCTGCACTGTGTCTTCGCATCAAAGAAAGGACCGCCTAGATATATTCCCTTTAAAGGAATTATGGATCTGTTGGCAACTATTTCTGTGTGTAAAGAATAAGCAAATGCTGGAACATATTTACCACCGTAAGATTGCCCTCCGATGTAGAGATCTACACTCATATATTCAGGAAATAGAACATAGAATTGTTCAATAAACTGGTAAAGATCTTTCGCATAGCCTTCCTGTGTGAACCTGTAGCCATGTTGCTCATCTTCTGTGTAGCTGTAACCAACTCCTACTGGCTGGTCGATGTACAACATATTGAACTTTTCTGCCCAAGATTCAGTCAATCGCGTGTATCCTACATTTTCATCTTTTGATGTGTTCAATCTCATTGGTCCGTTCTCATAAAATAAACCAATCATTGAAGAGATACCCGGGCCGCCATTTAACCAGATCAGCACAGGAGATTGTGGGTCAGAGTTTATGGCCGGAAAGAACCAAAAAAATAGATGATTTCCATGTTTTTTGTCTACTGTAATAAGTCCAGCATGGCTGCGTGGGATGACGTCACGTATCACCAAGCTGAGTTTTCTCGCTTTAGCTATCTCCCCTGTCTCAATCAGAGGGGTCAGATATAAGGGGGCATCATTGGTTCTACAACCTGAAGTAACAGCTTCAAACATAATCATTGAAATTGCAATAACGAACATATGTGCCAGGTCCATTTCCTGAAAGTATGAAAAAAAGAAGAAATAATAATTAAACAAAAATAAAAAATAAAATAAAACAATATGTATGCTTTATGTGAAGTTCTGAATTTCGTAATACTCTGTATTTTTAAGCTCTAGCCCAGTGCTTCTCAAAAAGTTGGTCCGCATACTGCTTCCGGTCAGTAGTAGTTATCAATATAGGAAATAAAAATCTAAATATATTCCTATAAAACTAACGGTATAGAATACGTTAATTTTACGACAGAAAGCGCATAAAATGACATATAAAATAAAATAACATTTATTTTCCCATCACTTCAGTTCAAGGTTAATAGTGTATCAGTCATTGGTGAAATGAACTAATTTCTGCCGTTCTCCCCAATATACGTCACTAAATTTCACTTAATAAAGTACATTTTCAATTCTGATTTTATGTTTCGTACAGAAATAAAGGATCGTTTTTATATATTTATATGAACAACTAGTGTTTTACCCTTCGAAAATGACGGAAATTTTCAATGCAAATATAGTTCAGTTTGTTGTTTTTACTGTCCTTTTTTTGCCTGAAAACAGTAAAGTAAATAATCGGCAAAGTGGAGAAAATGAGAGAAAAATAAAGTCTCATTTCCATATTGTACAACTGTATGCGGACATTCTAAAAGAGTTATTTTTTGTGCAGTATTTATTTTTTCAAAGCTTTTAAGTTCCTTATAAAATCGAACACTGCAAACGGACATACATAGCAAATTTGATTTTATATACGCATATATATATATATATANATATATATAATGAAAAAACGTTTGAGCGCACAATAAGTTTGCATGAATAATAATGACATCATCATCATAATTGTAAATTCATAGTGAATTACACACAGCATCAAGTGATATTACATCAAAAAAGTTTGATTTCGACTTATTCAAAAATATTGTCAACTTGCAGCAGTGAATAGTTTACCAATTATGACTGCACCAATAATACAGCACAGTGCGTTGAAAATAAAATATACGACTGTAATGTGATTTACTTCAAGTACATTTGTGATTTAAAGACGTTTAAGCTTCATTGAATATTAAGACTTGTCAGTTTATTTGCCCATTTGACCATACATTATTACTATAATATTATCAAAAACATGTTTTAAAAAAATGTAACTATTTAAACATGTTAATAGCAAATAAGTATTAATTTTGCATGAAACGTAATGAGTTTGTCACGGGATGAAAGAAAAGTCTAAAGTTTCAACAGTTAATCTTATTTACAATTAAATATATACATTTGGAGAATTAGCTTTAACGCTTTCATTACTGTTAAGTCAGCACCTTTTACAGATCAATTATGACATTGGTCCATACATTATTACCACAACATTATCAAAGACGTGTAAACAAAACAATGCAACTTTTTACAAATGTTGTACTCAAGGGAAGAAACGGCTATGTCAAATTTTTTAGTTTTTTAGATAATTAAGTAATAAATTTTTTAAAAATTACAGATTTCTAATTAATTAACTAAATAAATTTGAATTGCTTCTTTGGTCGGATACATATTTTTGTTTTCGTATATCCGGATTCAGAACATTAATTTTTTTTTATCCACTATCAGATACTGTCACACAGCTGCTTCTTAACTTGAGGTCTTCAAATATGAATCACAAAGAATTATTTATTTTCCATGAAAACTTTGAAGTAAAGTTTATCAGAGGATAAAAGAAAATATTAAAGTACCATTAGTTAATCGTATTATAATTTAACTAGCAATTTGCCCGCGCTTTGCTGCGGGAAGATTGAGTATTAGTGATAATTGAGTGAGTGCATAAAAAACTATATTTTGGCCAACAGCGCCCACCAAGAAATAATTTAAATATTTTTTCACCTGCTGCCATCGTGGAGGTGTATTTAAAAAATATCCAACATTTTATGCGTTACCTATATGGGAAATAGGAAAAATAGTGCTTTTCAATTTGTATATAGCACATATTTGGTCCCGCCCCAATGAGTGTGAATTTTAAAATTATATTACGCTAATATTTTGTCGTGAAAGGGTACCCAACAACTTCCTAAAGTTTTATGCTTCTACCTACATAGGGAATGGGAAAATTAGGGAATTTTAATTTTTATATAGTTCATATTAGGGAAAATCTACATTTTTGCCTCCCAGCCCACAGTAAAGAATGTTGTAAATAACTGTTCACCTGCTACCATCGTGGAAGTGTAGTTAACAAACCCCCAAAATTTCATGCCTTTGCCTATTTTTAAAATGGGAGAATTATTGATTTTAAAATTTTTATAGCACGTATAAGTAAAAAAACACGTTTTTGGGGGGCTTAGACCCTCATGAGCGTGCATTTAAAAATTATTTTACGCCAATTTTCGTCGTTTTAAGGGTACCCAACAACTGGCTAAAGTTTTATATTTTAACCTACACGATGAATTGTGGAATTTGTGATGAATCGGTTTTTAATATAAGAAAAAATTATATTTGGGCCCCCAGCCTCCTGTGAGTGGAAATTTATTATTCTCTTTCGCCAACTTTCAATTGGAGATTGTACTCAACAACTTCCCAAAGTTTTATGCTTCTACCTAAATGGAGAATGGGGGAATTAGTTATGTGTAGTTTTTATATAGTTTATAATAGAAAATAAACTACATTTGGACCCCCGGCCCCCAGTAAGAGATATTTTAAAATATGTTTTCATCTGCTACCATCATGAAAGTGTAGTTATCAATTCCCCAATGTTTCATGAGTCTACCTACTCGAGAAATAAGAGAATCAGTGGTTTTCAATTTTTATAAATCTCATATAAGAAAAAAATACGTTTTTGGGGTCCCGGCCCCCATGAGTCTGTATTTCAAAATTCTTTTACATCAACATTTGTCCTGAGAGGGTACTTAACAATAACCCAAAGTTTCATGCTCCTACCTACACGGAAAATTGGAGAAATAGTAATAAGTTTTTTTTTAAATGTAAGAAAAAATATAATTGGGCCCCCGGTTCCCAATTAGAGGGAATTCTAACATTCTTTTTGCCAAGTGTCGGGAGCTTGTACTCAAAAAATTTCAAAAGTTTCATGCTTCTACCTACATGGGAAATAGGAGAATTAGTGATTTTTATATAGCTCATATTAGGAAGAAACGATTTTTGGGCCTCACATGAGCGAGATTTTAAAAGTTCTTTTTCGCCAATTTTCGTCGTGAGAGGGAACCCAGAAGGTCCTAAAGTTTTATGCTTCTACCTACACGGGAAATATGAATATTGGTGATTTTCAATTTTTATAAAGCCCATATAACGAAACAATCTTTTGGGGCACCCGGCCCCACTTGAAAGATATTTTTAAAAAAACCTTTTTGCCACATTTTGTCCACAGTGGGTATTCAGCAACTTCCCAAAGTTTAATGCTTCTACCTACACGGGAAGTCGGAGATTTAGTGATGTAAGCAAAAAAGTTTTTGGGCCCCCGGCCCCACATGAGTTAGACTTTCAAAATTCTTTTTCGCCAATTTTCGTTGTCAGAGTGTATCCAACAACTTCCCAAAGTTTCATGATTCTACCTACACGGGAATACCTACACGGGAAATAGGACAATTGTTGAATTTCAGTTTTTATAGAGCACATTTAAGGGGAAAGCTTTATGGACCCCGGCCCCACAAAAGCGAGATTTTTAAAAAACTTTATCGCCAATTTTCGTCATTAGTGGTTACCCAACAATTTCCCAAAGTTTCATGCTACTACCTACATGGGAAATTAGAGATTTAGTGATGAAGGAAAAAACTGTTTTTGGGCCCCCGGCCCTACATGAGCGAGATTTCAAAAGTTCTTCATCGCCAATCTTCGTCATTAGAGGTTACCCAGCAACTTCCCAAAGTTTTATGCTTCTAGCTACACAGGAAATAGGAAAATTGGTGATTTTCAATTTTTATAGAGCTTATACCAGGAAACAACCTTTTGGGGCCCCCGGCCCCACTTAAAAGTTATTTTAAAAAAACTTTTTTGCCAAATTTTGTCCACAGTAGGTACCCAGCAACTTCCCAAAGTTTCATGCTTCTACCTACACGGGAAGTCGTAGATTTAGTGATGTAAGCAAAAAAAGTTTTTGGGCCCCCGGCCCCACATGAGTTAGATTTTCAAAATTCTTTTTCGCCAATTTTCGTAGTCAGAGGGTATCCAACAACTTCCCAAAGTTTCATGATTCTACCCACACGGGAAGTTGGAGAATTAGTGATGAATCAGTGAGTCAGACAGTGAGTGAGTGAGTGAGGGCTTTCCCTTTTATTAGTATAGATATACACTTTTTATTAAAATACTACATTTAAACAGTGGCGAAGCTATAAGATGGGAAGTGGGACAAAATTCGAAAACGACCCGGGCCTCAAATAAGTGTCCAAATGTTTTTTACATAAAATATCAGGCTACTGCCATGTATGTAGTGCGTCCAAAGAGGTTAAGCCCTCCGGCCCACAAGCCCTTACAAATGCCTAGATGCGTCGCTGCATGTAAATGACAATTTGAAAAAAACAATTGTGTTGGGGAGGATATGCCAATTTGAAAATATGTAATTTTATAAAACATACAAATATGCAATTTCGTAGAGTATAAAAGAAAAAAAAAGTTAAACTGAAGCATAATTTGACAAACTTCATTTGCAGTAATAAAAAAATTCATTATAGTTCAAAACGAATCGAAACTTGACAACCAAATACAAAGCAATTGCAAATCTCATCATTCGAAAAATGGATATTAAACATTGATATAGAACATTAAATTTAGAATAACGTACGGAAAATTAACATTAAATACAAAATAATAATAATAATAATTTAAAAAAATAATAATCAATATACATAATTTGCAATATATGTCCCGTCCGCCCGTCCCGTCCGTGAGGCTGCTAATTTTAGAAAGCAGCGCACTAAAAATATTTTTTTTCGAACGTTCGCTTAAAATTATTAAATTTGGAAATAAATGAATAAAAATTTCAGTAATAAAGAATAAATTTAAGAAACAAATGAGAGATTTTTTTTTTAATTATAGATCTACGCGGAAGTGTGCAAAGGGGAAAAAAGTTTCAAAGCAAACCATAACGAACAGATAAATAAATTAAAAATTAAAATCTTATTTTAAAAAAAAAAAAACATGTTAAGGGTACTGGCTCAGAAATGAAAGATAATTTGATTTATTATTAACACTCTCATGGACCCAAGCTATATTTCTAAAAATCGAGTAAATTAAAAAGGGAATTAAATTATTAAAGTGCATTAAAAATCATTTGAGGCCCCTGGCCCTGATGGTATGAACTTTAGAAGTTCAGTGCCTTATGGTAATTAAATATAGACTCTTGAGTTTTCTGTACTAAGATTGGCAAGATCCAGTACTTTTTTAAGCCACTTACGCTTACACAATAGTTTTAATTCAGCGAACATAAGAAGAAAAAGACATATAGGGAACCCTAAGCCCATTCGGTGCAAGTTGTCTATACGTAGCATATATTCATCTTCATTTCGCTTCATCATGGCTCAAGATCGTTAAATAATTGAATGGGGAAAACGTATTAAACGTATACGAATAAAGAAATTAAGGGCCTTGAGCCCTGAAGGAAAAGAAATCAGAAGTCCTTGCCCTGTAGCATTTTAATATGGCATGGGCAACCAAGTTTTTGTATACTAATGTTTGTTAAGATCTATTCATTTTTTTTATTTTTTTTGTACACAGATCGTAAAAGGAAAAAAAATGAAATTATGTGCCCCAGGGCCCATTCAATGCAAGATGTAAAAATGAAAACACCTGTTCATTTCAATCTGCAAATTATTTGATATATTTGTAATTATTTGTAAAGATCGTTGATAAATGAATGGGGATTAAAATCTTAAAGGTTTAATGCAAAATTGTATTTTTGGACCCCAGCCCTGAAGGAATTGTCATTAGGAATTCAGTTCGATGTATTATTTTAATATATGTGGTCAAGTATTTATTATAAACATATTTTGGTTAATATCTATATCTAAATTAGTAACTAAAGCTTTAACTAATTTTTGTATCGTTCATTTTAGCAAAAATTGAAAAATTCGGCATCCAGTGACCCATGATAGATAAAAGAAAAAAAATGGTGCCAATTACCTTTCCGGGAGCGTACTTGGCAGTGTCCAAAAGTTTTATGACGATCGAATGCATGGTTTATAAAGGACATGCAGACACACAAAGACATACACTGATATATATATATAAACAAAACATGAAATCAAGGGCGAATAGGCCCCATTGGTGCAAGATTTAAATTTGAAACATTTCTTTATTTTAATTTAGATAATATTGATTATATAGTCGATATTTGTTTTAACTTGAACAGAATCGGGTATAAAATTGTAAACGCTTATAAAAATTAATCAGGGGCCCACGACCCAAAAGTATGAATATTAGAGATTTAATGTTCTATATCATTTTAATATGAGCTATAAAGTTATTATACACCAAGTTTAGTTCAGATCCATTCATTTCCCCAGTCATTAAAGCTCAATACTTTATGTACATTTCACAACGGCAAAAACGAAATTAGGGGCTCAAAAGCAAATTGGTGCAATAAATTAATTTTAAAATACATGTTTATTTCGTTCTTATTCATAATAGATACATTTTAAATATCATTTAAGCTTATGTAAAATCAAAATTGGATTTAATTCTTAAATTATTACGATAACAAAGATTTTAGGCCCTTGTTGCCAAAGGAATGGAAATAAGTAAGTATTAAGTTTGATCAAGATCCATTCATTTTCTAAGTAACTAAAAGTTAAACTAATTTTTATATTGCTCACATAAGAAAGAAAAACATTTGGCGCTCCAACACCCCCCATTTAGTGTCACTGTCAATTTTAAAACTTTTTTCACAAAATTTATTCTGGAAGCATAAAATTTTGTAAAGTTTTATCGTGATCAGATCAATTTGTTTACTCAGCTGTAACGGACAAACATATACATACAATCATTCATACGTACATACAAACAAACATAAATACTTACGTACGCAGTGGCGTAGCTAGAGCTTTTGCTGCCAGGGGCGGTCACCAATATGCCGCCCTTTTAGAGGCCGCCCATAAATGACGTCACGCACCGGGGGGGGGGGGGGAGTCACACATTTGATGTCATTCCAAACGCGCAACTTTAAATAATAGCTACACTGAAACATATGATTACCCAAACTTTAATCCACGACGACTTACGTGATTTCACGCGTGTTACGATGTTAAACTATAAACATATTTAAAGAACCAAACAAACAAAAATTATTTTAAAAATGCTCATTTTCAAATACAAAATACCGCTTGTATGGGGGGAGAGGAGGGACTTTAGCACGTCACATTGAGGAATGGGTCTAAGTTTTCGTTTCGTGACGCCGTGTGACGAGGGGGCAGGGTGTGAGAAATCAGCCGAAATCACGTGACGTCATTTATGGACGGCCTCTTAATTAAGTTAATCTTACGATGGTTTTTAATAAATTAATAAGCAGGAATAAATAATTGTAATTGAAACGAAGTACATTGTAAAAGATAGGGAACAATTTAACCATTGCATATCCTATTTATACAAGCAATAATAAAAGAGGCCATATAAGAGGATAAACCTATAGATACGCATTATAAAAATACAAGATAATTGTTTAGAAGGCCACAAGAAAATTATAGGGTCACAGGTCCCCCCCACCCCAAAATGAGACAAAAGATATTCCAAATTTACACCCCAAATAATTAAAATTTAATATACTTTTATTTATTTTATATATATATATGATTTTTTAAAATAAAAAAAATATATTGTATACATCAGTATGTAAACATTTTTTTTTTAAAATTATGTATAAATATAACTAACTTTCATACTCGAAAAATCGTCTATTATGTTATCAAAATTTAAATTATTTGTAATATCATGTTCAATGGACAATATTGCAAGATTTTGTTGTCTTTAATCACTTATTGTGGAGGGAATTTTTTTTCAACTTCAGTTTGGAGAAGCTCCTTTCATAAATAGATACACTGATATCAAACATTCATAGCAAAATTGTAATGTTGAATAAAGAATTTTCCAATATTTACTGTTAAATATATTTTAATCGATCAAGAGGATATTTCCCCTCTTTGTTTTTACATAATGCCTCTTCTTGTAGTGTAGGTACAGCCAGGGCTGGTCTAAGGCTCCTGCAACCTGATTGCAGTGGGCCCAGCGCTTTCATATCTTAATTTTCACTTATTATCCTTATTAATACCTTATCCCTATCCAAACTGGGGCCAACGCAATCAGTTTTGCATACTAAGCTGCATAGGGGCCCGCAATAGCTAAGACCAGCCCCGTGTACTGTCATGTGACATTTGAGATGGCATCAAAGGCCCTGAGTTACTAGAACTCTTATAGGTCCCATTGGGGAATCTCTTGGCAAGCTCCCACCCCTCCCCCGAAGGGCGTAGTTGACAAGGGCACCCCCTATACGGTCCCCTCTAAGAGGGGGCCGCCTGGGCAGGGTAAAGTTCGATCTAGTCTCACCGTCCTGCCTCTCAAGGGGGTTTCCTCCCTAAGGAGGATGTGGAATTTTCCTACTTCGACCCGCCGTACCTGCGGTACCTGCGGTGCCACCACAGCGCATTAAACGGGTCTATATACCTAGGACTGTCGCAAGATACTGTCGAACTGAAAACGTGGGGCGCATTCGGCTGAAATTTGGTCTATTAATGCTATTACATTAAACTTTTCAGTTTCAAATTCCTCCACAGTCTATATATGATACTTCATTTAATTTCAGCCGAATGCGCCCCACGTTTTCAGTTCAAAAATATTTTGGTGTGTAAGAGTGTGTATGTACAAAATGTCCACAATGTGCATCCAACAAAACAGTTCTGGCTCAGCCCAGGGGAAGGGAAGTTCCAACATAGCCCAAGAAAAAATTTATTTTCTTCTTTTTAGTTCACAAAACGTGGTAGCTTAAAAACTTTTTTAAAAATATTTTTAATTTATACATTTTAGTTCAAATGAAAAACGTGGTGTTTTAAAAAGCTTTTTTATATATATATTATTATTGCTTACTATGTTTTAAAAATTTATACTGATTTTCTTTAAGACATGGGAAATAACTAAAAAAATGAAAATTCCCTGGTTATGTTACTTCCCTTGAAATTTTCATGTTAATGACGTCATACATCTTTATTTTTAGTATAATTACTATAATTAAGTAGAATTGAGTACTATAATTAATGAAATATTAAATTGTCATGTGAATCAAGTATGCATGCAAAATTTCATCAAAATTGGATGATCAGAAGTGGTTCAAAAAAGGAATTCAATTTTTTCCCCGGACAGACAAGAAAGCAAACTAATAAAAACGTGGTAAAAAAAGAGACATTTTGGGACCCTGCCGCGAAAAAAATTGACATTTGAAGTTCAGTGCCCCTAATTATTTTAATATGAGCTACCAAGTTTTTGTAGAAAAGTCTTTTTAAGATTCATTCATCTACTCTGTAGCTCAATCGGAAACTTGTTTTGAAATAGCTTTTATTATTAAAATATGACATTAAAGGCCCCAGGGCCCATTTACGTCAACATAAAAACTTGAAAACACCTTTTTATTTTAAGATGGATTATAATGGATAATGGTGTCATCATTTGTCAAGATTTTTAATAATTGAATTGGGGAATACAATTTTAAAGGCTTAAAAAAGGTATTATGGGCCCCCAGCCCCAAAAGAGCGGTCCTTAGGAGATGAATTACCTATAGTATTTTAATATTGGCTATCAAAAATATAATTCCAATATTTGGTTATTATCCATCCATTCATCAAGTAGATAGCGCTTAAACTAATTTTAATATATACCTCATATAAGCAAAAATTGACATTTAGGGCCCCCGACGCCCCTTTAGTGTTAAATGGAGAAAAAAAAAGTAGCCAGTTACCACACACACACACACACACACACACACACACACACACACGCACGCACGCACGCACGCACACACACATACTTTAATTTATATATATATAGATTAGGTTTTGTTCTGATGAACATTTTTCAAAATAGCTTGCAGCTGAAATATATTTATTTTGAAAATTTTTATCAATTTTGACTGTTGATATAGATAACCTAGTTACATCAAATAAACCATGGCTCATCAATACTTCGATTCCTTGAAATATTCATTACAGCTTAAATAATCGCGCTACGTCCAAATATTACATGGCGAAAAATACGCTCTATTAACCTTGAAACCAAATAAACCAAATTTTTTTTAAAAAATATGTATTTTGCATCTAATTTATTTTTAAATCGGAATTACCTTGCCTAGCTTCACGGAAGAGACTGGACGTGACTGACTGGCGGAAAATACATTGCAAATGATGTTAGTGATTGGTGAGGCCCAATAAGTCCGAGATTTGAAAAGGCTTATTTGAAAGCATAAAGAATAAGAATGGGTTGACATAATATTTTGTTTCTTCCGAATAGTTATGAGAATGTGTGTTTACCAACTATTGATAAATAGGTTACAAGGATGAAATTTATAAAAACGTGAAAATCTATCAATTTTTATTGCAATTTAAAAGCGTCAATGTTTGGGCTGAGAAGTGTGTCAGAATTATTGGAGACTACATCTAGAAGGTGTCTGCCTAGGCTCTGGTATATGAGGAACATGATCAAAATATATGAAAAAATCTGTCGAAAATTGCAAGTGCCTGTTGAAACTTGCAAAACCGTCGCATTGGCAAACAAAAATAGGCGTAAAATTTAAAGAAAGGTACAACACTAATATCTACAGTAAGATTTTATTGAATCTAGCATTAGCTTTCTTTAAATTTGTTTGGTGGAATAGGTCCTCCTTACGTTGAAAATTATACTGAAATCTTTAAGGTAAAATTTTATTTCATTTTACAAGCTACATAAGTTAAACAATCAGTCAAAGAAAATTAGAACTCTTTTGTCAATGGTTAAATTTTATTTACTTTTGACATACTACTTACCTCGTGCAACCGAAGCTAGACATACTTTAAACTCTAAAATCTACACTAAGCGAATGATGTCTAGATGGTTTATAAATCATCTTAAAAACCTCGTACATATATATATATATATATATATAGTCTACTTCGTTAAAAGAAAAATATTAGGTCTTTCGATGAGAAATTATCATAATTGTGGTCTTTGTCGTTTTCTCTGGTCGCCTGCTGTTACGACCTAATGTTAGGCAACTTCAAACTAGTGTCCGCGATATTTTGTAACTACGTAATTTTCTTAATGTTACACTATATGCATGACCACAGCAATCTTTTTTGACATTTAAAATTGTGTCTATAATTGTGTAATATTTTCGGTTCTCTTTCAACAGCCATGAATGGGTTGCTACAACTTGTTTGTGTGACATATTATGATAAACCTAAACAAAACTTGGTTGAATTTGCTTTCGAGATTACTGTAAATAATTTAAAATATAGGTTTATAAAAAAATGTCATGACTAGCCTGACTTAAAATATTTTGTTATTAAGGTATCAAAATGACCCTATCTATCTTTTAAACATTAGAAAAATACTTCATTAAAATTAATTCAAATGTTTATTTTACTTTCCATTTAAAATTTATTTGAAATGGAAAAGTAATAATTTTTCGAAGTTGCTTTAAAATATACGCACAGATTAATGTTTTAAAAATCTTTAATTGCAATTGTTGGAGATAAAGGAAAAGAAGCTGAAGATCAGGGTTTTCATGAATGGATTTTATAGTGTGTTTTGTTAGGATATTCTTTGACATGCATTTGATTTGTCTTGGAAAAAAACTATAATAACATGATACATTATGCAGAAACAGAGTCTTTTTAAAATATTTTTAAAAAATTATTTAAAATAAAAAAGAAATCTTGACAAAAAACTATAAACTTGCCGAATAACAATATCTTATATCTTAAATATTGCGTCCACAGACCACGTATGTCAATTTGTTCGGCAAGTGATGCAGCGGTCACAGGCCACGGCTATAGGGGTTCCACGCATTACCCCTCGCATTCGCGTGGATTCGAAATCTTGACCATCGGTATGACAGTCGAGCGCGCTACCTCTCGATCACCAAGTCCAACGTAAAGAGAAAATGATTCAAACCTAATCCTTTGAATGTTACTCTATCTTCCATTTTCTGAGCAAAGGAAAAGATCAATGCTACATAAAGTTCGCAAATGCATTCCTCTTCATACCTCAGTCAATAAATAACTAAATTTTTAGATGACCATCGTTTTTTTACGTTCGAAGACATTGCTAACTTGGATTTTCCTGTACATGGAACATTTCTTCTAAACAATGCTCCGCTGTTGAGCGGTGCAAGTTTAGGGCGGGAGCGCCAGCACGGAATAGCAAAAGGTACAGCTAGGAAACGCTTTTGGTCGCCAGCTCTGCTGAAACCTTTCGGTGGGATTTAAACCCTACACAGGTCAGTGATGATCCCACGCTTTGCGGCGATCTAAACCATTGAGACTCGTAAGCTCTGCCGTGGTGGCGCCAGAGTGATCCTATGTTGATAGCGAGTCATAGTAGGAAATTCCACACCTCTCTCGGGAGGCACATTTAGTGGGAGGCGTTTTCGACCTAGTGTCCTGTACGCCCAGGCGGCCGCTTGTAGCAGCGACCGCTCCGGGGCAGCTTCCCAGTCTTATTAATTCAGTTCTAATTAATTATACTCAGAGAAGGTTTTGTGAAACTATTATCTTTGTAATGACAAAAACGTTACTACAAATTAAATGAGTGTGCGCCTGGCTCGATATGGCGACACCTTTATGATACAGCTGAGGAAATTCGCGGTCGTCATTATCTGTAGGTGACATTTTAACTCCAAGGTTGACATTTTACAGCCGTTAATACCCCGTAGTTAGATTTTTGGTTCTTTTGTTGTTGGATTTTTAAAACAAACTTTGCAAGAGAAAATACAAGAATTAAAACAATTGTATTGCTTAGAAATTCTTTTATATTTATTTTGTATGTTATATTTTTTAAATGTTATAAAATTACATAACAATAGCGATTTATTTAAGCTCTGTACTCCTTACCATTTTCCTTATACAAAATTTGATGGTTGGGGTGCAAATTGGCACACCATTTGTATTATTTTTTAAATAAATTACAGAGACACGAAAGAAATGTTTTATAATATCGTTATTCAAGTATGCTGCGCGGGTTCTATCATATACAAGCCCGAGGCACATCGCAGCTTACAGATAACAATTCTCCATACCAAAAATAACCATCTACTGATCCTGTTATTATGTATTCTCTCCAATCCATCAAATATTCTCGCCTCCTTACTATCTCTACAGACAATATTTCACTTTGTCTTCCCATCGCATTACGCAAATTAGCCGTTTTCATTCAGTGGTACATGATGTGATCCACTAAGTGTGTATGTGTGGATGAGTGTATCAGTGGCGTAGCTATTGGAGGGGTTCCAAATTCAAAGTCTGCCCGAGCCCCCCTCTAAATTAGTGTTCGAATTTCTTTTAACGTTAAATATTACGTCACGCCAAACTTAAAAAACCTATCTACGCCTCTGGTTTGTATATGTATGTGTTGGTACGGTCATTGAGCTGATGTACGTATTTCTTATGTGACATTTTATTGATCCGCAGAAAAAATATTGGCGCTAATTTTCCTTTTGTATTGATCCTTAAGAGATCATGCAAAGAGATGTTATCAATTCTATTTGGGTAAGTGTTGTTTTTTTTTAATTCAATAATTTTAATTATAGTTAAATGTTTTTTCTATTAACATAAAATACTGAAATAAATTCTCCATTCTATATTTCAAGACTTAAACTTCAAATACTTTTATTCACGTAACGAAATTTTCATAAAATTGTATAAAAAATGAGTATATCAATTTTTCCCAAAGTTATTTACTACTAAAATATATATATCTTATTGTGTTGGAGAGAATATGGTCTGTGTTGCGTTTGAGCTCTGACAGCACAATGACCGCTGATTTACATTTCAACTATCACAATTGATTAGGCAATGTGGGAGTTAGAGACAGAAAATAGAATGTCACAATATGACCTTTGAAGTATTGGCCAGTTTTTTTTTTTTGTTTTTTTTTTTTTTTTTTTTTTTTTTTTTTGGTTGTTGTTGTTCTCAAACACTATGATACATTGTTTTAAAAACTGAACATGTAATCTTTCATTTTTTCTTATTAAAAATGTAAATATTTTAAAACTTATACTTAAGGGATCGTGTTTATAAATTAGATATTTCTGCAGTAATTCAATTATAAGCAAACTCTATATAAAGTAATAGTCTAACAGCGATAATCCTTTTTTTTTTACTTTTGATATACACAGCCTTGGCTTCTCGGCCATCCATGTTCACAGTCACTTCATTTTAATATATCATTATGGTGGGGAAGATTGCCGTGTTCCATGATAATTGGTCTAAATATTTGAGCAGAAAGTAGAGAACACTGCGTTCGATATTTTCAACACTTAAAATCTTATTCAATTTTTTTCATTAAAACTTTCTCGAAAATCTCAGTTGTGGCTTGTCGTGACCCAGATCCCATGACCTCAAGTTGTCTGGTGAAGCTTACTGTTTTTGCTATATAGCCGCCATACCACTATTATAACGTACTAAAATTATATTAATGTTGAATATGTCAAGAGCTTGTCATTTCTGAAAAAGCAAAACATCATGACTCTGTAAGTGAGGTTGTATTTTTATGCGTGGTTTTCATTATCAAATTCGCTTCAAATTTCCATCAATTTGATATGGTCAAAACGTTTAAAACATTTTTGTATTATTACGCTGCCTCTATATCATGGGAACAAGCACTAAGAAAAATAGTTCAATGTTTATCAATAGAGCAAAGATTTATTTGACTGTGACGTCATCATTTTTAAAAAATTGCTAATGAATAAAAAAAACTTTCAACTTAACGTATAATATTTTCAGTGGCGTAGCTAGAGCTTTTGCCACCCGGGGCGGTCTCCAATATCCCGCCCTTTTAAAGGCCGCCCAAAAATGACGTCACTTACTGGGGGAGGGGAGTCACCTATTTGACGTCATTCAAAATGCGCAACTTTAAATGCAAGTTCCACTTAAATATATGATTACCGACCCTTTATTTAATGACGTTTTACGTGGCTTCACGCCTGTTACGATAATAGAGTTTAGCCTTACACTAAAAACATATTTTAATGACCAACAAAATATGATTTTTTTACACATGAGCATTTTCAAATTGTAAATACAGCTTTCATGGGGCAAGGTATCTTTTTCACGTCACATTAAGGAAGGGGTCTAAGTTTTCGTTTCATGACGGCGTGTGACGAGGGAGCAGGGGTGAAATCAGCCGAAATCGTATAACGTCACTTATGGACGGCCCCTTTGTAACCTTATCTAATATTACTAATTAGACCTTCACAACTTATATAGGCGTGTACAGACGAGTAGCAACTTATATTAATCACACATCAGACTTTGATAATTTAATAACTTTAATCCAAAGGAAATATGTACACTTTATACATCAATATAACATGTCTGACTTCTTGTCATCACCGTACACACGTTCTGTTCAACTTCTAACACAATTGATTGCATCACTTACACGCGCGCCACCTGGCGTCTCTTTCTCTCGTCACGTGATCTCTCTCTCAATTACTCATATGCAAATTATCACGTGACAACCTTTAAGTCAATCGCTTGATGTGTTAGATATATTATATATATATATATANTATTTTATAATAAAAGTGT
Source organism: Radix auricularia (assembly GCA_002072015.1). NCBI lineage: Eukaryota > Metazoa > Mollusca > Gastropoda > Lymnaeidae > Radix > Radix auricularia. The sequence goes on along the minus strand of MUZC01004488.1, from coordinate 100,670 downwards.
ATAAATGTTCGCACGAACACTTGAAAATATAATAAATTAAATAAATGTATAAATATTATCTATTAAACTGATTGCAATTCAGGCCCGACAGTCTTAATAATCTATAAAACGTGGCTCACTTAGAGAATATAATATAATATAATATAGTTTATATTTTTAAAGATTCCGAATTTAGACAAGCTCCGATGGCCGAGTGGAAAGAGTATAGGTCAGTGATGCAAAAGGTCTCGGGTACGATTCCTTACTGTGGAATGTTAAAATTTTTCTTTTGGCACTCTATTTTTAACACAGCATTGAACATTTTAATCAGCTATTTTTTCGTGTTCGTTTTTTTTATTCATTATTAATATTTAGTTACAGTCTTATAGAAGCTGTTAGCAATCATTTTATTTTAAGTGACGCTGGCTGGATAGGACCCCCGTTTGATTGCAGCCAGGGGCCCCGTGCAGTCTTAATCCACCCCTGATATATAGATATATATATTAGGGCTGTTATCGATTAAATTAAATTTAATCGTTAACTTTTGAAAAATTACCGATTAATTAATCGATAATTTTGTAAAGCTAAAAATAAAGATATATGACGTCATTAAAATGAATATTTCAAGGGAAGTAATAAAAACAGGCAATTGATTTTTGTTCATTGAGTTATTTTTAAAACATTGTTACCAATAAAAATAAAAGTTAAATAACGTATTAAAGTTTAAGCACCCCTGTGAAAATTTCAAATTAATTTTAAAAGTAGAGATATAATATAGCTGTATAGAATTTCTTTGATGATTGACAAAAACAAAAAGATCGTATTTTTATCCCAAGTTATGATTTTTTTTTCCTAAGACCTCATGATCACATTTTTCATTGTTGTTTTCTTTCACATTGGGTGCCCTTTTATAGCATTATTTAAATTGCCTATTACTTCAGTATTTAATCTGATTCAAATTTTAAAAATATAATATTGTTAGGAGATATATTTAATTATAAGTAGTTCAATATGTGTCAATGAATTTTAATTTTGCTAACTTTAATAAATTAGAAACTATTTTTTTTTACCATTGTCCTATAAAACAGGTTATTTTAAAGTTTACGCTTTCAAAAACTCCTCTTTAAATGGGGACATTTGAATTTGTACGTAAAAAAACTATTTTAATTATTAATAATTAATTATCGTTCAAATAAATTGAGAAAAATTTTTAAATCATTTTCTTTAATTTTAATAGATATTTTATCGATTAAATTTTTTCTATCCATATAGAAAATTACCGATTAATTGAGAAATTAATCAGTAATTTTCGCAGCCCTAATATATATATATATTTTTTTTTTTTTATTATTATTATTATTATTTTCGGTAAATTAAGGCGATAGAGTATGTTTGGTTTTTGAGGTGCCGCGGGACGAGCGAGCGAGTCCAGGTGGCCAGAGGTGCGAACTACTCTTTTGAATAGGGAATCTTTGAAGATGGGAACTGACCAGGCGGGCAAATAATCTAGCCCGGGTGTCATGTAGGGCAGACCGAGGTACTCGGTTGTAAGTTAGATGAAAGGAGCCGACGAGGAAAAAGGGGGGAGTACTGACCATGACGGTGTACGTCGAACCCACCTACCCCCGTCTTATCTAAATGGAGGTACTGGTTGACATATTTCACTTTCTGACAGCGGAGTCTGGGGGGCGGAGCCTACATGAAGAAGAGGAGCGCTCGGACTGAGACAAGAAGTACACACACACAGGACAGAGAAAGGGGGATAAACAGAGAGACTGAGTTAAGGAAGAGGGTAGTTTTAAAGTTCAGAATTTAAGAGATTAAACCTAAATTAACTGTGATACTGTCTTGGAGTTGGTGATTAACTACTATGAATTCTAGTGTGTGAAGGTAGAGTGACGGAGTGAGAGTAAATAGAGAAAATAAACGGAAGAACGACCCGGGTACTTCACAATATATATATACTAGCAATTTGCCCGCGCTTTGCTGCGGGAAGATTGATTATTAGTGATAAGTGAGTGAGTGCATAAGAAACTATATTTTGACCCCCAGCGCCCACCAAGGAATAATTTAAATACTATTTCACCTGCTGCCATCGTGGAAGTGTATTTAAAAAATATCCAACGTTTTATGCGTTACCTATATGGGAAATAGGAAAATTAGTGCTTTTCAATTTGTATATAGCACATATTTGGTCCCGCCCCAATGAGTGTGAATTTTAAAATTATATTAGGCTAATATTGTGTCGTGAAAGGGTACCCAACAACTTTGTAAAGTTTTATGCTTCTACCTACATAGGGAATGGGAGAATTAGGGATTTTTAATTTTCATATCTATACTAATAAAAGGGAAAGCCCTCACTCACTCACTCACTAACTCACTGATTCATCACTAATTCTCCAACTTCCCGTGTAGGTAGAATCATGAAACTTTGGGAAGTTGTTGGATAACCTCTGACTACGAAAATTGGCGAAAAAGAATTTTGAAAATCTAACTCATGTGGGGCCGGGGGCCATAAACTTTTTTTGCTTACATCACTAAATCTACGACTTCCCGTGTAGGTAGAAGCATGAAACTTTAAGAAGTTGCTGTGTACCCACTGTGGACAAAGTTTGGCAAAAATGTTTTAAAAAATATCTCTCATGTGGGGCCGGGGGCCCAAAAAGATTGTTTCCTTATATGGGCTTTATAAAAATTGAAAATCACCAATTTTCCTATTTCCCGTGTAGCTAGAAGCATAAAACTTTGGGAAGTTGCTGGGTAACCACTAATGACGAAGATTAATGATGAAGAACTTTTAAAATCTCGCTCATGTGGGGCCGGGGGTCCAAAAACAGTTTTTTCCTTCATCACTAATTCTCCAATTTCCCACGTAGGTAGAAGCATGAAACTTTGGGAAGTTGTTGGGTAACCACTAATGACGAAAATTGGCGACAAAGTTTTTTCAAAATCTCGCTTTTGTGGGGCCGGGGGCCCAAAAAGCTTTCCCCTTATATGTGCTCTATAAAAACTGAAATTCAACAATTGTCCTATTTCCCGAGTAGGTATTCACGTGCAGGTAGAATCATGAAACTTTGGGAAGTTGTTGGATACCCTCTGACTACGAAAATTGGCGAAAAAGAATTTTGAAAATCTAAATTATGTTGGGCCGGGGGCCTAAAAACTTTTATTGCTTACATTCTATACTAATAAAAGGGAAAGCCCTCACTCACTGACTGACTGACTGACTCACTCACTGATTCATCACTAATTCTCCAACTTCCCGTGTAGGTAGAATCATGAAACTTTGGGAAGTTGTTAGGTACCCTTTGACTACGAAAATTGGAAAAAAGAATTTTGAAAATCTCGCTCATGTGGGGCCGGGGGCCCAAAAACTTTTTTTGCTTACATCACTAAATCTCCGACTTCCCGTGTAGGTAGAAGCATGAAACTTTGGGAAGTTGCTTTGTACCCACTGTGGACAAAGATTGGCAAAAAGGTTTTTTTTAAAATATCTCTCAAGTGGGGCCGGGGGCCCAAAAAGATCGTTTCCTTATATGGGCTTTATAAAAATTGATAATCACCAACTTTCCTATTTCCCGTGTAGGTAGAAGCAGAAAACTTTGGGAAGTTGCTGGGTAACCACTAATGACGAAGATTGGCTATGAAGAACTTTTAAAATCTCACTCATGTGGGGCCGGGGGCCAAAAAACAGTTTTTTCTTTCATCACTAATTCTCCAGATTCCCACGTAGGTAGAAGCATGAAACTTTGGGAAGTTGTTGAATACCCTCTGACTACGAAAATTGGCGAAAAAGAATTTTGAAAATCTAACTCATGTGGGGCCGGGGGCCCAAAAACTTTTTTTGCTTACATCTATACTAATTAAAGGGAAAGCCCTCACTCATTGACTGACTGACTGACTCACTGATTCATCACTAATTCTCCAACTTCACGTGTAGGTAGAATCATGAAACTTTGGGTAGTTGTTGGGTACCCTCTGACTACGAAAAATGGCGAAAAAGAATTTT
>MUZC01004488.1:83634-95897 GCA_002072015.1 Radix auricularia | reverse complement strand
GGGGCCCAAAAAGCTTTTCCCTTATATGTGCTTTATAAAAACTGAAATTCACCAATTTTCCTATTTCCCGAGTAGGTATTCCCGTGTAGGTAGAATCATGAAACTTTGGGAAGTTGTTGGATACCCTCTGACTACGAAAATTGGCGAAAAAGAATTTTGAAAATCTAACTCATGTGGGGCCGGGGGCCCAAAAACTTTTTTTGCTTACATCTATACTAATTAAAGGGAAAGCCCTCACTCATTGACTGACTGACTGACTCACTGATTCATCACTAATTCTCCAACTTCACGTGTAGGTAGAATCATGAAACTTTGGGTAGTTGTTGGGTACCCTCTGACTACGAAAAATGGCGAAAAAGAATTTTGAAAATCTCACTTATGTGGGACCGGAGGCCCAAAAACTTTTTTTCCTACATCACTAATTCTCCAACTTCCCGTATAGGTTGAAGCATGAAACTTTAAGAAATTGTTAGAGACACTCTTACGACAAAAAATGTCGAAAAAAGATTTTTGAAATTCACACGGATGGGGGCCGGGGCCCCAATATTGTTTTTCTCCTTATATAAGCTATATGCTAATTTAAAATCAATAATTCATCTATTTTCCGCGAAGGTAGAAGCATCAAACTTAAGAAATGTTTTGAGTACATGCTTCCAACGAGAGAATATTAAATTTCCCACTCATGGGGACTGGGGCCCCGAAAATGATTATTTCATTAAATGAGCTATATAAACATTGAAAATCACCAGTTCTCCTATTTTCCGAGTAGGTAGACTCATCAAATGTTGGGGAGTTTATAAATACACTTACACGATGCTAGCAGGTGAACAATTATTTAAAACATTCTTTACTGTGGGTTGGGAGGCTAAAATGTAGTTTTCCCCTAATATTAACTATATAAAAATAAAAAATCCCTAATTCTCCCATTCTCTAAGTAGGTAGAAGCATAAAACTTTAGGAATTTGTTGGGTACCCTTTTGCGACAAAATTTAGCGTAATATAATTTTATAATTTTAAAATTCACACTCATTTGGGCCGGGACCTCAAAAACGTTTTTTTTTCCAAACATGTGCTATATACAAATTGAAAAGCACAATTTTTCCTATTTCCCAAATAGGTAACGCATAAAACGTTGGGGATTTTTAAATACACTTCCACGATGGCAGCAGGTGAAATAATATTTAAAATATTCCTTGGTAGGCGCTGGGGGCCAAAATATAGATTTTATGCACTCACTCACTTATCACTAATACTCCTTCTTCCCGCAGCAAAGCGCGGGCAAATTGCTAGTCTATACTAATAAAAGGGAAAGCCCTCACTCACTGACTGACTGATTCATCACTAATTCTCAAACTTCCCGTGTAGGTAGAAGCATGAAACTTTGGGAAGTTGTTGGTTACCCTCTCACGACGAAAATTGGCGAAAAAGAATTTTTAAAATCTCGCCCATGTGGGGCTTAGGGCCCAAAAATTGTTTTTTCCTTATTTGAACTTAGTATAGATATAAAAAATGAAAATGACTAATTCTCCTTTTTCGCGTGTAGGTGAAAGCACAAAACTTTGGGTAGTTGTTAAGTATACTTCTGCGATGGTAACAGGCGAAAACAATATTTAAATTATCACTTACTGGGGTCCGGGGGCCCAAATATAGTTTTTTTTCTTATATTGAATACTTACTCATCACTAAATATCCAACTCTATGTGTAGGTAGAAGCATGACACTTTAGTAAATTGTTGAGTAGCCTCTCGGAACGATTATTGGCGTTAAATATTTTTAGAATCACAAAATGTGGGGCCCGGGGCCCAAAAAGTTTTTTTTTTTAATATGAAAATCGTTGCTTATCCACTTTCCTCATATAGGTAGAAGCATGAAACTTTGGGAATTCGTTGAGTACACTTCCGCAATGGTAACATGAACAAAAATATTTAAAGTATCACTCATCAGGGGCCGGGGGCCCAAATGTATTTTTCCTTATATAAAAACTGACTCATCACTTATTCTCCACTTTCACGTGTAGGTAGAAGCATGAAACTTTGCAAAGTTGTTGGATAGCCTATTGTGACAATTATTGGCGGAAATTTTTTAAAAATAAATAATAATAAAATTTCCAAGTCCAATGGGTTTTTGAACTTCTGACGTATGTTCCAAGACGGTTTAGTTAATATATTTAGCATATCCATAATGATTTAGATTGAAATCAAAGGGATATTGAATTAGTGTTTACCGGTTCTAAACGCTAACTGAAATCTTAAATTACCACTGCAAAGCGCGGGTAATTAGATAGTATATATATATGAGTTAAGTATATATATAACTTACTGTAATTTACATTAAGATAAATAAATGCCTTAGTTGTATATTGTGAAATTCCTAGGTAGTTCTTATGCTTCTATCTCTAATTCGTTCACACCAGTGGTGGATTTAGCTTTGTCTGCGTGGGGGGCGAGGAGAATTTCTGGGGGCGCCGAAAAAATTTAACTAAAAACAGATTTTTGGGTAAATACTAGGGCTGTTAACGATTAATTTAAATTTAATTATTAACTTTTGATAAATTAACGATTAATTTATCTTTAATTTCGATTAAAGCCAAAAAAAATTAATTCATGATGTCATAAGTAACAATTATTTACCGTTCTGATAAAAATCTAAATAAAACTGGAATGTCTTCTTTATATATCAACTTTTCACCAACTAGGAATACGTGTGTTGACATTAATTGGTTCAAGTGATGGGCGGTTCTAATTGACAATATAACCAGCAGAACTGAACAATCATTGACATGGAACTGATGTAACTGGTATGCTCAAAACGATATTGGCAAGGAATGGCATTATCAGATATTGGTGTTCATTAACTTTCCACCATTGTACTAAAACTAAACACATATTCTATGGGCCTGAGATTACTCTCTTAAGGCCTTGGCTATCACTTGGGCAATCTGCTCCATCTGTTGGGCAGTGCCATACAACATTGTCTGAACGTAGGACTCCCCTTCCCCCCTAACCTCCCCGGCTATGTCAAGCACGGGAAATGACGTCAACAAGTGTATGATCGTCTCAGAGGCTTGGCTGCAATGGCGGCAGTTGGGGTCCCTGTTGTGATCTAGCCTGTTAAAGTACGATTAGGTTGGGCAATGCTCAGTGCGCATTTGGGTCACCAAACTCTGTTCCCTTCGATTGAGACCCCACCACTGGTCTGATCTGCTAGACCTGGGCATGTTAGCGAACACCCCTCTGGCTCTAGCTCCAGCTTCCAACTCCTGGCACCACTTTTCCCTAAAGTGGTCCTTAAGCCAAGTCTTTGCACCCAGGTATGTGACTGGGACATCTGGTTGGGGTTGGGCTGCTCCAGCTTTTGCCAGCGAGTCTGCTATCTCATTGCCTTCTACATCCACGTGGCTAGGGATCCATTGAACTGTGACCCTGCCACCAAGTCTCTCGAGTCTGCCCCCGTCCTCCAAAATGGAGTAGACTAAGTGGGTGTTACGTTTCTCAGATAGCAGGACTTCGAGCGCTGATCTCGCGTCACAAAATAAGACCGTGTCGAGACCTACTAGTCCCGACCCTTGCAGTGTTAGGTGCACACTTTCCAGGGCCCTGTGAATAGCTTCAAGCTCCGCATCGTAGTTCGATGCTTTTGTCCCACAGGGTCCTGAAAGTTCCACTTTTGATGGCCCTCCTACTGGGTATAGGAGGAGCGCACCATATCCTGCAGTTCTGTCACTCCGGCTGGCAGACCCATCCGTGAATACTTTCACAGGGGTTTCCGCGAATCCTTCGATTGTCTCAAGGGCAGCCACTTTCTGTACTTATTCAGGGCTGCGCTTTGTTACTGTCGTGTCAGTCATTGACAAATGTATTGTGAGACGTGACATTTCTGCATGAGGCGGTTTTATTGGGACGCTAATTGTTCTGTGTCTATTTCGTGGGGGTTGAACAGTCCTATCAAGCTCTAGTACTTGATGCATGAACGAGGACCGTTTCAATTTCCTACGTCCGTCCCAATTATGCTGCATTAGGTAGCAGGGGTCCCTTGTGTCCAGCCTGCGATACCTTTCTGCAATGGTAATGATCGCCTTGTCCCTACGTATCTCAAGTGGTTCTACATTTGCAATGACTCCACGGCAGCTGTGGGTGTAGTTCTGTACGCGCCACAAATGAATCTCAGAGCCTGGTTCTGGATTCGGCCCAGTTTTTCTAATGCCGTTTTGCTGGCAAAGGCTTGGACAGGCATGCTATAGTCCATCACCGACCTCACACTTCCCAGGTATAGAGCTCTGAGAGTGCTTGCTCCAGCGCCCCAGTTTGTGCAAGCTAACTTTTTCACCAGGTTGAGCTTGGCGGTTGCCTGGGAGCACAGGTCTTTTACAAAGTTATGCATTTGTACATTTTGATCCAATTGGACTCCCAGGTAAACCGGTTGTTTGTCCCATTTGAGCGCTAAATTGTTCATTTTGAGCACTATCTCCTGTTTAAGAACGGTCCGGCCATTTGTGAATAACGAATAGACCGTATTCTCGGTGTTTACTTCCATATGCCATCTCTGCATGTACCTACTGATAGCGAAAAGGTGGTGCTGCAGTAGCTGTTGCAGTAGGTGGATATCCTTACCGATACTCCAGATTACCAAATCGTCTGCATACATGGCAGCGCTGGTTTGCAACAAACCAGGTAGGTCGTTGATGAAAGCCAAGAACAGTGTGCAGCTGAGCGCTGACCCTTGGGGCAGGCCCTGCTGCAGCGTTCTCCTACTGGAGTTTTCACTGCCATAAGTTGTTGCGATCGTCCGGTTTGTAAGAAAACCTTGGATTTACCTGTACATATTTGCAGTTACGCCTAGGGCTTGTAGTTTCAACAACAGACCGGACCTCCAGACCTTATCATAGGCCTGTCGGAGGTCAAAAAATACTGCCACAGTATGCATTTGTTTCTGGAGTCAATCTGTTATGGACTGGAGAAGACGGAGCACTTGGTCGACCGGCTGCTTTCCTTTCCGGAAGCCCGCCTGGTTGATGTTCAGACTATTCGTATCCACCTTTGTACTGGATTAATGGATTCAAGAAATTTCATCTCCATTTTGTAATTTAGTAATTCATCAGAGGAGCTGTCGTCATTTCTGTCTCTAAGTCAAACGCCATTACTGCAATTAGCTTCATACACTTTCACATGGTTTGATAAGTAGGCAAACTTTAACAACACTTTGAACATTCCCGTCAGTCAATATTTTAGAACCAAAATGTACAAGTCATCTTCAGGAAATTCATTATTTATCAGGCGCTTTTTTAAAAAATTGTTTATATGTAATTTTTTTTTTTTTTTTTTTTTTTTTTTTTTGACTTCCAATTATATGTAAGGGATGTGTCAATTTATCGTTTAAAATATTTTAATCGTTTAAAAATTTTAATTATTACTTGAGAAATTAATCATTAATTTCTGCAGCCCTAGAGATAATAATTATGAGCCTACTAATTTAGTAAATTTTCCAAATCATCGAACGAGACAAACAGAAGAACAACATAAACATATATGTTTTCAAAATAGTGATTTACATTTATTTCAATAGTGTATTTTTTAATCTAAAAAAGACATTTAGTTTATGCGAATTTTTATAGAGCCCTGGGCCTGATTTAAATTCCATTCTACGTGAACCTAAACGATTTATCGTTGATTCAAAATTCAAAGCTCTCACGTTCATTTGAAATTATTGCCAATCCAGACAGGCGTTCGTTTTTCATTTTTGAGCGCAAATAATTTTGATGATTTTCAATCATTGCTAGAGATCAAGAAGATTCAAGTTAATTTGTATAGAGTATTGAAAAATTAGGGAGTTTGATGCCATTTATCTTTCAAACAAGAATGTTAGAAAGCCTTTAAGTCGTAGCTCACTAGATAGTGATGGACGTTGTGATGCATACAAATCTTTGAAGGTATAGTATTCAACTATTGCTTCTTCAGGGTTAATATGTTTGTAATTTTTGCATCACTTCAAAGATAATCTTTATTTTTTTTCCAACATTTTTGATGGGTTAATACAATAGAAATAAATAGCTGTGTCCCTAAAGTCTTTTAATCGATCATCTATTTATTTTAGTAGTGTATCCAAGAAAGTGAAGTATGTTTCAGATTTAAAACTAGTAGTTGGATCATCAGCCCTTTCATCTCTACTAAGTACTTTTATTTTTTGCAAATTTAAGTTTCTTTAAATTTTGTTTTTAAATCTAGTTTGGAACAATTTTCGTTAATAGATTATTAGACATCTGCTTTCAGAATTTTAAAAAGTTTTATCGCTTCTCTTTTCAAGAAACTTATTTCTTCCAAAATCGATCAATCGTTTTGCAATTGCAATGTCAAAACTCTTGCGCTACAAGTGGTTTGATAGCACGAAAATAATAACCAGCTTTTGTACCAATAGCATCAGAAAAAACAAAAGAATATTTGTTATTAAAACAGATAGTCCCACAGCTTTTGCTCTGACTTCCGACACTTCCTCTATGTTATTCTGATTTCCCTTAATTTATATCTTCTAGAGTGGCTAGAATAGCAAAGAATGATCCAACAACTGCATCGACTGCATGCTAATGGCTTGACCATCTTGTATCAGAAAGTCATTTCTAAGTTTTTACTGTTAATTCATATTAAGATTTATGATCTTTTTTAAGTATGTAGACGTGGTAAACTAGATGTAAAGAATGCATACAACCTTTCAGCTGAGCCACACAAAAAAAAACAAAAAAACTGTACATTACTGTGTACAGAAATTGCTTCGATAGTGACCAAATTCAAAACATGGGGACAACATTGGGTGAAAGTTTTATGTCCACTCTTAATTCCAGACATCACAGATGCGCCTTCGTATGCCTTTCCTCCACAGATTGTGATGTCAATGTTTCGCTTTTGTAATGTGTAGTTCCGTTAGAATCTTCTAAACAAATGCAGGTTTGCAGCATTTCTGTTTATCAAAGTATACAAGCCTATAAATCTATCCTCAACATTTCTTAATTTTTAAACTGAACGTAAAGTGACATCTGATGCAGACGCGTCACTAGGGTTGTTGTCACCCGGGGAGGTAGCTCATGGTGTCACCCCCTCATGATTTAACCCATAGAAATCCTCCGAGTTTTCCAGTGCCAAATAACGGGAATATATAGAATTTTACAGTCTGGTGTCACCCCCCCCTGATGGTGTCACCCGGGGCGGCCTGCCCCCACCGCACCCCCTAGAGACGCCACTTATCTGATGAATTTTAGATATATTTATGGTTGAATCATAATTAAAGAAAATAATGTGAATACTTAACTTAATTATTATTAATTGCTGCTGATAATTTAGGTGCAAATGATTGAATTAAATGAATTTGCACATCATTACTTAAATAAATTTCATTTTTCTTTTTAAACTTTAGATGACTGTTTAAAGTGGAATCATAGTTGGCTAATAAATTTAACATTTAAGGAAAATTTCCAGTATTTCTACAACTACCATCAATACAGCAAGATTATTCTCTGTGTCCTCTGTTTTTCTAAAACAATGTCACGCCTAACATTCGTTTCCATGCCTATCTATTCTTTTCCAATTAGCGACGCTCCTGACTGACCAAACCAGATATTGCAGTTTTGAAATACGATAATTAGCAAGCCAATATTGTCGTATTGCAGTTTAGTGATTGATTAAAAGTTTCGTGTTTAACAATCTTTTTTTTCTGCTCTAGTTACTCCTTTTAGTGTTTATTAAGGGCGTCTTAAGGGGGGCGCTATTTTAGACCGAACAGGTGCGTGGGGGGGGCGACCCGCCCCCTCCCTACCCTATAGCTTAATCCGTCACTGTTTCACACACTATCTTAGTCTTCACACACTAAACTCCAAAGCATAATTCACAAATAAATCATTTTTAATTCTTCAACGTCTTTAACTATCTAACTAACACTTGTCCCTAACTCATTTCCTATTCCTATCTCCCCTACCTGTCCATGTGTCCCTAACTCTCCCTGTGTTCGTCTGTGCATCCCCTTTATACCCGTCAGTCTCCGCACCTATACGGTCAAGCTTGTTTGGCGTAACCAATCTCTGGCGAGACTATCACACCCAGGCCAGCTGGCCCGTGCTTCACAGCACCGCCCAATCTCGTGGTCAGTCGCCGTCCCTATCAAAGGATCCAAGCTTGGCGTCAGTCGCCGTCCATATCAAAGGATCCAAGCTTGGCCTCGTTCCTCGGCCGCACCCATCTCGATTCAAAGGACCCGTCCCTCTGAGTGCCGCCAATAAGCCTCAGGGCCTCCACAATATCAATATTTTTAAGAAAATACATACTTCACTGGCTCACTGAATCATTCCATTGCCCGGCAGTTTATCATTTTAATCCATGAAAAAAATTTATGTCAAGTCAACTTGTTTCTTGACATCACAAAATGGCCCCCCACAATCTGGCTTGTTCGTTGTGGAGACCAGCTGGTGTGAAGTGATGAAGATTCACGGCCACCACGCAGACAGTGGACTCAAGTGAATAACAATTATGGGAAAACTAATTGCCAGTAACTGCCTTAAAATACGGTCAGAAATGATTTTGAAAATGTGTGCTGAGTAATAAAAAAAATGTTTCCTTTATTGATATGTGGACTAAATTATGTATTATTATTATAGGTAGGATTTATTCTATTCAAGAGTATATAATTTATATTTTTTTAACATTTAAACTGTCTATATTATGCGCTGATACACCGAACTCATTTAACGTCTATAATCAATCCTTATTATGCATGACTTTATTTTATTAACTTTAATGTAATATAAAATATATAAAAACAAGTAATAAATACTCGAATCAGAATTTCAAAACAATTTCCAAGTAAGAATATCAGATTTTTTTATTCATGGGAAATCTTTCAAGATTCAATCAAATTTAATTTCAAATCAATACTACTGAAACTAACCAAAGCAAGTGCTATCGTTTTGAGGTTGTTTGTTTCAAACCGATAGATCTTAGGGTTGGCGAGAAACCGTCAAACTACACACATGTTTTCGCTTTTTGTAAGGATAATCCAGTAATTCTTTTTTGGTAATAATTTTGGCCCATACATTTTCTTTGATACCCCCTTAACATATTGTCAAAAGACTCAAACCCTCTATCGGTTATGGTTCAGGGGAGGTTGCATGATCAAGCATTAATTTAATAAGTGACCCCAAAATACTTGTATTATTTTAAACCAACATTATAAATTGATTACTAAATATAAATTACAATTGGTGATAATAAAATAATAGAAATAGTAAAATGTCAATGTTCTTATATTTATTCAACTTTTTTTCTTAATTAAGTTTCTATACAACCAAACCTAACAAACTGTTCCATCATATCACGTGACACTTCTGGTTGGTCATGTGGAACACGGTGACCCGCATCACGAATGACCACACGACAGAACTGACCAACCCTGGTGTAGTAACCCTTTGGTTTATGAATCGACCCCCAGATCTTTCGTAGTGACCTGTTGTACTGGGCCTGAAGTGTCCAGTCTATGGCCGCAAGTCCGGCGTCTATCATGACTGAACTAAGCAACAGATCAAAGTCCCCGTTGAAGATAAGTACTTTATAATTGTCCATCGATACAGCCAACTTGGATGAGGCACTCACCATAAAATCCTCGTTAAATTTCTTGTAGACAAAGTCGCTAGTTACACTGTAACTGAGGTTACCAACATGAACAGCGTCACGCATCTCTTTGGTTTCCATTATGGCTTGGACCTCTTCAAACTGGGCTGGTTCCAATGTTAAATAGTTGTCCTTGAAGTAGATCCGAACAACAGGGAAAACGATTTTAAAATAATCTGATGTCTTTATGTTAGTATAATTTCCTTTATTCACAAATGAATCGAATTTTAACTGAAAATCGTCGGCTTGTGTTTTGCTCATGACGCCCAGTGCTTCGTAAAGGTCTGCCCCTCTCCTGCACTGTGTCTCCGCATCAAAGAAAGGACCGCCTAGATATATTCCCTTTAAAGGAATGATGGATCTGTTGGCAACTATTTCTGTGTGTAAATAATAAGCAAACGCTGGAACATATTTACCACCGTAAGATTGTCCTCCGATATAGAGATCTACACTCATATATTCAGGAAATAGAACATAGAATTGTTCAATAAACTGGTAAAGATCTTTCGCATAGCCTTCCTGTGTGAACCTGTAGCCATGTTGCTCATCTTCTGTGTAGCTGTAACCAACTCCTACTGGCTGGTCGATGTACAACATATTGAACTTTTCTGCCCAAGATTCAGTCAATCGCGTGTATCCTACATTTTCATCTTTTGATGTGTTCAATCTCATTGGTCCGTTCTCATAAAATAAACCAATCATTGAAGAGATACCCGGGCCGCCATTCAACCATATCAGCACAGGAGATTGTGGGTCAGAGTTTATGGCCGCAAAGAACCAAAAAAATAGATGATTTCCATGTTTTTTGTCTACTGTAATAAGTCCAGCATGGCTCCGGGGGATGACGTCATGTATCACCAAGCTGAGTTCTCTCGCTTTAGCTATCTTCCCTGTCTCAATCAGAGGGGTCAGATATAAGGGGACATCATTGGTACTACTACCCGAAGTAACAGCTTCACACATAACTATTGAAATTGCAATAACGAAAATTTGTGTCAAGGCCATATTCCTGAAAAACGTGATAAAATAACATTTAAACATACAAAATAAATTACAATGAAAGAAAACAATATCCATACATTTTAAGCTCTGAATTAGTTATGCTTGGTAGTCTAAAGCTCTAGGTCCTAGGTAATGTACTTCAATAATAAATTTTTTATCAAACAAATATTTAATTTCTATCTATGTTACCAAACAAAGCCGAGATTTTAAAAAGATTAATTTAAATAAGTGAGGGATTGTTATCCATAGTGATTATCAGATCATCTCTCATGGTCTGTGGACGCAATTATCTTCTGCATAGAAGGAGCGTCTGTATATCTAAGATAGGATAAGACCTGACGTTTTCTTCTGTGTCCTCGCTATTGTTATCAGACTTCCCTGCTTTCAAATATTGCTTTTGTATTTTCATGACATTTATTGTGAAAGAAAAATACGCATCAATACCTAGATCTTTATGATTTGTATTTACTCTTGAATTTCCCTTTACATCTAATGAACTAAGTTAAAGAAAGCTAATACTCTAATACTAATTTCAACGGTAAGATTTTCCTAAAAATCAAATGAACCGAGTTAATGACAGTTCAAACTCTAATACTAATATATGTTGTAAGATTTCTATTTCTATTGAATTTCCCTAAACATCAAATAATATATGTTAATTAAAGTTAAATGCCTAATATTAAAATTTACAGTAAGATTTTATTTACTCTTGACTCTTTCCGTTAAATATTGAAAGTTTAACAAATTTAAAATCTTTTAATCGGTATACTCAGATTACAATGATTAAATGGTTTCTGAATAACGTTAAAAGACGTGTATTTATATTGTCTAGTTCGTTCAATTAAATATAATAGATCTTGCGACTAGCAAATGTCACTAACTTTAAAATGTAATCTCTGGACGTTTTCTCTAGACGCCAGCTATTACGTCATAATGTCAACTAACTTGATATCCCCAGCTGTGTCCACCATCTGGTGTTACCTCCTGCTGTCCTTAATGCTATGTCCTAAAGTCAGACATCTTTTAAAAGCCAGTGACTTCTAGCTGCTATTACCTCCTAATATTTTTTGAGTTAAACTGTTTTTTCATCCTACATCATCACAGTAATCACTTTTGACATTTTTCCTTCAGCGGGATAACATTGTCTGTTCTTTTAGAAAAGCTATGGCTGAATAGAATGCTAGGAATTAATTGTGTTTAGAACATTATGAAAACAAAAGTAATGTTTTTGTTTGCTTTCGACTTCATAGTAAATGTTGTGAAATTAAATTTGGTATAATAAAAAAAATGCAAGTTCAATAGTATCCCGAATTGTTTATGATGCTTGTTTAAATAATTGAATCAATTTCCTAAAACTAAAAGGAAATTATTTTTTTTTTTTTAATCTACAATTTCCTTTTAAAAATTATTTGAAAAAAGTCAATTAGTGTTTAAAATAAAGCATTGAAATAATACACACAAAGTTCTGAAGATGTGATTGTTATTTAAACATGCTAAAGTTAATGGTGTTCATGGTTATATAGAGTGTATGTGTTGTTTCTTTTTGTTGTGTGTGCGCGAGTGTGTGTGTGTGTGTGAGCGTGTGTGTGTGTGCGCGCGCGTGTGTGTGCGTGTGTG
>MUZC01004488.1:71942-83500 GCA_002072015.1 Radix auricularia | reverse complement strand
TGTGTGTGTGTGTGTGTGTGTGTATTTATCAATTTCCTACGATATACAGACAGCCATAGTTTCCTTATACTCAAACTTTAAAAAAAAAAGTATTTCCTGTTTTCAGAACTGCTTAGACGTAACATACTCCTGTAGCGATGAAGCAATTTTTTTGTTTTTTTTTTTTTTTCTTTTTTTTACATTAAAATTTTGGATGATTTTAATTTAAAAAAGGGCCTCACTTTACACCATCTGTCAATCGAATTTAAAACATGACCAGATATCACACTTGGTCTAATTTTTTTTAAACTTTCCATCTCCATAACAATTTAGCCCTTTAGGTTATTCTCAAACATTGGTAAATTATTATGATTGACCTCCTAACACAGCAAACACCTCCCATTTTTATATTCTGGTTGGATAGGAGTTTTATTGTTATATTTGAAAGAAGACAACTTCATACTATACAAATACGAATTGGAACAAATGATTGCAAACTTAAGGTGTGCAAATATACTCTATGTGTATTCGAATTGGACATAGATAGGTTTAGAGATACGTTTATATTATAAAATAAACAGGCTCTATGTTCTGCTCTAGATACTTCAAAGGTGCTCGTCATGGCGGATAATTAGATTTACAGTAACTGTCATTCTAGATGCAAGCAATACCAAAAATATAATCTACATGGAAATTATTTTTTTAAAAACAATTTTGTTTGTGTTAATAATTCCTCTATTTTCTTACATAATGTCTATTTGTTAAGTAAACGTGCCAAGCTTTTGACTATTGCTTACATTTTTTTTTGTTATCTTTCCCAAGTAATGATTTTTCATAATATACTACTAAATTTAAATTGTAAATTTCATTTGAATATGTGTGTTATTTGTACCGGAGAAGCCATTAGTCGACTTCTATTAATCACACGATTTGTTTGTGCATCTTGTGATTTACTTTCTGTATGAGTTACTAGGTGCTGGGAGTAGGAAGGGGCATAAATCTTGACAAATCTTTGAACAGCTTTAATCCCATTTCACTATTTAGGGCTGAAAACAAGTTAACAATACAAACTATTTTGAAATGATATGTCTATTTAAAGAAAACTAGAGAATAATTTTACGGTTATTATATTTGGAGTGAAGCGAACGTTGCCCAGAATGTGAAGAGTTAATGTGAAGTGAGACGTACGGCTAGCTCAACATGTCGACACAACTTTTATGGCACAGCTGGGTAAGGAGATAATTTGATGTCGTTACCACAATTTGTGCTTGAAGATTTATGTATACGATTTATATTTCACAACTATTAAAATATCATGTTTAGCTCTTTTTTTTCTAATGATGTTGTTTTTCCAACATATATTAATTTCATTTTCTCTCATTTTTTTTCAAAATACCAACTGTTTAGTAATATTTTTTATATTTATTTGAAAATTTATGAAAGAAACAAAAATATTAGACTTAATACCAGGACTGGCCACACATATAGTAACTGTAATAATTTCTTTAATTCTGGGGGTGGCTCGTAGTTGAGTGCCGATGTAGTCTAATGTTTGAGGTCGTTTAGCACGAGCTATTTTCCAATCGATGTCATAACTTGCGTCAGTGGCACGTGACCTACTGCTAACACATTCCAGACTATAACTCAGGAAGCTTTTCGTTTTCTTAATTCTTAATTCAGAACGAACGCAACTATTTTAAACCCAATGTTTTAGCAAAGATAATTTTAATTGATCTAAAATTCGCCAGAAAATTGGACATCTAAACCAGTGGTTCCCAAAGTGGTCCCTACGGACCCCCAGGGGTCCACGGAACCGTTCAGGGGTTCCGTGGAAAAAAAATTGATTTGGGGGTCCCTGAACAACGTCTGGGGGTCCGTGGAAGGATTTTAAATTAGTATAAAATTATAAATTTAGGTGTTTTAAAAAAAATTATTACGGTAATAAAAATATAATGAACAATGTATACTGTTGTAAAAATTTTAAGTCATGAGTAAAATAAAGTTGTTTGATCTAAGAACAGAAAAAGAACTACGATATTCCAACAGTTGTAACCAATCAAAATGCTTGGTTAATTGAGAGGCTTGTCATGTTTGATGCGTGAGAAAGGCAGAGACACAATATGTATGTCATATAAATACAATCTTTAAGCGGAAATGACGATAATTGCAGGGTTGGGTAAATTGATACTAAATTGTGACGTGTCGGTAAGGTATATAATAATAATAATAATAATAAAATGATGATTTATATAGCGCTGTATCCCAGCAAGGAGCCAGGCTCACAGTGCTTTACATGGAAACAAAAATACATATATAAATAAAAAAAGAAACATTCATAGCATATTAACTACATAAATGACAATACGGTATACTCAATACATCAGCTACGCTAATCAATTACAGAAATGTGGTTTTATTATTTTTGAAAATAAATTTTAAACAGATGTGTCTTAAGTGCAGTCTTAAATGACTTAGCAGTTGGAATGCTACGAATGTGTAATGGAAGAGAATTCCATTGTTTGGCTGCACAAAAGGAGAATGACCTTTCGCCAAAAGATTTAGTTATTATCTTAGGAACACAGAGAATGCGTGTATCCGCAGAGGAGCGTAGCTGACGACTTGGTGAGTAGACTGACAAAATTTCAGTAAGATATGAAGGGCATGAGTCAGAAAAGAAGTTGTGACACAGAACGGCCAGTTTGTAATCAATTCGGGCTTGTATAGGTAGCCAATGAAGAGAGTAAAGTAGCGGAGTAACATGGTCATGTTTTTTTTCCCTTAGAACTAATCTTGCAGCTGAATTTTGAACTCTCTGTAGTTTTTCAATGCATTGTTTTGGCGCACCTGACAGAAGAGAATTGCAGTAATCCATACGAGCTAGAACAAGAGAACAGACTAGAGTTTTTGTTGCACTGTCTGTTAAGTAATGACGGATTGAACTGATCTGACGAATGGCAGTATAGGCAGAGCGACAAATGTGATTGATGAAGTTGTTGATAGACATGTTGTCAGAAATAATGTAGCCAAGATTCCTAGTTGATGTTTATCCCAGGCAGGAAGAATACAGCTTTACATTGATACCACATTTGATATGACTAGAGTTTTTGTTGCACTGTCTGTTAAGTAATGACGGATTGAACTGATCTGACGAATGGCAGTATAGGCAGATCGACAAATGTGATTGATGAAGTTGTTGATAGACATGTTGTCAGAAATAATGTAGCCAAGATTCCTAGTTGATGTTTATCCCAGGCAGGAAGAATACAGCTTTACATTGATACCACATTTGATATGACTTGACGATTCTAAATACATGAATCAGGGCAGCAAAAATCCTTTTTAAAAATTCCCAATTCGATCAAACACCTTTTTAGAGAGTTAGCAAAATATAATTTTGTAAATATTTTCTAATAAATATTCTGATACATTAAAAAATATATTGTTAACATTAAAAAAGCTGCTTTAAAAATTCTAATATATTGATAGATAGAAATCTCACCCGCATCCCCTTTTTTTAATTTTCAATGTTTTAGATGGCGCAGTGAGACACCCAAAATAGTTTATACTGCTAAATGCATAATTTAAACTTGCCTACAATAAACGAGTATGTAGTGTGCAACCAATGTGTTTTCTGTGTAATCTAATTTGTAAAAATTAGTCTGAAACCTTCCAAGCATGAGGAACATTTAATGTAAATCCTTATTGATAAAAACGATAACGATTTAATATTTTTGAAGCAGTCCAAGACACATATTTAAAAACACCATCACTTCAATAACTCATAAGGACAACATCTAAGCAAGATGACTTAATGACGATGGACTGCTTGAGTACTACAATATTTCTTGATTGCAAAGTCTAGAAAGCCCAACACGATTAGGGAAGAACTTTTTTTTAGCAGCTGTAAGTGAAGTGATAAGCACTGTGTTGCACAAACCAGATTTCGACATCACAAAAACAATTCCAATGACCAATAATTCAACCCAAAGAAGGATTAGCAAAGTGGCTCAGTGTGTTCAAAATTCTTTAAGTTGAGTACTTAAAAAACGTCTGAATTTTCTCTACAACTTTACGTGTCCACTTTACCAGGAAATGAGGCTTTACTTTCAGCTTGTGTACAACTTTGTAAAAGAATATCCATTTTGCCAAAACCTGTTTGCTAAATGTTTGGAAACAGATATGAAAGGTGAGGCATTCTTTGCTAATTTAAAAATAAAATTCAATAAAAAAGCTTTACCCTTGACTAGTATCATTTCTGTTGCTACTGGCGGTGCTACTGCAATTGTAGGAAGATACCGAGGCTTTCTGGCACAGTTAAAACAAGCTGTACCAAATGTATGTGTACAGTACATTGTGTCATTCATCGACATAATTAAGTTGCAAATATCTTAGTGAAGTTTTGCATGGATCACTAGATTATGTCAATGGAGCAGTAAATAAAATCAAAAGGAATGTCTTCAATATTTGTTAAACTTTGTTTGGAGATTGATAATCGTTTACTACTTCACACAGAAGTACGTTTGTAGCTAAAAGTTTCTTAAAATCGATTTTATGATCTCTTATTCGGTGCTGGAATTCCTGGAAGGCTAAGACAATGATTTGAGACAAAATTTAATTACCTCAAAGAATGACATAGCCCATATGACATATTTGTTTGCAAAACTTGAAAGAAACTAATTGGAAACAAATTGACCAATGGAATTTCATCAAAACTAATATCTGCGTTT
Source organism: Radix auricularia (assembly GCA_002072015.1). Lineage (NCBI taxonomy): Eukaryota > Metazoa > Mollusca > Gastropoda > Lymnaeidae > Radix > Radix auricularia. The sequence continues at coordinate 78,794 of MUZC01004488.1, read as the reverse complement.
GTTGCAAAAAATTTTTGTATAAACAAAACTTGGGATGAAGAAAATGTTCTCAGATTCAAAATCTCTCGAAGTGCAAAGAGAAATGAAGATATGTTGCCTACTGTCAACACTTAGCGGGTCTTCATGCAGACCTGAACAAAAGATTTGAGGACATTCTTCACTTGGATATTCCCGACTGGGTGTTGAACCCTTTTGCTCGGAGACAAACTCAGATCCTAGACATAGATGAATCAATACTAATACAGGAGCAACTTATTGAATTATCCACAAACGAGGAACTTAAATCAATGTTTGAACAAGGATACCACAAATTCTGGTGACAAAAAGAGATCCCATATGTATTTCCTGCATTATGGGCTATTGTTCAAAAGTTGTTGAATACTTTCCCGTCTTCCTATTTGGTTGAACGTGGATTCAGTGCAGTTATGAACCTCGTCACAAACAAAAGAAACCTGGCTAGAATTAGTGCTCATGCGGATTTGCGCTTGCTACTCACAAACTTTTAGCTGTTCATAGATCTCGTCAAGTTCGTACCAGTCACTAAAAAAACAACACAACTTTAAGTTAAGTTTAAATAAATAATTCTCCAACAAAATGTAGTTTTAGCGCATTTTCGAGATGTCGAAATCGCTATTGCACCCGTTTTTTCCGTCCGTCCGTCTGTCATCACCTTGATCACAGCACCCATAAGTCCTAGACCCATGATGTATTTATGTTTTTTGTATGCCCTGAACTGCCATTTGTGCATCAACACTCAGTTACTCGATCCGTTTAAAAACCTCGTTAAAACTACCAAACAATATTTCTAATCGAGAGGTAACACTAGCGCAGGGAACGGCCGCCATTGCCGGAAGTCAAATGCATAGTTCTTCAAGCATTGAAGAGTGGTGCGAAAGGGTGCAAAAGAATTAGTTGTTTTTTTTTTATTTGACGTCATTAGAATATGTGTAAAAGTTTAGAGAGTTTTACGTCATCATTTGTGGTGACTTGTAGTTGGATTAAAGAGAAAATAATTTATTTTTTTTAATGTAAAGAAATGACTTTGAAATAAAAAAATGTCAGGTATATTCATTACACAAGAAAATTCATAAAAATATGTCTAAAATCTAAACACAATTACTGATAACTACATAATTCTGATATCTAACATAAGTACTGATACATAATACGAAAATGCGCTAACACGTCCTGAATTCCAATAGGTACCAGGCTTAACATGATTTTTTATTTTTAATTAGTGAATTTGAATGCTATACATTTAAATAGCGTTTTCACTCTGGGGTCCGTGGTCAAGTTTTTACTATAAAAGGGGTCCACGGGCAAAAAAAGTTTGGGAACCACTGATCTAAACGATGTGTGTCAGTTAGCATGACGAAAACTCTCGCAAGGGTCTAGCAATAAATATGAATTGTTGGAAAGCTGGGGGGGGGAGGGGGGAGAGACCATAATTCTAAAGACCTTCACTAGCGTTGTTCTCATTTCTTCATGCTTCTGTTTGTATTCGTTCTCTCCCAACTTTCTTTGCAGTATCAATGTGTCACACACATCTTGACTCCCAATTAAAAATCGTTTTGTCCTAAATGAAAAAAATCTTTTTAGTAGAAGTTACAAATTTGAACATTTCAACCATATGTTGAGGGAAAATGTATGCATCATAGTGACACCTATAACATAAATTTTGAATATGTAAAATTTATTAATACAAACACACTGCCTTTAGAATCATTGTTACCTAGAGCAATAATTGTAAGATTCTACTGTGACAATTTTGAAATAGTAAATTTCTTTTAAACTGGTTGGTTGTAGTGAGATCGATAAAAAGAGCTACAGGTCTAGCACTGGCATGGTCTAAACGTTCTCAGCTATTTACATTTACTTAACTGAAATCAGAAATGTGTGTCTGCTGCTATCAGTTATCAGTTTTATTCTTTAAATGACGTCTAGCCCAAATTGTTTGTTTCAAGTTTTAACTGTAGAAATGACTCGCGAGCCGGATTGAACACACAGATGAGCCGCTTGCGGGTGTCGGGCCGCACATTTAGCCACTGTTGCCAATTTTCCCTCTTGAGTTTGTTGGTTTTTGCGTTAATTTACACATTGTCTATACGTTGTTATCTTACACTTTAAAAAGAAATTTATTATGTTGTAAAAATTTGCTGTGCGGTAATTCTAAATTGCTCCGCGACGTCTGTCTGGTGTACAGCATCAGTCAAAATTACTGTATGAAAAAATTCACTAACTGTTAAATTGGTCATTTTGTATTCTCTCAAACACGCCCCATTCTCTCACCATCTCGTCTTCTAACAGAAAATGTTAAACATTGATCTTAAGACACATCACGAAGAACAGCGGTTGTCATTAGTTGATACAAGATGTGTATGTGTAGTTTGTGTTAGTATGTGTGTGTTAGTGTGTGTGTTTGTGTGTGTTAGTGTGTGTAGTTGTGTTAGTGTTAGTGTGTGTAGTTTGTGTTGGTGTGCGTGTGTTAGTGTGTGTTTGTGTGTGTGTGTTAGTGTGTGTGTTTGTGTTTGTGTGTGTATGTGTTTGTGTTAGTGTGTGTGTGCTTATTAAAAGCAATTTTTTGGGTAGTTAGCGTTTGTTTTACATGATGTCGCACGATTTTCATTGTGTGTCTTGACAACAACGTTTAATCTTTATCCAATTTAAGCACATATTTTGTGTGTATAAATTGACATCGCATACTTTCGTGTTTATTTGTTTATCTTAACAACCACTTTTCACTGTTGTTAATTTATACTTTAAAATCTACATATAAAATTTGTATAGATAAAAATCAATTACATTTCCCCGCATTGTTTTATTATGATGGGTAGAGACCAGAGAGGCATGTGGTTAAACCCAAATCTTGTATAGAGTTAAGAGTGTTGAATTTGATACAGCGAAACCCTGTTTTCTGAGTGACAAGACGCTGAAGTGACCAAAAAAGTGTGTGTGTTTGCGTGTGAGTTTGTGTTTGTGTGTTCGTGTTTCTGTGTGTGTGTGTGTTTGTGTTTATGTGTGTTCGTTTATGTGTGTGTTTGTGTGTGTGTGTGTGTGTGGTTGTGTGTCTGTTTGTTCTACTTTTTAACAAAAAACCATTTGTAAGTACAACTGCTTTAGTTGTCTAGTTATTTGTTATTTAAAGGTTTAGAAAATTTCTGGTATAAACGCTCTTTTGCTTAACAATATCAAAGCACTAACCGCTTTGTCATTTTTTTTCAACCATAAGTTTCAGGATCTTATAGGAAAAACTGTGAATGTGTGTTTTTGTGTTCGTGTGTGTGTATTTGTCTGTGTGTGTGTTTTGTGTGTGTGTGTTTGTGTGTGTGTATTTGTTAGTATGTGTGTTTTTTGTGTGTGTTTATGTGTGTGTGTGTTTTGTGTGTGTGTATTTGTGTTTCTGTGTGTTTGAGTTTGTGTTTGTGTGTGTGTGAATTTGTCTGTGTGTAAGTGTTTGCGTGTTTTTGTATTTGTGTGTGTATGTGTGTGTGTTTTTGTGTGTGTGTTTTTGTGTGTGTTTGTTTGTGTGTGTGTATTTGTTAGTGTGTGTGTTTTTTGTGTGTTTGCGTGTGTTTGTATTTGTGTGTGTATGTGTGTGTGTATTTGTCTGTGTGTGTGTTTGTGTGTGTGTTTGCGTGTGTTTGTATTTGTGTGTGTATGTGTGTGTATTTGTCTGTGTGTGAGTTTTAGGTTGTGTGTGTGTGTGTATTAGACTGTGTGTGTGTCGTTGACAGTGTGTGTGTGTTTTTGTATGTGTGTGAGTGTGTCTGTGTGTGTTTGTGTGTGTGTATTTGTTAGTGTGTGTGTTTTTTGTGTGTATGTGTTTGTGTTTTTGTGAGTGTGTGTGTATTTGACTACGTGTGTGTTTGTGTGTGTGTTTGCGTGTGTTTGTATTTGTGTGTGTATGTGTGTGTGTGTATTTGTCTCTGTGTGTGTTTTTTTTGTGTGTTTGTGTGTAAGTTTTAGTTTGTGTGTGTGTATTTGACTGTGTGTGTGTGTTTTTGTATGTGTGTGAGTGTGTGTGTGTGTGTGTTTGTGTGTGTGTATTTGTTAGTATGTGTATTTTTTGTGTGTTTATGTGTGTGTGTGTTTGTGTGTGTATTTGTGTTTTTGTGTGTTTGAGTTTGTGTTTGTGTGTGTGTATTTGTCTGTGTGTGTGTGTTTGCGTGTGTTTTTATTTGTTTGTGTATGTGTGTGAGTATTTTTCTGTGTGTGTGTTTTTGTGTGTTTGTGTGAGAGTTTGAGGTTGTGTGTGTGTGTGTATTAGACTGTGTGTGTGTGTATTTGACTCTGTGTGTGTGTTTTTGTATGTGTGTGAGTGTGTGTGTGTGTGTGTTTGTGTGTGTGTATTTGTTAGTTTGTGTGTTTTGTGTGTGTGTTTGAATGTGTTTGTATTTGTGTGTGTATGTGTGTGTGTATTTGTCTGTGTGTGTGTTTGTGTGTGTGTTTGCGTGTGTTTGTATTTGTGTGTGTAATGGTGTATGTATTTGACGGTGTGTGTGTTTTTTTTGTGTGTTTGTGTGTGAGTTTTAGTTTGTGTGTGTGTATTTGACTGTGTGTGTGTGTTTTTGTATGTGTGTGAGTGTGCGTGTGTGTGTTTGTGTGTGTATTTGTTAGTATGTGTGTTTTTGTGTGTGTTTATGTGTGTGTGTGTTTTCGTTGTGTGTATTTGTGTTTCTGTGTGTTTGAGTTTGTGTTTGTGTGTGTGTATTTGTCTGTGTGTGTGTGTTTGCGTGTGTTTTTATTTGTTTGTGTATGTGTGTGAGTATTTTTCTGTGTGTGTGTTTTTGTGTGTTTGTGTGAGAGTTTGAGGTTGTGTGTGTGTGAGTATTAGACTGTGTGTGTGTGTATTTGACTCTGTGTGTGTGTTTTTGTATGTGTGTGAGTGTGTGTGTGTGTGTGTTTGTGTGTGTGTATTTGTTAGTTTGTGTGTTTTGTGTGTGTGTTTGAATGTGTTTGTATTTGTGTGTGTATGTGTGTGTGTATTTGTCTGTGTGTGTGTTTGTGTGTGTGTTTGCGTGTGTTTGTATTTGTGTGTGTAATGGTGTATGTATTTGACGGTGTGTGTGTTTTTTTGTGTGTTTGTGTGTGAGTTTTAGTTTGTGTGTGTGTATTTGACTGTGTGTGTGTGTTTTTGTATGTGTGTGAGTGTGCGTGTGTGTGTTTGTGTGTGTATTTGTTAGTATGTGTGTTTTTGTGTGTTTATGTGTGTGTGTGTGTTTTCGTTGTGTGTATTTGTGTTTCTGTGTGTTTGAGTTTGTGTTTGTGTGTGTGTATTTGTCTGTGTGTGTGTGTTTGCGTGTGTTTGTATTTGTGTGTGTATGTGTGTGTGTATTTGTCTGTGTGTGTGTTTTTTGTGTGTGTGTTTGTGTGAGTTTTAGTTTGTGTGTGTGTATTTGACTGTGTGTGTGTGTTTTTGTATGTGTGTGAGTGTATGTTTGTGTGTGTGTATTTGTTAGTGTGTGTGTTTTTTTGTGTGTTTATGTGTGTGTGTGTTTTGTGTGTGTGTATTTGTGTTTGTGTGTGTGTGTATTTGTCTGTGTGTGTGTGCGTTTGCGTGTGTTTGTATTTGTGTGTGTATGTGTGTGAGTATTTGTCTGTGTGTGTTTTTTTTGTGTGTTTGTGTGTGAGTTTGACGTTGTGTGTGTGTGTATTAGACTGTGTGTGTGTGTATTTGACTGTGTGTGTGTGTTTTTGTATGTGTGTGTGTGTGTGTTTGTGTGTGTGTATTTGTTAGTATGTGTGTTTTTTGGGTGTGTTTATGTGTGTGTGTGTTTTGTGTGTGCGTATTTGTGTTTCTGTGTGTTTGAGTTTGTGTTTGTGTGTGTGTGTATTTGTCTGTGTGTGTGTTTGCGTGAGTTTGTATTTGTGTGTGTATGTGTGTGAGTATTTGTCTGTGTGTGTGTGTTTTTTGTGTGTTTGTGTGTGAGTTTGAGGTTGTGTGTGTGTGTGTATTACACTTTGTGTGTATTTGACTGTGTGTGTGTGTTTTAGTATGTGTGTGAGTGTGTGTGTTTGTGTGTGTGTATTTGTTAGTGTGTGTGTTTGTTGTGTGTATGTGATTGTGTTTTTGTGAGTGTGTGTGTATTTGACTACGTGTGTGTTTTTGTGTGTGTTTGTGTTTGTGTGTGTGTGTTTTCACCTTATTCACAAAATTTAACCTCCTGAAAAAAAAAACCATTTCAAGTACAACTGATTTAGAATTTGTTATTTAAAGGTTGGCTAGAAAAAAGCAGGTATGTACGCTATTACGCTTTATATTATCACTGCACTAACAGCATGGACACTTTTTCCAACCATAAGTTTGAGGATCTCACGGGAATAACTGTGTGTGTGTTTTTGTGTGTGTGTTTTTGTGTGTGTTTGTTTGTGTGTGTGTATTTGTTAGTGTGTGTCTTTTTGTGTGTATGTGTTTGTGTATGTTTTTGTGTGTTTGTGTGTGTATTTGACTGTGTGTGTGTTTGCGTGTGAGTTTGTGATTGTGTGTGTGTGTTCGTTTTTCTAAGGATGTGTGTATTTGTGTTTGTGTGTGTTCGTTTATGTGTGTGTTTGTGTGTGTGTGTGTGTGTGTGTTTTCGTGTGTTTGTATTTGTGTGTATATGTGTGTATGTATTTGTCTGTGTGTGTGTTTTTTTTGTGTATTTGTGTGTGAGTTTTAGTTTGTGTGTGTGTATTTGACTGTGTGTGTGTGTTTTTGTATGTGAGTGAGTGTGTGTGTGTTTGTGTGTGTGTATTTGTTAGTATGTGTGTTTTTTGTGTGTTTATGTGTGTGTGTTTTGTGTGTGTGTATTTGTGTTTCTGTGTGTTTGAGTTTGTGTTTGTGTGTGTGTGTATTTGTCTGTGTGTGTGTTT
>MUZC01004487.1:402267-435676 GCA_002072015.1 Radix auricularia | reverse complement strand
GGTGTCATTAACTCTTTGATCACCCCGCTTTCATGGACTGCCCCTGGTGTCATTAATTCCAGTGAACCAAATACTTATAAAAACCGTGTAATCATTGTCAAACGCTTCCATAGCCCATGAAGTAATAATTCTATAATTCCATTGCCGTTTATTCTAATGCGAACAGTAACGACAACTCCTCACTAAATGAATTAATCCCTCGAACTCTCTTGTTGTCACATGGGGTGATGTCATGCTGTTATCACGTTGAACGCTGTTCACAGTACACTCCATAACGTGCTGGTGTTACCCTTTGTCTAAGTTACAACAACCTTAGTGCCATGGTCAAATCAAGATAGGGAGGTGGATGTCTATGAATCACCCAGTAAACAGGTGGCTCGTCACAATGCAGATGAGGTTTGCGGCGAATGTTAAAAAGTTTCCCCGGTATGATACGATATGACAGCTGGTGGACTTTGTATTAGCACAAGGCAATGACTCATTCAGACATGACTTTTAACAGAAGCCTTTGTATGGAATGCGTGTTTTAAAAAAATAAATAAATTATGTATTGTTATTTAACAATTCTAATAGGATATCTCGAAATAATTGTACTTCTCTATGATCGATCAAAGAGAGGCAGTGGCGTCACTGGGTGTGGGAGTGTTAACTAAACCGAGTGACACCATGACTAGGGGCGTCACCAAAATGTAAAATTATGGATATTTCCTTTACTTGTCGCTGGAAAACTCAAGAGGAGGTTTATATGGTAAGTCATGGGGGGGGGGGTGACAATGAGCTACCTGAATAGTTGTCACCAACCCTGGTGACGCCTCTGAAGAAATGTTGCCTCTATGGTTCATCGGACAGTTTGCAAAGTTTTTAACNCCCTGGGGGCCCCCCTGAAGAAAATTTGCCCCTTTGGGTTATAGGAAAGTTTGCAAATTTTTTTACCCCCCCCCCCCCCCCAAAAAAAAAAAAACAAACACTGTGCAATTTTTCACGGCAAACGAATTTTTGTGCAATGTTTTACAAAATTTGCTGCGTGGTATTTCTAAACTGCTGCGCATCGTCGGTCAGATATCTGCTTGGCCGCACAGTCACCCAGCTTAAAGAAAACATCGCTCTGAAGGGAGGTAAACGTGAACAAAAAAATGAGTACCTAAGATGAGCTAACTCTGTCCAGGAGTTAATGTACTCAAATACATGAGTGGCTATTGTTAAGCTGATATCTTTAGCTATTATTCGGTTTAAGGTTGGGCTCAAAGCACATTCTTCGGGTTTTTAAACAAAAAGTATGTTGAGATGATTTGAAGACCAAAATGACACGGAGCTTCATGAAATAAAAGCAAGGACTTAAAATTATTGGAACACCGGCTGAGCCAAAATAAATAATCTAAGCTCTTAGTGGTGTTCCGCGAACCTGTGCCGGTCCGTGGGCCATCCGCCACCGGCCCGCATAAGTTATCAAGACGGGACAGGATATTATAATTACAATCCTCCTTTTGCAACATTTTAATACTAAACATATACAATGTGTCGTTTTTTCGGAAATAAGCACATAAAATGAAACAAATAAAATAAAATAAATTACGTTTCGCCACTTCGTCAGTGGGCCTAAAGGGAAAATAGTCCACCGGCTAAGGAAAAATTCCCGCCTGTCCGCAATACCAACAATTTTCAGAAGCACTGATCTAAGAAATTGCAGAGAAATCTTAATTGTATTTACACTTTTCATTTAATTTTGTTGTTTTTTGTAGTTGTGTCTTCAGAGCGAGCCGTAAATCAATATTTTCTCCGATTGAGAGTACAATTTGCACATGATTGCAGCTGACTAAAAAAAACTTGCTCTTTAAAGAGCAAATAGCTGCGCGTTTGCCGGCTGGTTTTTAAAAGTGATTGGTTGTAAAATGACACATTTTAATGATGTCGTATTGGTAAACAAATCACGCAAATAAAAAAAAAATAATGAAAATAAATAAAAGATTGAAGGGGGTTATGGAAATAGAATTGAGTGCAGAAAAGCCACAGAACAGAAAGAAATGCAGCTGCTGTAATTATAAGCGTTATTTGTGTTAGATTTGAGGTCACATTCGTACTTGGTTACTACAGTGCGCCTCGATTTAATCTGAAAAATAATTGAAGTACAACTTTTAAAAGGTCAAAGCCAGTTTAAAATTGTAGCGATATAGTATAGATCAGCCGCAAATGGAATCATAATTTTTTTTATATCAATGAAAATAACTGACATTTAAATACTGGTTTGTTGTATCAAGAGTGTAGCTTGAAAAAATTCAGTTATATCAAACTTAAATTATAATCTAATGATATTTTTAAAAGTCCCGTTATTTGGCACTGGAAGACTCGGAGGAGGTCCATGCGTTACGTCATGAGGGGGTGACACCATGAGGTACCGCCCCGGGTGGCACCAAGCCTAGTGACGCCTCTGGATGGTACTGCGATAGGGGATTTAAAATAAAATACAATATACAAAAACAATAAATTTGAGCTTCAGAATATTTTAAAACTAACATGACAGTAAGCGTTTCGGCTAATGCCTTCATCAGTACGATAAACATAAATTACGTACTTACATAAGTAATAACATAATATTTAAATTCCTAAATTGATTGAACTTTTTTTTTCTATCCAAATATAAATGATTTATTTTGACTTTGTTTCTTGTAATAGAAAATCTGGAGATATACGATTATCCTGCCCTTTGAAAAAAAAAAATGCCGCCATTTTAAAATACTCATTTTATCAAAGCTATCCGGTTTTGTGCGTCCGCGTAGGTATATAGGTATTTTGGTTTATGGTTTTAATACAAAATGCCATTTACTGTGAGTTCACCACTTGTTCAATTTGGAGGTAATCTGACTTTTTCTGGATGACAACGAGACGAAATATCTTGAGTGTCAAAGGTCAGTCAAGTCACCCCACCCCCTCCCCCAGCTGCAGCAGTACACCACCTGGGGCCTACCAAAACAAGTATATACCCGCTGTACTTTAAATACCACATAACCTCTACAAGGCTCACTGTTTATCTTGTTTTCTTTCCCAACAGCGGAAACAAATATTAGAACTTAAGACACTTCAGTGATACCAATAGAGCACTTTGAAAAAAATAATAAGAAAGAAAGAAAGAAACGTTGGTTCTTGCTCCCAGCGCAAGTGAAGATAAACCAGTGGCGTAGCTGTGGGAGAGGGAAGGGGGGAGGCAAAATTCGAAAGTCCCAACCGGCCTCCACTTGAAAAAAAGGGGGGGGGGCGCAAATTAGTGCCCGAATATTTTTTTATTTTAAATATTACTCTACCGCCATGTAAGTGAGGCGCCCAAATAGGTTTAGCCCCACCCCCGGGCCCCGAAACCCCTAAAAATTCCTAGCTACGCCGCTGAGATAAACTTTCAGACCAAAAAAAAAATTATTTGAAAGGTAAAGCACCGTAAGAGATGGGCGTCATCACAAAATGAGATCACGACAACAGGATAAACATAAGTGATGAGTCTGAGGCTGGTGTCAAGGCTAACATATATATGTCAAGGCTACATTTTGGTGTCCAGGCTAACATATTGATGTCAAGGCTAACAGACTGATGTCAATGTCAACAGACAGATGTCAAGGCCAACAGGCGTATGTCCTGACCATAATGTCTTACCATGGCCATAATGTCTTACCATGGCCATAATGTCTTATCATGGCCATAATGTCTTACCATGGCCATTATGTCTTACCATGGCCATAATGTCTTACCATGGCCATTATGTCTTACCATGGCCATAATGTCTTACATGGCCATAATGTCTTAACATGGCCATTATGTCTTAGCACGGCCATTATGTCTTACCATGGCCATTATGTCTTACCATGGCCATCATGTCTTACCATGGCCATAAAGTCTTAGCACGGCCATTATGTCTTACCATGGCCATTATGTCTTACCATGGCCATAATGTCTTAACATGGCCATAATGTATAACCATGGCCATAATGTCTAACCATGGCCAATATGTCTTTCCATGGCCATATTGTCTTACCATGACCAAAATGTCTTACCATGACCATAATGTCTAACCATAGCCATGTCTCACCATGGCCATTATGTCTTACCATGGTAATATTGTCTTACCATGACCAAAATGTCTTACCATGACCATAATGTCTAACCATAGCCATGTCTCACCATGGCCATTATGTCTTACCATGGTAATATTGTCTTACCATGGCCATATTGTCTTACCATGGCCATTATGTCTTACCATGGCCATATTGTCTTACCATGGCCATTATGTCTTACCATGACCATAATGTCTTAACATGGCCATAATGTCTTACCATGGCCAAAATGTCTTATTATGGCCATTATGTCTTACCATGGCCATTATGTCTTACCATGGCCATTATGTTTGGCCATGGCCATAATGTCTTAACATGGCCATAATGTCTTACCATGGATATAATGTCTTACCATGGTCATAATGTCTTACCGTGGCCATTATGTCTTACTATGGCCATTATGTCTTACCATGGCCATAATGTATTACATTGGCCATTTTTTCTTATTTTGGCCATTATGTCTTAAGAGTTGAGACTCAAACTTACCCAATAATCCATTTTAGACGTCAGCTCATCGGAGAATGTCTCAGAATAAGTGCGTAAATCAAAATTCTCCCATTAAAAACATTAATTAGAATAAATAGCAAGCTTTCGGTTGCCATGACAACGTAGTTAAACAATGCCCGGATATAAATTGCGCAGGCACCTAAATGGACAGACACTGCTCGAAGGCGTCACCGGGCGGGTACGGGTGGCGCAGCCCGCACCGGGTGACACCCTCAACAAAGGGTCGACAACCAAAACGTAAAAATTGTGCGTGTTCCCGTTATTTGGCACCGGCAGACTCGGAGGGGGCCCACGACGGGCGGGGTGACACCAGTGCTCGATTTACCGCCGGGGATGCCGGGGATATCCCCGGCACTGCGAGGCTCTATCCCCGGCTCTGCTCTAACCTTTACCATCCCCGCCGGGGATGGCATTTATCCCCGGCTCTGCAGAATTTTTTTTTATCCCCGGCACTGGTTTTTTAAGCCGAATAAGTGGTAACGGTAAGTTACAGCAGTGTCAAATTTTCAATCACGGAATTTTTAATTTAATAGAAAAATTCGGTATCTGCGCTTTCATCTACCGAATTAATCGAAATAAACATAAGTAAAAATAATTCTAATTGTTTCGTTTTCTTATAATCTTTGGTTTCAATTTTAAGTTCACTTTTCGTTTGTCATAAAGCGCGCTTTATCAGAATTATATTTAAAATAAATATTTTTTAGTTTCGTTTTAAATTGAAATGTCTAAAGAGCCGTCTTGTAAAAAATTTTAAACGTTAACACAACAAAAATTGTCTTTCATGAAAAATACTGTAATCCAGAGAGTGAAATCTCACAGTGATGATCTTCAACTTCTTCAGACAACGTCTTGTAGTAAGTCATTAATTATTAATAATTTATTAATAAACCGATTATATAATTATTATAAGTTTATTTGGCTTTAATAAGTTTGATTTGAAATTAAAATCAAAATTCATAAGCACTTGAATATATATTGATTGATATTAATATCAAATAATAAGTTGAAAAAATCTATTAGCTCGTAAACAGTGTTATATAAGCAGTCAAGAAAGATAGAATCATTAGGCTAAGATACATCAGATTTTATAAAAAATTAATTAAATGATGTAATTTAAAATGATTTTGTTCTTGGTGATGCTGATATCAATACACTGACACAGGGGCAGATTTAGGAGTTGGTCCTCAAATAAGCCATTATATAGATCAAGGGATGGTATGGTGTGGGGTTGTTATTCAATGTTTATTGGAGAGGCAGGTCTGAAAACAGGTTGCAGTGACTTATTTAGAAAACCATCCAAATTGCATTGAAGAATCATTTTTAATTAAAGCAGATTTTAACGATTTCACTGCATATTTAGAATGCCAAAGATTGGATGGGCATTGGTGTGATGAACCAATAGTGCGAGCCACAGCAGATATTTTGGGAACAGATATACACATTTGGCATGACAATGGGCACATCACGGTTGTGAAATGCAGAACGCAATCATTGTTGGATGCAAATAAAGTGGTTATCGGGCAAGTTACTGAGATTCATTATGTCAGTATCAGACCAAAAAATGTAGAATATTTCCAAAATACATGTAATGAACCTGTAAATACATTGAATGCCGATAAAAATTTGAATTAATTAATTAATGAAGTAAATATACAGCCCATACAGGGTGAATTTTTTCCTGAGGGACTATCCCTAGCAAGATTCAAAACATGGCAGGAAAGCAGAACATGGCTCCAAGCCACTGCCGATGGAAAAGTAATCTGTACATATTGTACTTCAGTAAAAAAAAATTAGGCTTGCATGGATAAGAAAGAATGCGAATAGAGAAAACTTTTGTTGAAGGTAATACTTGAAATAAACTCTTTAAAAAACAAACAAACTCAATGACAAAATCATAGAACATGGTAAGAGTGTGTCACATGGAATTTGTGCAAATATCAAATTAATTGAAGAAAAACGCTTGATTGAAGAAAGTTTATCAAAAAGCGAGAACTTATGGAATCTTCAACATCAGAATCAAGTGGAAGTTACATCACTTATTTTTCGCACAGCATACACAGTTTGTAAGCGTGATTGTGCATTTACTTCACATCCGGAAATTCAGCTTCTTCAGGAACTGAATAGCCTGGATGTAGGGAAGTGTCTTTTTTCAGATCATTCTTGAAAAAATATTATAGTTTTTGTTTCTATAAAAATGAAGGAAAAGCTTTTAAAATACATTCTGTTTGAGACTGAAGCAACCTTTTCTTATTATTTGATGAAAGCATTTCAGTTTCTGTGAAAACTTGTCTGATTCTTTTTATACGAATAGCGTATAACAATGAAATTAACAATTTGTTTTTAGATCTTTTTGAACTGCCTAGTCAAACGGGTGAAGATATTGCAAATTCATTGCTTGAAGTTCTACATAAGTTTGGATTTACAGATGATATACTGAAAAGGCGACTTATTGGAATTTGCACTGATGGCGCAAGTAATTTACAAGGTGAAATGAAAGGTGCTTTGGCATTATTGAAACAGAAAATGAATACTGATTTTGTTATTTTTCACTGCATGGCTCACAAATTGGAATTAGCTATTCACGATGTATTAAAAACATCAACAGAACTCTCACACTTTCAGATATTTGCTGAATCATTATATTCGCTTTTTTCACGATCACCAAAGAATAGAAATCAATTGGAAATTGTGACAAAAGAAGTTCACACAGAGTTACTAAAACATTGGTCGTACAATTGATATTCTTTGGGTGGCATCCTCTTTGCGCAGTGTTCAAGCAATATCGCAAAACTATCCAGCTTTAGTGAAACATTTTTGAAACACTCAGTTTGGATATGAGCAGATATGTTCGAGATAGAACTAAATGCAATGGAATAAGTCATAAACTGAAGAAATTGATTTTTTTTTACGAACTAACAATAATCAAAGAAGCCTTTGAAGTTGTTAAAAGTTTGTCACTATTTTTACAAAAAAATCCATCCTCAGAACAGTAAATGCTGAGATTTCCAATGCTTTAAAAACCGTGTCAGCCTTCAAAGAATATGATGGTGTCAGTGGTCAGGATTTTTTAAAGGAGTTTTCTTGCACATAGGTACTTTCAAAGAAATCAAGCTTATTCCACTAACGGAAGTGGAACAAAGTTTCACAAGTTTAAGAAAAAGTTTTTTCAAAGTTTGGTTGACAACATCTCCTCCCGTTTTGACAACTGCACATTATTGTTGAAACATGCTGAAGTTTTATTTAAGGCAAATTGGCATAAAAACACAGAAGAGTTAATGTTGTATGGAGATCGTGAAATTATGGAACTTCAAAATTTTTTTGTAAATTGAAGCACGTCATACTTCAGCCATAGTACACCAATTTCGCATGACAAAAGATGGTCATGATGCTGATGCAGACCTTAATGATTTGTACAAAAGATTAGATGTTCTGCCAATATCTTCTGCTGATTGTGAGCGAGGATTCAGCGCGATGAATTTAACTCACACATCTCTTCAGAATTCATTTGATGTTGAAACTATCAATCACTTGCTTTTTATTAAAATTAATCGTCCACCACTTCAACATTTTTATGTCAGGTTGTATGCCACAAAGTGGTTAAAAGATGGAAGGCATTCTGCTAGCGACCTACCTTCTGGCAACCAACAAAAGAAGTAGTTATTGAACAGCGCCATAATTTGGTTAAATAGTTTTGATTTTTAGCAAATAACTGTTTAGAAAAGATTAGACCAATTTCAAATATACAACAACAATGACAGCAACATAAATAACGTCATCAACAACAGCATCATCAATAACATGAACAAAAAACGCCCTCAACAATAACTAAATCAACATCAATTTTATCTACAACATCAAGTACTGCATCAATAACAACATCATCTTCTGCAGCAACACCAACAACAACACAAGCTACTAAAAACTGTAAATTCAACCATATAAAAAACATCAACGACAAAAACAATAACAACGTCAATCAACAACAACATCATCAATAACATGAACAACAGACGCCACCAGCAACAACTACATCAAGAACAACTTCATCTACAACATCAACTACTGCATCAACAACAACATCAACTACTGCAGCAACATCAACAATAATATCTATTAGCTAAAAAACGAAAACAACACACTTTACATTTAAAGGTAAATTCCATCTCAGCAACAAGCTAGTTTTTATTAAAAACTGTAAATTCAACCAAAATATTTGAAAAAATGAAGCAAACAAATTAAAATATATTTCAACATTAGAACCTGTTGCATATCATTTGTTTTTATGTGTTGTATTGTAAATAATTTGTTTTCACGTGTTGTGTCGTGTCATATTGTAGTCGTAGTCGTAGTAGTAGTAGTAGTAGTAGTAATAGTAGTAGTGGTAGTAGCAGGATTAGTAGATGGGCTCAATTTGTTGCGGAAACCGGGATATCCCCGGCACTGTGAGGCTCCATCCCCGGCTCTGCTTTAACTTCTACCATCCCCGCCAGGGATGGCATTTATCCCCGACTCTGCAGAAAAAAAAATCATCCCCGGCACTGGTTTTTTCCTAAATCCAGCACTGGGTGACACAGCCGTGAGACGGTGACACCATGAGCTACCACCACCTCAGCGGTCGACACCAACCCTAGTGACGCCCCTGACGCTGCCTAAGAGTGGGAGGCATTAAACGCCACTCAAGTGCAGCTTTCTCTGCTCACACGTTTGTGGAAAGAAACGGCAACTTTGAAGACAGCCCCGGCTGAGTTTAAGTTTTGATCGTAAAACTCGCAGTTCTCCCTGTGAGGACAGACAGGGAAACTGTGCAATCGATGGTTCTTGTGGAACATCAAAGGGCCGTCAAAATCCGCTACAGAGCAAATTACAAGAAAAGTTTTATTACGTCTTTGTATATTTCTGATTTAAAAAAACAACAACCTTACCCTGCAGCATTGTTATCAAACTTTAAAACAGCATCAGAGGCTTCACTAGAGGGGGGGGGATACGGACAGCACCGGGTGACACCACCACCACAAGGGGTGACTCCAAAGCGTAAAATTATTGTGTATGTTCCCTTTATTTGGCGCTTGCAGAATCGGAGGAGGTCTATGGGGGTAGTCGTGATGGGGGAGACACCACGAGCTGCCGCACTGAGTGACACCACCAACCCTAGTAACGCCCCTGAACACAACTGAACCCTAAAGTCTGACAGGACAAAACAAGTGCCCCGGTTGAAAGATGGGGTCAAATGCTCCACTCCTGTACACTTCAAACTGTTATCTATAGGGGCATTTTTTTTAATAACACTCCTATAGTTTAATCATTCGTTACACTCACCACTCCTATAGTTTAATCATTTGTTACACTCATCACTCCTATAGTTTAATCATTCGTTACGCTCACCACTCCTATAGTTTTATCATTCGTTACACTCACCACTCCTATAGTTTAATCATTCGTTACACTCACCACTCCTATAGTTTAATCATTTGTTACACTCACAACTCCTATAGTTTAATCATTCGTTACAATCACCACTCCTATAGTTTAATCATTTGTTACACTCACCACTCCTATAGTTTAATCATTCGTTACGCTCACCACTCCTATAGTTTTATCATTCGTTACACTCACCACTCCTATAGTTTAATCATTCGTTACACTCACCACTCCTATAGTTTAATCATTTGTTACACTCACCACTCCTATACTTTAATCATTTGTTACACTCACCACTCCTATAATTTAATCATTTGTTACACTCACCACTCCTATAGTTTAATCATTCGTTACGCTCACCACTCCTATAGTTTAATCATTTGTTACGCTCACCACTCCTATAGTTTAATCATTCGTTACGCTCACCACTCCTAAACTTTAATCATTCGTTACGCTCACCACTCCTATATTTTAATCATTGGTTACACTCACCACTCCTATAGTTTAATCATTCGTTACACTCACCACTCCTATAGTTTGATCATTCCTTACACTCCTCACCACTGCTATAGTTTAATAATTCGTTACACTCCTCACCACTCCTATAGTTTCATCATTACTTACACTCCTCACCACTCCTATAGTTTAATCATTCGTTACGCTCACAACTCCTATAGTTTAATCATTCGTTACACTCCTCACCAGTCTTATAGTTTAATCATTCGTTACGCTCACCACTCTTATAGTTTAATCATTCGTTACACTCACCACTCCTATAGTTTAATCATTTCTTACACTCTTCACCACTCCCATAGTTTAATAATTCGTTACACTCACCACTCCTATAGTTTAATCATTCCTTACACTCCTCACCACTCCTATAGTTTAATCATTCGTTACGCTCACCACTCTTATAGTTTAATCATTGGATACGTTCACCACTCCTATAGTTTAATAATTCGTTACACTCACCACTCCTATAGTTTAATCATTCCTTACACTCCTCACCACTCCTATAGTTTAATCATTCGTTACGCTCACCACTCCTAAATTTTAATCATTCGTTATGCTAACCACTCGTATAGTTTAATCATTCGTTACACTCCTCACCACTCTTATAGTTTAATCATTCGTTACGCTCACCACTCTTATAGTTTAATCATTGGATACGTTCACCACTCCTATAGTTAAATCATTTGTTACGCTCACCACTTCTATAGTTTAATCATTCGTTACACTCAGCACTCCTATAGTTTAATCATTCCTTACACTCCTCACCACTCCTATAGTTTAATAATTCGTTACACTCACCACTCCTATCCTATAGTTTAATCATTCCTTACACTCCTCACCACTCCTATAGTTTAATAATTCGTTACACTCACCACTCCTATAGTTTAATCATTCGTTACACTCACCACTCCTATAGTTAAATCATTCCTTACACTCTTCACGACTCCTATAGTTTAATCATTCGTTACGCTCACCACTTCTATAGTTTAATCATCCCTTACACTTCTCATCACTCTAGTTTATTCACCAAGTAAAAGTGGAATGTGCGTTTTGTATGGCGCGCAAATTTCTGTTTCTACCGCTATGCACAAGAAAGACTGAGAAGATTTGAATCATGTTATCAAACCCTCTTCAATTTCACGAACGTTATACAGCGTTATCCCGCCTTCTATTTGTTATTTATAATGTAATCTGGATTTATTGGACAAGATGATATCTGGTCACAGAGATACGAGTTAGTGCAGAAAGTTGAAGATAGGCTTGAATTTTATTATATATTTGTTAGATATCAATGTAAAAATATTTTTATTAAGTGAATAAATTAAAAAAATATCACCGATAGGTTTTAAAGCAAAGTTAAAATTTTGATGGGTGGTATATACGAAACAAAATGGTAACTTCATATCACTTCAACATCATTATGGCTGAGCATGATTGAATGTGGGTGGGGGGGGGTGCCGCAGGTTGCAGACGCAAAATAGACCTCAGTCCTCGTCATCATATCAACATAGAGCACGGTTGTCGAGTGTTGTAAAGCACGGTTGTCGAGTGTTGTAAAGCACGGTTGTCGAGTGTCGTAAAGCACGGTTGTCGAGTGTCGTAAAGCGCGGTTGTCTAGTGTTGTAAAGCACGGTTTTCGAGTGTTGTAAAGCACGGCTGTCGAGTGATGTAAAGCACGGTTTTCGAGTGTTGTAAAGCACGGTTGTCAAGTGTTGTAAAGCACGGCTGTCGAGTGTCGTAAAGCACGGTTGTCGAGTGTTGTAAAGCACGGTTGTCGAGTGTTGTAAAGCACGGTTGTCGAGTGTCGTAAAGCACGGTTGTCGAGTATCGTAAAGCACGGTTGTCGAGTGTCGTAAAGCACGGTTGTCGAGTGTCGTAAAGCATGGTTGTCGAGTGTCGTAAAGCATGGTTGTCGAGTTTCGTAAAGCATGGTTGTCGAGTGTTGTAAAGCACGGTTGTCAAGTGTTGTAGAGCACGGTTGTCAAGTGTTGTAGAGCACGGCTGTATAGTGTCGTGGGCGCTAGGTTGGCGTAC
Source organism: Radix auricularia (assembly GCA_002072015.1). Taxonomy (NCBI): domain Eukaryota; kingdom Metazoa; phylum Mollusca; class Gastropoda; family Lymnaeidae; genus Radix; species Radix auricularia. The sequence continues at coordinate 423,107 of MUZC01004487.1, read as the reverse complement.
CGAGTTTCACGGATTCGAATCCCCGTGAAGGCAGGTATTTGGGATGGGTTGTGGGCCAAGGGTATCCCTAAATCCACGCAGCTCTAAACGGATACTCGACCCTAGTTGGGGCTAGGGGAACAAAGGCAGCTTGGAATAGCGTGATAGATCAGCCGTGGGCTGTGAACGCTGCGTCACTTACCAATCAACCGGCATGGTCTGTAGACGCAATAATCTCAGCGTCTTTATATATATATAAGACGCGACAAACGTACACATGACATTTTCAAAAGTTTTTACAATTGTTTAAATGATAAAAAGACGTGTTTAATTTTTAAATTAGAAGAATTTAATTATCTACTAAAAATTTACCTTTTACCTTATGTTACAATATTTTTAAAGAATTTGTTTGGATATATAAAAAAAAATGTCATTACACCAAATATTCTGTTTTATAGGTTGACTTTAAACAATGTAAATTAATTTAGAAAATATTTGTGCCTATATGCTGATATATGAATAAATGATGTTCAGTTTTACATTAAAATATATTACCCCATTTATTTATAGACAATTTAAACGAAACAAAAGTGCACACTTTTAATATTTTATCAGAACGTCTTACAAAATATTCCTTAGTGAGTACTTCTACAAAGTAAATTAATCACACAGCTATAAATAATCTCTTGGTGGTCACGTGATTTGATGTTTTAACGAATAGACACCACGGAAAACTAACTCCGCCGGTCCTGATTGTTCTATATTTGTGAATGCCAGTTGTCCCCCCTGGTCTGATGACGAAACATCCTTCATTACCCTGAAAGAAATTTTGAGATCTCCGCCCTTCATAACAATAATTCGTTCGACGTCGCTGCTCTGGTTATTTCTGTCCCTTGTAATTCCTTTAACAATGCCCGATTGGTCATTTCCAAACTGGTATCTTTTAACAGCATCGCTGATTGGTTTCCCGTTTTCGACGACATTGCTGTTGGCTAGATTGCGAATGACGTCATCAGTTTTTGCGGCCACGTCACAGTTGTTTCTTGCTGATTTTGTAAGTCCTAAAACTTCGCTCGCTTGGTGAGTAAGATTGTTGCCCCTGCAATTCTTTAGATAGTGGGCGATAGCCACAGCAACCGCGCCCGTCCCGCACGCCAATGTTTCCCCTTCGACACCACGTTCGTATGTCCTCACCCTTAGCCTGACCGGCCCAACAATCTTCTCCCTGGCTTCAGTGAGCTGGGGGTCCCGGCCCTCACTTGTGAGCTCAGTAACGAAATTGATGTTGCTCCCCTTTTCCCCGTACCGTTCGTACCTGAGTTGTCTCCCGGCCTTGAAGACGTCCAGCTCATCCAGGCCGGCGGGGAGGAAGGTCACGTGGTGCGGGGACCCGGTGTCCAGGAACATCTCGTCACCGCTGTAGACCGTGACAACATCGGAGGTCATGTCCCTGAAGCGGAGGAAATACGTCACGTGACCGTCTCCGCTGACGTGTTTTACGCCGCCGATGTGGACGCCGCCCGCAGCCTCGATCCGGTACACCGGAAACGGAAGCGCGTTCTCAACACGGTCCGCCCCAACTGTGCGGTCGGCAGTGAAACTGTCTCCACAATGACCAGCCCCAGCCCCTGAACCCTTTCTCGTCTGCTTGTCAGTTTCAGCCCTTGAGTGTCTTATTCCTATCCCACAAGCGAACGCGATGGCACATCGGCAACCGTTGCCGCAAAGGCTCCCTTCGTTGCCGTCCGAGTTATAATACAAAACACGGAAGTCCGCCCGATCACTTGTCCGTATCTCCAAGATGCCGTCTGCTCCTATTCCAAAATGTCTGTCGCACATCTGTCGCCGGTGAAAGTCGGAAGTGACGTATCTGTTGTTCCGGTTGTCAATGACAATGAAGTCATTTCCGGCACCTTGGAATTTGTGGAATTCAAGATCAGACATGGTGGCCTGAAAGTAATAATCGAGATTACATTTCAAGTCGTGTGGATAAAATCTTAGGATAACACGAATAGGAACTAATGCTTCCGATAACAGATTATTGATAGCAATTCGAAAATCCCCCCAGTAATTATAATTAGGAAATACAACACAAAGATGATCTAATACAACCTTCAGATAGACAAAGGAATAAAAGCACTCTTCTTATTCCGTAGTTAAGAATAAACACATTAAATTCTCGTTTTTCCCGTTCAAAATTCGGGCGTGGCGTGGGTTGCCTGTGGAAACTAGGAAAATCAACCAACATTAAAAACTTTTAATAAAAACGCAATACTAGACGTAAACCATGAGTAAGTGTAGGCCGCAATAATCTTTTGTTTAGAAGGAGCGTATGTAACAGATAAGATAATGGAGATTCATGCTCAGTTTCTTATTCATGATTATTCCAATCAAATACTGTAAACCCAATAGATTTGAAATAAGGTAACAAACGATGGGGTGCAAGAAAGTCTGAAGGTTTGTGGCGGGGTGTAGGGGTCTGATTACATTTTAATTATTTTTAAATTAAAAAAATAAAACAAGGTTGTTTTTTTCGGAAGTTTGACGTACTTCAGATGGNGGGGGTTGAAAATGGTCAAAAAATAGCATGACGTACTTTAAGGACGGCCCATTGCAATATTCTACTTAATTTTTAGAGCGATATATCGATTTTTGGGATATAAACCTTAATCGCATTCTTATCCACATTTTCCACCATGCAATAAAAAATTTCAATCATTTAATTTTGTAAACGCTTTCTTTGAATTTAATCACTCTAGACTCAGGGCTCTCCAAACTTTTCTGCCGGAGGGCCGCATTAACTGTGAAACAGCAGTTAGGGGGCCGACTACTACCCCCACCCTCAACTTCAAGTTATGTGGTAAACTTCAGGTAAAAATAGACTTGTTTTGGAGATTAAAGGTCTCCAGATCCGGATGAGAGGATCTCGCGGGCCATCTGGCCCACGGGCTGTTGTTTGGAGAACCCTTCTCTAGACCAGGGGTCTCCAAACTTTTCTGCCGAAGGGCCATAATAACTTTCTAACAGCATTTTTGGGGAGGGGGGTGACTACTGACCTTCAACTACTAAGTTTTGTGGTTAGCTATAGGTAAAAATAGTTTGGTTTTTTTTAGATTTTAGGGTCTCCAGGGGCCGGATGAGAGGGCCTCGCGTGCCGCATCTGACCCGCGGGCCGTAGTTTGGAGACCTCTGCTCTAGACAATCAAACCTCCATCATTTGCCAATGAAAAACTACAGTAAAATATATATATATATATATTCTACACAGTGGCGTAGCTAGAGCTTTTGCCGCCCGGGGCGGTCTCCAATGTGCAGCCCTTTTAGGGGGCCGCCCATAAATGACGTCATGCACCGGGGGGGGGGAGGGGAGTCACACATTTGATGTCATTCAAAACCCTTTATTTCAATACTTTATTCAATGACGACTTTCGTGGTTTCACGCATGTTACGATGTTAGAGTGCAACCTTAAACTAAAAACATATTTAAATGACCAAACAAACAAACAAACAAACAAAAACGATTGTATACATGATCATTTAAAAAAAAAATACTGCTTGTATGGGGGGAGGGGGGATTTTGTCACGTCACATTGAGGAATGGGTCTAAGTTTTCGTTTCGTGACGCCGTGTGACGAGGGGGCAGGGGATGAAAAATCAGCTGAAATCACGTGACGTCATTTATGGACGACCTCTTAATTAAGTTAATCATATGATGTTTTTTAAATAAATTAATAAGCATGAATAAATAATTTTAATTGAAACGAACGAAGTACATTTTAAAAGGCGGGGAACAATTTTACCACTGCATGCCCTATTTATGTAAGCAGTAATAAAAGAGGCCGCATAAGAGGATAAACCTATAAATACACATCATAAAAATACAAGATAATTGTTTTGAAGGCAACAAGAAAGTTATAGGGTCACAGGTGTCCCCCCACCCCGAATGAGACAAAATATATTCCAAATTTACACCCAAAAATATTAACAATTAATATGCTTTTATTTTTTTATTTATAAATATATGATTATTTTAAATAAAAAAAGAAATTGTATACATCAGTATGTAAACATATTTTTAGCGCATTTTCGAGAAGTCGAATGCGCTATTGCACTCGTTTTGTCCGTCCGTCCGTCTGTCATCACCCTAGATCTCAGCATCCATAAGTCCTAGACCCATGATGTATATATGTTTTTTGTATGTCCTGACCTGCCATTTGTGCATCAACACTCAGTTACTCGATCCGTTAAAAAACCCCGTTAAAACTACCAAAAAACATTGCGAATCGAGAGATAACACTTGCGCAGGCAACGGCCGCCATTGCCGGAAGTCGAATACATCATTTTCAAGCATTGAAGAGTTTTTACTCTCTGTTTTTTTGTTGTTGACGTCATTAGAATATGTGTAAAAGTTTAGAGAGTTTTACGTCATCATTTGTGGTGACTTCAATCAAGATCTTAGCGGCCCAGGGGCAGAAATTGAAAACTTTTTCGAAACAAACTTCAACATTCAACTACTTTCAACAAGATTGGCAACCACGATCTATCAAACAACAATTGACGGAGTATTTGGGCGATTAGCTGATTACAATTTAGAATGTTTCATTTATGAGTCCTATTTCAGTGACCACAAACCACTTGTAGTTAGATTAAAGAGAAAATAAAAAAAATTTAAATGTAAAGAAATGACTGTTAAATAAAAAAAATTTCAAGTATATTCATTACACAAGAAAATTCATAAAAATATGTCTAAAATCTAAACACAATTACTGATAACTACATAATGCTGATATCTAACATAAGTACTGATACATAATACGAAAATGCGCTAACACGTCCTGAGTCCAAAAAGGGACCAGGCTTAACATGATTTTTTAAAATTATTTATAAATTTACTTACTCACCTAACTTTCATACTCGAAAAATCGTTTATTATGTTATCAAAATTTATATTATTTGTAATATCATGTTCTATGGACAACATTGCAAGATTTTGTAGTCTTAAATCACTTATTGTGGAGGGAAAATATAATTTTTTTTCATCTTCAGTTTGGAGCAGCTCCTTTCACAACTAGATACACTGATTGCAATTGTTGAAAAAAATTCTTAGCAAATTTGTAATGTTGGTTAAAGAATTTTCCAATATTTACTGTTAAATATATTTTAATAGATCAAGGGGGTATTTCCCCTCTTTTTTTAACATAATGCCTCTTTTTGTAGTGTAGGTGCAGTCAGGGCTGGTCTTAGGGCTACTGCAACCTATGCGTCGAATTGGGCCCCACGCTTTCATAATTTTCACTTATTATCCTTATTAATACCTTATCCCTACCCAAACTGGGGCCCACACAATCACTTTTGCATACTAAGCTGCATAGGGGCCCGCAATAGCTCAGACCAGCCCCGTGTACTGCCATAAAAATCTTGGATCCTTTCTCTTTCAATCTCGAACATACCTTAAGTTAATCAATGTAAATAAAGAAATTTAATTGATGTTCAAATTCTTCATTTAGAATCCTAAATGGTATATTATTATACACGAATATTTTCTTGCAAAGACATGTAACTCATCACCTCGTTCTTTTATTTTCTTTTATAATTACATATATGGATAAAAACATTTCTCGTTGTACTTCTTGCTCTAAAGATAGAACTACGTCTTCTGAATTTTCCCCACTCATATTTTTCTCCCTTTAACTTGGTATCTAGTCGATATTTCCAACTCTCTATAACACTGTTCTGTATTAGCACATATTTTTGTTTCGTCAAATGGGTTTGCATAGTTAGCATTAATTTAAAAAAGACGTGTTCCCATAAATTTAGACACCATAGAAAAGTAAAAGATTGGCATGAACTGAGTAAAATTCCAGCATCTGATCTCGTTGAACTAGTTACTTCAAATGTCAATTTTCCAACACGCTTGAAATTTTTAAGTATGTCTTTTTCGGAATTATTTATGATATTTTGGTGTTTATTAATGGAGAATAATCGTTCATTTTTAATGAATAATTATATATTAAACTGAAAAATACAAGCTATATGTGTTACTTTAATGCAATAAAAACAAAGTAAATTTAATTTATAATAAGTTACCTTACAATAATTTTGGAAAACATGAAACAGTAATGTAATTTACTACTTGCAATTTAAACACAATATTTGAACCACTATGTCAAGTATGTACTTGTTAGCGCATCATTCTGCGAATGTCGAAATTCCACACTAAAATTGTCGTGCGATATTAATACTACATATATTCGGAACAGCGGAGATGTGTTGTTGTTTTTGTGCAGTTTTCTTATAAAAGCGTCATCTGTGACGTATACCACTTAATTTTGCAAACAAATATTTACCTTTTTTGAGCGATTTAAAATTTTTAAACTGTTCTACGTTAGTTATAACAAACACTATGTAATCAAACAAATGTTGCTCGAATCCGTTAATTTAAACTCAAAATTGAGAATCTTTTTGTTTCACTATGGTTTTCCCCTTCATAAGAAAAGGGGCGGCTTTCGGAAATATCTGGGTTTATTTTTCAAATGCCTAAAAATGCCGCCCTTTGAATGAATGCCGCTCGGGGCGGACCGCCCCCTAGCTACGCCACTGATTCTACATAAAATGTCGACGAGAAAAAATTACTACTAGTAGTTTATAGGTCGTCATAGTTGATAAAAATTGTAAATGCACAGCACAGCCCTTTAATATATTGATTAGCCTCCATACACTATTTTATGCTAATCTAAATGTGGTTTAAAAATATAAAGAGTGCAATTTTTCAAAACGCTATCTCTAAAATATATTTTTGTAAATTCTCTGAATGTTATTGGTTTGTGGTCAGAGAATTGAAGTACAAACTACAATTTGGGAACCACTGACCTAGATTTCAACATGCCTCAAACTATTTGTTATAAACACAACATTCGATTTCGATTACAGTTGCCTTCCAAATCAGGTGACTAACATAACCTCGGTGAACGTGACAAAATCTTTAAATAGAAACACAAACATCCGATGGCATTTAGTTAAATTTAAGTCTCCCCTTTCATTCGTAGCATCATGAGCAAAAGGTAAGCATCAAAATATAAACAAACCCTCTGGGGTGTCACCACTCACCTACTTAAAGATGGATGGAGGCGAACTTTGGAACCGGCGTACACACAACACGCGTCAAGGATTCTAAATCTACAATCAATGACGCGAAGGAGTCGGTGATGATTTTTAACTATTAAAGGGTCGGAAAGCCACTTTACTTTAAAACAATAATTGTATTATGCGTCTCATATAACAAGGGGGATTACTTATTCCATCTCTCAGATTAACCACTGACTAAGTAACACATGTGACTCATGTGTGCTGACCTGATTATATTCCTTACGACACATCGTGTTCTTTGGGCTGCAAGGTTGATGGAACGGAAGTCTAACGGCGTAGAATAGCGAACGCCGAAGATTATGATGAAACACAACTGACATGGTTGCTAAGTAACTAAGTGCATACTTCCTTTGTGTTCCTTTGATTACAGGAAGTTTCCGGACGATTTTAAAAACGTATTCTAGGAAACGTTGCTTGATGGGAAAGGAAGTTACAAAGTTGACCTATTTATTGAGTTTCCCCGGATGCTGTTAAATCCTCAAGTGTTTAATTACAACACCTTTAAAAAAATTAAAATAAAAAAACCAGTAGGAACAAAGTTTTTGACTAAAAATCCCTTTTATATGAGACAGAACTAAAAGTATTGACTATGTTCAATATAATACGTACCGCTTGACACACTAGCATAAACATTAACAGATTGAACGTGAGTGAACTCACCGTGCTGTATAAAAAAAAGGGGGGGGGGTGGTCATCGAGGACAGGAGTGAACTTCCAGTGACCCGTGAAGGTCAAGCATAGCATGCTACAAATAGATACATAGAGATGACTTAAAAATTCATTAAATTTATTACGGTACATTCGATCATTAAGAAATTTTGATACAATGCATTGTTAGGGACACAAGTCTGTCTTATCTTCTTCTTATATGTACAGACGCTCCATATGTGTAGAAGATTATTGCGTCCTACGTATTTCTATGTTTTGCGTTTAGTCCTGTATTCTAACTAGAGTTTTAAATGATGATAAAGTGTTGGCTTTTCCTGGTTTCTTAAGGCAACCAATTTCACGCTCGAATACCGGAAAGAAAGAAAGAAAACTTGTATGTGTGCAAAATTTCAGCTTGATAGGATCTCGGGAAAGGGTTAATTTTTAGTTTTAGTTTCCCGCAGTTCCACGACAGAAAGAGAGACATACAGAGAGAGAGAGAGAGAGAGAGAGAGAGAGAGAGAGATAGAGAGAGGGACAGATAGAGAGAGAGACAGATAGAGAGAGAGACAGATAGAGAGAGAGACAGATAGAGAGATAGACAGATAGAGAGAGAGACAGATAGAGAGAGAGACAGATAGAGAGAGAGACAGATAGAGAGAGAGAGACAGATAGAGAGAGAGACAGATAGAGCGAGACAGATAGAGAGAGAGACAGATAGAGAGAGAGAGAGACAGATAGAGAGATAGACAGATAGAGAGAGAGACAGATAGAGAGAGAGACAGATAGAGAGAGAGAGAGGAGGGGAGAAAGAGAAACAACAAGACGGTGAAGTTATAAGAGATGTAAAAAAAAAAAAAAGATTTAAAAAAATAGTAATTAATGCTGCCGACAGGTGGGGCTGAAATACAAAGGGGGTCATAGAGTACACACTCGGGGCCCTTAAAGACACGGGGAACATGTAGAGTGTAGACCTAATACACCCATAGCACACACAGAGGCTCATCAGATGAGGGTTTTAGTGGGGAGAGATATATAACATATGTTATTAATGACAGTCACGTGATTTTTGTGATGTTAGGCCCAGGCCTGTGTGTAAAAGGGGTGGTGGTGGTGGTCAGATTTTCCTTAAACTATTTGCTTCATAGTTTTATGTATTATTTCATTGTAATCATACATTTACATATAGGCTACGGTTAGATATAAATTTCCGTTTTACACAAGTTTTGGCTACCAATGATTCATTAAAATAATAATAATAATAATAATAATAACTATAGTAATAATAGTAATGATAATAATAATAATGATAATAATAATAGTATTAGTAATGATAATAATAGTAATAATAATAATAATAGTAATAATAATAACAATAATTGTAGACTTAAAATAAAGGGCGTGGATTAAATTCATGTTTCATTATGTATTAATTAAATTTTACTCAATGCCGTTGAGATTTATTGCTCCTTTTCACCCCACCCCCCAACTGCAGTCATCAATCAGACAATTAATCGCTGTTATGACAAGATAGCAGGAAACCAGAACAAGGAAGTTGTCTCGTCTGTCAAAGAATCTCCGTGAAGGCAGGGATTTGTTCCAGTGCTGTCCCTGAGTCCACACACGATTGGTACCTAAAACTAATTAAGGAATCAAAGACGACTGGTTAATGCGTGGAAACCCTCATAGCCGTGGCCCGTGAACGCTGTGTCACTTGCAAACAGGCAGGCATGGTCTGTGGACGCAATACTCTTCTGTATAAAAGGAGCGTATTTAAAGATAAGACATGAGTATGAGTGATCTTTTCAAAATACAGCTTAGCGCCCTCGGCACTTATAGGAATAAACAACCAATCTGTTTTGGGTCATTACCATAAGGAAACAGTGTAAAAATATATTTAATGTTTAATATTTTTAACTAGATTGTGCCGGGGCGCCGTGGCGCCTACGGCGCCCCCCTTTTTTTAGGGCGCCTACGGCGCCAACCTTTTTCAAAAGCCCAACTAACTTGTCCTTTTTTGATAAATACGAAATATTAAACTTTCTGAAATGCACGCAAAGTATTTAATAATAGGGGTTGTATTTTGCGCACCGATGCACACCAAACAATGACGTCATCATATTGAATATTTTTACAGCGCTAATCACCACACGATTTTCAACTAACTGCTGTAGACTGTCGTACATCGTTCCTCAGCGTTCCAGATCCAGTGACTTGGACTATTATATTATTTATTATTTCATGACGGAAATTTTCAAAATTAATTTATTTCAGTTTTTAAAACGGTCCCTTTTGCCCGAAAACCGTAGATCAATAGTAAATCGGAAAAAGTAGAGGCAAAGAGAGAAAAATGAAATCTCATTTCCATATTAATCATTCGTATGCTGACGTTCCAAAAGAGTTTTGTTAAGTGCATTTTTACATTGTTCCTTTTACATAAATGACATAATGACGTCACCTCTCAATATTTTATGGTGAAAAACACGCTCAGTTAATCTCGAAACCATCATTTTAAAATTATTTTACGTCAATATTATTATTATTATTTTTTTTAAATCGAGAGTTAGCTCGCGTAGCGTCACGGACGGGACGGACGGACGGGAGACACATTGCAAATTATGTATATTGGCGCTTATACGTTCAGATATAAAATCATATTTAAAAATGTGCTCCTATCCTGTGTTCCCTGGAAGTGGTCGCACGATCAAGTACTTCGTGGTGCCAGATTTAAATTACCATCCAGGATTCAGGGTCATAAAAATACCATATCCCCACATGAGGGAGCCATCAGTGTTTTATCTTAATCGTTCCTCTCGAAAAATGATATTCTTTAAATTTTTTGGGTGTTGTTTAGCTTTAACACAAAAAAATCACATTCAACTTTTATCAGTTTCTCTGGTTACCCGAGGGAAAACAATTTAAAATTATCGGTACATATAATTCACCAGAACAAGCACAAGACGAGTGCAAATAAGTTTGACAAACGACCCTCGCTAGGGCCAGCCAATCACAGTTTAAGGTTGGCAAGATAGGGTGGCGAAGGACGGGGGGGGGAGGGGGGGGGGGGGGGGGGGGGGGGGGGGGGCGGGACGACGACAGGTAGTTAACCGTAGTGCGCATGTCTCAAGACAAACAGTTCGTCGGTGGTCATTTCCCAAAACCAAAGAATTTCAAAGGCGTATTTCTGATTTCTATGTGCTGTAGTATGTATCCATTCTTTCCCCATTTTCTTTGTACTATCAATGAGCAAGTGTCTGTATATTACAGAGATTCCACTTTTTAAAAATCAGTTGATAAATCTATATTCAAAATATGTAGGAATTTTATATCGATACCAAAGATATCGCAGTAGACGACTTTTTACGAGTTTATAAGCCCCCCCCCCCCACCACACACACACCTTCCAGTGATAAAATGGCCATCTCTTTATACTTTGTATTTCCAACACCTGCTAATCTGCCACTTATTACTGCTTGTTTTGTTGTATTGCCCCTACGATTGTGATTGACAGAGTTGTTTGCCCTTAGAGTTCATTCCCCTCGATAAATCTTTTTTTTTTTTTTTAAATCATGTTCAGAACACTGTGATCATCCGGAAAGTTATTTTTCAGCTTTTGTTGCACTTTCTACTAGAGCTTATTGTCGCCTGTGGACGAACCGTTAAAAAAAAATTAAGATTGTTAACTAAAAAAATCGGCTTCCTTATTTGAAGCTTGGGACACGCCCTAATCAGCGACAGACAATTCTGTCATCAAGGCATTTGCTTAGGATAAATATTTTTCATTAATTTTTTTTTAAATTTGATGTAGTAGCAGTTACAAAATTAGTAACATAAAATTGGTCTGAGATCCACAGTCTACACAACAGACTACAGAACAGATTCTACACCAGAGTCTGCACATCTGACTCAACACAACAAACTCTATCAAACAGACTCTACACACGAGACTCTATCAAACAGACTCTACACACGAGACTCTATCAAACAGACTCTACACACGAGACTATCAAACAGACTCTACACACGAGACTATATCAAACAGACTCTACACACGAGACTCTATCAAACAGACTCTACACACGAGACTCTATCAAACAGACTCTACACACGAGACTATCAAACAGACTCTGCACACGAGACTCTATCAAACAGACTCTACTCACGAGACTCTATAAAACAGACTCTACACACGAGACTCTATCAAACAGACTCTGCACACGGGACTCTATCAAACAGACTCTGCACACGAGACTCTATCAAACAGACTCAACACACCAGACTCTACACAACAGATTCTACACGTGACGTCATATTGCGACATCCCGGTTTGTGTTTACAACGATACTATTTTAAAGTTTCCCTTTAACCAAAATTAAGGCGCCACCACGTCCTGTGAGTCCTAGGACAGTGATGGCGAACCTTTTTGAGGCCGCGTGACCTGAAATTCAACTTAAACCTACTTTTATATAGGAAAGTGCCAACACAAAGTGCCAGCACAGTGGTTTGGTTAAGGAATTGATATTTTAGTCGCCTGCTGTCTGATAAGGGTTTGCGTGCCATCTGATAAGGCTCTTGGTGCCATCTAATAGGGCTCTGGGTGCCGTCTGATAAGACTCTGCGTGCAAACAGATAAGGCTTTGCGTGCCGGCTGCTAAGGCTGTGCGTGCCGTCTGATGAAGCTCTGCGTGCCGGCTGATAAGGCTCTGTGTGCCGGCTTATAAGGCTCTGCGTGCCGGCTGATAAGGCTCTGCGTGCCGGCTTATAAGGCTCTGCGTGCCGGCTGATAAGGCTCTGTGTGCCGGCTGATAAGGCTCTGCGTGCCGGCTTATAAGGCTCTGCGTGCCGGCTTATAAGGCTCTGCGTGCCGGCTTATAAGGCTCTGCGTGCCGGCTGATAAGGCTCTGCGTGCCGTCTGATAAGGCTCTGCGTGCCGCCTGATAAAGGTCTGTGTGCCGGCTTATAAGGCTCTGCGTACCGTCTGATAAGGCTCTGCGTACCGTCTGATAAGGCTCTGCGTACCGTCTGATAAGGCTCTGCGTACCGTCTGATAAGGCTCTGCGTGCCGCCTGTTGCTCGCGTTGCATAGGTCTGCCATCAATGTACTAGGGGCACGTTCTGTTTGAGAACTTGGTTCTGTCGGTCAGTCAGATTGCCAGCGATCTTCTCTTAAACACTTTTACCTTTGGACCTCACAACCTGCACTTTCAGCGATGTTTAGCATTGAGAGAAATAAATGATCAGTGGTGCGTGGGAGCATCCATGTCTGACTAGAGATTTTATGATGATTACTCACGGCAGTTGACGAATTGTTGCCATGGCAACTTATTCGTGTAGCTGCTGAATCGGGACAAATAGAGAATATTCTTTACCTGCAATGCTTTTCTATTTTCTAAGTCACAAAAATGAAAAAGATCTAGATTTTCTATATCCGAAAAGAAATGACATTAAAAAAAAATTCCAGCTCTAATTGTAGATCTATAACCTTCCAATCAATATATGGGAAGCGGCAATGAATAATTTTGTACCGAATTTGAGATTGTGTATTGCTTTAAAAAACAAAAACTTAATAATTTTCCAACCGGGTGGTTTTCAATTGACATTGCACTACAAAGGCTTTGCTTGAATTTTGTTCCAGGTAAATCTTGTTTGATAAAAGTCCGAAATCTCATTCCTGCACTATTATTGTCAATTAAATGTCTCCTTTACCAATGACTTTTACTTTTTTTTTTTGCATAATTGTTGCCAAAACAAAGCTTTTGTCTGGGCATGCGTTCTTGTAGCGGGAACAATCTCCCTAACGAAATGACCGCTTTTCATTGTCTAATTCTGGATGATTGAATTAAAGTTTCTAAAAAAAAAATTATTATTATTATTTTTAATTTTTTAAAAAGTAAAAAAAAAAAAAGAAAAGAAAAAACTTCCTCTAGAGCAGTGGTTCTTAACGTGGGTTCGATCGAACCCTAGGGGTTCGGTGAGTCAGTCGCCGGGGTTCGGCGGAGGGAGGTCAAGACAGCACCCGACTCAAGGCATCTATATTACTACTAATAATGAAGGGTTCGGTGAATGTGCATATGAAACTGGTGGGGTTCGGTACTTCCAAAAAGGTTAAGAACCACTGCTCTAGAGTATAATTTAAAAGCACACGGCCGTCGAGTGATTGAGGAATGAACTCGGACAAATGAAACGAAACCTTGTCCATTCCATTTTTTTAGATTTCCTTTTATATTTTTAGAAATTACCTTGAATAGTGACTAGATTCTATTTATTGATTCGCGGTTATTTTTCTTGAACGTGCCCAGTAGGAAATTAAATTCTTCATTCGCCGGTTGAAATCGTCTGCGTACGTCTGGCCGTGCCAAAGGATTGTGGGTAGAGTTCGTAAAAGAAGAGGGTGGGGGAGGGGGGAATAACATAAATCACGACGTCACAAAAACTGGAGCCATTAAAATAATGTATTGCCGGAAACCAAAACATTTGAGGCAGACGTTTGAACCTTGAGTGATTAAATCACTAAGCCACCAGCCGTTTATAGAAAATAATAATTATTTATTATTTTGCTATGGTTTTCACAACAAAAAATGTGATTCTGAAATTAAACATTTCTGTACACTTGCTTATGTTTTTGTCAGATGACGTTATTATGGGAATGGATGGGGATTCAGATTTTAAAAAAATTAAAAAATCAGTGTAATAAAGAAATTGTGGTTGATTTTTTTTTCAACATTGGGCAATAGAATGGCAATTGTGTGTGTCTGTGTGTGGTGTTTATGTTTGTTTGTGTGTGTGGTATGTGTGTGTGTGTGGTGTGTGTGTGTGTGTGTGATGTGTGTGGTATATGTTTGTGTGTTATGTGCGTGTGTGGTGTTTGTGTTCATGTTTGTGTGCGTGTTGTGTTTGTGGTATGTGTGTGTGGTATGTGTGTGTGGTTTGTGTGTGGTATGTGTGTGTGGTGTGTGTGTGGTGTGTGAGTGTGGTGTGTGTGTGGTGTGTGTGTGTGGTTTGTGTTTGGTGTGTGTGTGGTATATGTGTGTGGTATATGTGTGGTATGTGTGTGTGTGTGGTTTGTGTGTGTGTGTGTGTAATGTGTTTGTGTGGTATGTGAGTGGTATGTGTGTGTAATGTAAGTGTGTGGTGTGTGTGGTTTGTGTGTGGTGTGTTTTTGTGTGGTATGTGCGTGTGGCATATGTGTGTGGTATGGGTGTGTGTGTGTAATGTGTGTGTGTGGTATATGTGTGTAATGTGTGTGGTGTGTGTGTGTGTGTGTAATGTGTGTGTAATGTGTGTGTGTGTGTGTGGTATGTGTGAGTAATGTGTGTGTAATGTGTGTGTAATGTGTGTGTAAAGTGTGTGTGTGTAATGTGTGTGTGGTATGTGTGTGTGGTTTGTGTGGTGTGTGTGTGTGTGTAATGTGTGTGTGTGTGGTATGTGTGAGTAATGTGTATGTGTGTTTGTGAGAGTGGGAGTCAAGGCAGGTATTAAAGACGGTCCCGACTTGTATGTATCGTTGGTCATGGAATCGTTCATTTTTGCCATCCTTTTGTAGGCTGCCTTTCCCGATAGTTGGGGTGGGGTAGGTGAGTGGCGGGGATCCAGGTGAACTGTTTCCCCAGGGCAGTGGCGTGGAAGGAAGAGTTAGAGTTGATGATTGTTAAAGGATTAAAAAACTCCCACACATCAGATCAAATAAGCAAGATATAGATTTTTTATATAGATCTATAGGAGGAAATTTAATGAATAAATCTGAATGATACGATGACAATAATAAATCTGCACGTGATCGTTGCGGCTTGATTATAGCTTCCACAAGAACAAATTAATTTATCTACGCGTACTAAAATTCAAATTTCATACAATTGTTATTAATTTACAATCTTTCTTATTGTTTATATTTAGTATTGCGTGTTTACTATTCAGCATTTAATATTCCCAATGCACTATTCCCCATTTCACTATTCAATATTCACTATTCAACACTTTAAAATTCACGCTTACATAAAATAATATATATATTCACTTTACCAAAATCCTAATTTCACATTCACACTTTCAAATTCACCAGTGGAAATTACCCATTTCACATTCACACTTTCAAATTCACCAGTGGAAATTACCCATTTCACATTCACACTTTCAAATTCACCAGTGGAAATTACCTATTTCATATTCACAATTTAAATTTAGCTATTCCATAATCTCTTTTCTACGTTTACTGATCATATTCACCATTGTATTTCACTTTTCCACATTGACCGCTTCACATTCACCATTCCACATTCAATATTCCAAATCCACTATTTTATTTACTTCCCACAAACTTAATAGAAAATCGCCATCACCATGAGAACTGACTGTGTCTTCCACCATGAGACCTGACTGTGTCTTCCACCATGAGACCTGAATGTTTCTTCAACCATGAGAGACTTTGTCTCCCACCATGAGACCTGACAGTGTCTTCCACCATGAGACCTGACAGTGTCTTCCACCATGAGACCTGACAGTGTCTTCCACCATGAGACCTGACTGTGTCTTCCACCATGAGACCTGACTGTGTCTTCCACCATGAAACCTGAATATTTCTTCAACCATGAGAGACTTTGTCTCCCACCTTGAGACCTGACTGTGTCTTCAACCATGAGACCTGACTATGTCTCCCACCATGAGACCTGACTGTGTCTCCCACCATGAGACCTGACTGTGTCTTGTACCATGAGACCTGACAGTGTCTCCCACCTTGAGACCTGACTGTGTCTCCCACCATGAGACCTGACTGTGTATTCCACCATGAGACCTGACTGTGTCTTCCACCATGACACCTGACTGTGTCTTCTACCATGTTACCCGACTCTGTCTTCCACAATGAGACCTGACTGTCTTCCCCCATGAGACCTGACTGTGTCTTCCACCATGAGACCTGACAGTGTCTTCCACCATGAGACCTGACTCTGTCGTCCACCTTGAGACCTGACTGTGTCTTCCACCATGAGACCTGACTGTGTCTTCCACCATGAGACCTGACTCTGTCTTCCACCATGAGACCTCACTGTGTCTTCCACCATGAGACCTGACAGTGTCTTCCACCATGAGACCTGACTCTGTCTTCCCCCATGAGACCTGACTGTGTCTTCCACCATGAGACCTGACAGTGTCTTCCACCATGAGACCTGACTCTGTCGTCCACCTTGAGACCTGATTGTGTCTTCCACCATGAGACCTGACTGTGTCTTCCACCATGAGACCTGACTGTGTCTTCCACCATGAGACCTGACTCTGTCTTCCACCATGAGACCTGACTGTGTGTTCCACCATGAGACCTGACAGTGTCTTCCCCCATGAGACCTGACAGTGTCTTCCACCATGAGATCTGACTGTGTCTTCCACCATGAGACCTGACAGTGTCTTCCACCATGAGACCTGACTCTGTCTTCCACCATGAGACCTGACTGTGTCTCCCACCATGTTACCTGACTGTGTCTTCCTCCATGAGACCTGACAGTGTCTTCCACCATGAGACCTGACAGTGTCTTCCACCATGAGACCTGACTCTGTCTTCCACCATGAGACCTGACTCTGTCTTCCACCATGAGACCTGACGGTGTCTCCCACCATGTTACCTGACTGTGTCTTCCACCATGAGACCTGACAGTGTCTTCCACCATGAGACCTGACTCTGTCTTCCACCATGAGACCTGACTGTGTCTCCCACCATGTTACCTGACTGTGTCTTCCACCATGAGACCTGACAGTGTCTCCCACCATGTTACCTGACAGTGTCTTCCTCCATGAGACCTGACAGTGTCTTCCACCATGAGACCTGACTTTGTCTCCCACCATGAGACCTGACTGTGTTGTCCATCATGAGACCTGACTTTGTTGTCCATCATGAGACCTGACTTTGTCTCCCACCATGAGACCTGACTGTGTTGTCCATCATGAGTCCTGACTGTGTTGTCCATCATGAGACCTGACTTTGTCTCCCACCATGAGACCTGACTGTGTTGTCCATCATGAGACCTGACTTTGTCTCCCACCATGAGACCTGACTGTGTCTTCCACCATGACACCTGACTGTGTCTTCTACCATGTTACCTGACTCTGTCTTCCACCATGAGACCAGACTGTCTTCCCCCATGAGACCTGACTGTGTCTTCCACCATGTTACCTGACTGTGTTTTCCACCATGAGACCTGACTGTGTCTTCCACCATGAGACCTGACTGTGTCTTCTACCATGAAACCTGACTGTGTCTTCCACATTGAGACCTGACTGTGTCTTCCCCCATGTTACCTGACTGTGACTTCCACCATGAGACCTGACAGTGTCTTCCACCATGAAACCTGACTGTGTCTTCCACATTGAGACCTGACTGTGTCTTCCCCCATGTTACCTGACTGTGACTTCCACCATGAGACCTGACAGTGTCTTCCACCATGAAACCTGACTGTGACTTCCACCATGAGACCTGACTGTGTTGTCCATCATGAGACCTGACTTTGTCTCCCACCATGAGACCTGACTGTGTCTTCCACCATGACACCTGACTGTGTCTTCTACCATGACACCTGACTGTGTCTTCTACCATGTTACCTGACTCTGTCTTCCCCCATGAGACCTGACTGGGTCTTCCACGTTGTTACCTGACTGTGTCTTCCGCCATGAGACCTGACTGTGTCTTCCACCATGACACCTGACTGTGTCTTCTACCATGAGACCTTTCTGTGTCTTCCCCCATGAGACCTGACAGTGTCTTCCACCATGACACCTGACTGTGTCTTCTACCATGTTACCTGACTCTGTCTTCCCCCATGAGATCTGACTGGGTCTTCCACGTTGTTACCTGACTGTGTCTTCCACCATGAGACCTGACTGTGTCTTCTACCATGTTACCTGACTCTGTCTTCCCCCATGAGACCTGACTGTGTCTTCCACCATGACACCTGACTGTGTCTTCTACCATCAGACCTTTCTGTGTCTTCCCCCATGAGACCTGACTGTGTCTTCCACCATGACACCTGACTGTGTCTCTACCATGAGACCTTTCTGTGTCTTCCACCATGAGACCTGACTGGGTCTTCCACGTTGTTACCTGACTGTGTCTTCCACGCCATTTAACCTCATACACAAGTCTTTTGCCGTTATATCACTACGGCTCTTTACCCCCCCCCCCCCCCCCCCCCCCCCCGACCCCGCCCACATGTTCTTTGCAGGTTTAATGACACAAGAAAGGATTCGCTAATCGTTTGATGTTTGTGCGGCGATCGATGTGTACAGGGAACAGACGGACTTTGTCGGTAATCATCGGACTTTGTCGGTAATCATCGGACTTTGTCGGTAATCATTGATGGGCTGTAAGCATAGGTTTGTAGTGTGGTGACCGGGCTATTTTTTATGGGCTTCCTTCTGAGTTAAAATTTAATGGATGATCTTTACTTGTCCAGGTTATAACAGGAGATCACGGTGAAGGAAAGACAAGTGTTTGATGGCGGGGTGGGGGGGGGGGGGAGACGAAAAATCCCCATCACACGTTGGACTCAAAAGCATCCGAGCGAGTTAAGTTATAACTTTATTATTTGATGAAATAATGACGTTATAACTTAACTCGCTCGGATGCTTTTGAGTCCAACGTGTGATGGGGATTTTTCGTCTCCGCTTTTTGAAACAAATCATTAAAAGTAAAATTATGCTGAGGATTATTATGATTACAAGGGTTAACAGCATATTTTAACTTAAGAGTTAAAGAAAAATAATTATTCATCAAAGTTGATGCCCTGTGTGGTCTACAGAGTTAACACCCGTGGGAAGAGGGGGCGTGGCATGTAAAGCTATTTGTTACGTCAAGAAAAGATTTTTTAAAACTAATCCTATGTTAAAGATTTTGAAAATTAAACAATCCGTCAAAACAAGGTTTTTGACTATACATCTCTTATATATGAGATAGAACTAAAAGTATTGATTATGTTGAATATAATACGCACCTCGTCACAAACATTTACAGACTAAACGTGACTGAACTCCCCATGCAGTAAAACCGGGTGAGGGGGGATGGTCATCGATGGCTGGACTGAACTTCGGTGACAAGTGGAGTTGAACAATAGCAGACGGGAACAATGAGTTTCATAGAGAAAAAAATAAAAGTGCATTAATTTTATTACGGTACATTGGATCGATCAGAAATTTTGTTACAATGCATTGTTGCACGACACAAGTCTATGTGCAAAATTTCAGCTCGATAGCATCATGGGAAGTGGGTTATTTCTAACTTTTTTTCCCCGCCCGACGGTGAGCCACGACAAGACGATGGTGAAGTTAATATAAGGGACTTAAAACAAGTGCCACCGTGGGGAAGACAACTCTCCCGACACCTCCACGTTACACCATTGGTGAATATTATACAGTGCGGAATTCTACATCTGTTATTGTGAGTGGATGAAATCAATCTTTGCCCTTTGACTCGATAGGGCAGGGGTCTCATTTATGACATAGAAAATCTTCCAGATTTTAATCTTTACATTTTTTATTAAAAAAAATTAAATTAAAAAAAATATTAAAATACCTCAATTGTACATAAATCTATATTTACAAAACGGCACGGTTTTAATATCGTTTTTTTTTTTGTGTGTGTTGCTTTTGCAAGAGAGATCAATTCCGAAAATTGAACTTGACCACTTCGTGATTCATGCATGAAATTACATTCAATACCCTTGTCAGCAAAAGTTGTGAAAAGAGAATTTCTACTTTGGCCTAAGATGTCAGGGAACAAGTATTTTCTTTTATAAATGCGAGTAAATTCTTCGCTTTTTAACTCGATGACACCAATGATATCTGTAATAGTGCGCAGCTTATAGTTTATGCTCGATACCAGAGTTTAGAAACAATTGAATAGGAAATCTTGTTTTTTGGGCCCCCCGAACTTCGATGTCAAGAACTTGATGTATTCAATAAAATTAATGAATACTTTGAAAAAATGTAATTCGAAATGGGATGATTGTCTGTCTATCGAGCTCCAGCAAAGTTGTATCACGTAATTTTTTTTTGGTGTGTCTTTCGCATGAGAGAGGAATTCCAAAATT
>MUZC01004487.1:340111-377611 GCA_002072015.1 Radix auricularia | reverse complement strand
CACAGAGTCAGGCTTAACAATTGCGGGCCCTATGCAGCTTAGTATGCTAAAAGGAATGCACTGAGCCCAATTAGGGTAAGGATAAAATATTGTTAAGAATAATAAGTGAATTTTAAAATAGCTGGTGCCTATAAAAGCTCGAACCCACTGTGGCTTCATAGGTGGCAGTGGGTTAAGACCAGCTATTGCTTTATATACACTACAAGAAGAGGCATTATGTTAGAAAAACGGGATTGGGGGGAATGCCCCCTTGATCTATTAAAATATATTCAACAGTATAGGTTAGAAAATTCTTTACTCAACCTTATACTTTTTCTAAGAATGTTTTCAACAATTGCTATAAGTATATCTAGTTTTGAAAGGAGTTTCTCCAAACTGAAGTTGATAAAAAATATCTTTGTTCCACAATAAGTGATTTAAGACTACAACAGTCTTGCAATATTGTCCATAGAAGAAGATACTAGAAATAATTAAAATTTTGACAACATAATACACGATTTCTCAACTATGAAAGTTAGGTAATTAAATTTATAAATATGTTTACATACTAATGTATACAATTTCTTTGTTTATAAAAAAAACATATATTATAAATAAAAAATAAAAGCATATAATTTGTAATGTTTTTTTGGCTGTAAATTTGGAATATATTTTGTCTCATTAGGGGGGTGGGGGACCTACAACCTCAATAATTTTTTTTGTGGCTTAAAAAAAAGAATCTTGTTATTTTTAAAATGTCTACAAATATGTAGATCTATATCATCTTCTGCGGCCTCTTTTATTAATGCTTACATAATGTCAGGAATGGTTAACATATTCCCCACCTTTTACTTTTAAAACGTATTTCGTTTCAATTACAATTATTTATTAATGTTTTTTTTTAAATTATAAAAACCATCATACGATTGATTTAAGTAGCCGTCCTTAAATGACGTTAGGCGAGTTTTTGACTGATTTTTCATCCCCTACTCCCTGGTCACATGTTGTCACAAAAACTTAGACCCCTTTTTCAATGTGACATCACAAAGGTACCCCCACCCCCATAAAGCCGTATTTTCTATTTGAAAATGAGCAGGTTTCCAATCAATTTGTCATGTAAATATTTTCTAGTGTAAGGCTGCACTCTATATTCTAACACGCGTGAAACAATGTAAAACTCCATTAAATAAAGTGTCGGTAATCATATATTTAAGTTACACTTTTATTTAAAGTTTCGCGTTTTGATGTGACTTCAAATGTGTGACATCTCGCTCCCCCCCATGTATGACGTCATTTATTGACGCCCCTAAAGGGGCGGCAAAGTGGAGACCGCCCCGGGCGGCAAAAGCTCTAGCTACGCCACTGGCTAAATAGTTACACAATTCGTTTCAATTCAAACTGCGTTGAAAATTTGTCACGCCCACGAGTCTTTTTAAACTGCTGTATGGAATGACCATAATACTGTCTTACTATTGACTTCTGGATGTATACGCTGTTTTAAAATCAATTCAGAAAAATTTACAGTGTCATTTTTAAAAATTTCCTCTATGAAATCTTAGAAAAACGATACAACGTCCTCTTTTTCCTTTTTCCAACCTTTACATATCGCGCGACTACGCTTCCTTGATTCTTGTGCGCCAAATATGCTGATAGTAGAAGCCCGCGACGTAGCATACGCCGCAGAGTTGCTTATGAACAAACGATCTATAGAATGAGTATATAGGGTACTGTAAAATTATTCTCGCGACACTAAAGCTATTTATCACGTTAGTGTAATATTAGAGTCTAATTTGGCAACAATGAGGTTAAAATTTTGGATTCATTTCCGATCTCGCTGCAACAATGCGAATCAAATAAGTTTATCAATACTTTTACTTCATCAATACGTTTCTTAAATAGATTAGGAATTTTATCGGTTATTAACAGAGGAGCGGCTCAAAAACTTGAAGAATCAATGAAAGGTACCAGCACACCCGTGTATCGCTCTCATGTTGCTTCAGGTTTACGGTTCAGTAACATTATTATTAGAGTAATTTTCATTCTATGCAGAGTTTTAGGTTTTTGGGTTAGGAGCCGTCCACGCGATTTTGGCAAATTTTCACCCCGTCACCCCTAGTCACACGTTAAAAATGTCCCCCAACCCCCGCATAAAATGCTGTATTATCTATTTTCTATTTGAAAATGAGCATGTTTCAAATCATATATTTTGTCATTTAAGTATGTATTTAGTGAAAGCATAAATGGAACTTATATTTAAGGTTATTCTTTTTGACGTGACGTCACATTTTTTAAACCCTCTCCCTCTCGTCACAAAAGTGTGAGCCCCACCCCCGGCACGTGACGTCATTTACGTACGGCCCCTTATGAAATTTCACATATTATAGGACAGCTCCTTTATTTCTCATATTAATTTTCCCATTGTTTTTCTAAAAAGAGCAACGATTTATTTTAACACTTTTAAAAATATACTTTAAAATGAAATATTGTTGTAAAACAATGATATTACAATTGGGGTAAAATCAGTTGGGCTTTTAAAGATCTTTTTACAGCCTATTAAAGGTTTAATTATTTATCAACCCCGACCACGATCGTATACATTGATGATCCTAATTCTAGATTCTTGAATAAGTCTATTGGCTTTTGAGATAGCATGTTTGCTACCAGATAGTTTAAAAAAACTTAGATTAGATGAGTCATAATCATGATAAATTTTTATCTGACAATTACTCTTTGATTCTATGTTTCTGATTCTGTATCCTCTGCGACCAATGATTCTTCCTACTATTGATGATTCTACCTTAAAATGGTCTCAGAGGTGAAGTTAACAAGCACGGCAATTTCAAACATTTAAAAATTTCAATATTCATCGGCACAACACAGAAATTCGTACATTGTTAGATAATGTAAAAAAAATGCAGGTACTATATCTGCAGGCGCCATTTTGTCGTGACATTTCCTCCAAATATAGACGTCCAAGCTTATGTACGTGTGGCCCGTGCCACGTTTAAACGTTCCCTATTTCAGCTTTTTTAATTATAAAATGTAATGAATCATGTCACCAATGGTAATTCATACTCATCATAAGTTAAGAACGCGAATTTTGTAAGCTCTTGAAGTTTTTTCCATTAATTTTACACATTGCTTCTGGTTCGGAAAGTTTTTTTTAAAGTTTTTTTTTTTTTATTGTTGTTTTAATATAACTTTGTTTAGAAAGTATTAGAATCTAGATCTACTATAATCTAAAAAAAAAAAAAATATTTTCAATAACTTCATAATTTTTTTTTTTAAATTGTAAAACATTTAACAATACCGAATCTTTGTGTTTACATCATGGATATTTTTTTATAGAGAAAAATGGAACGGGGCTTAATACTGAATTATTTTCTTTTTAAAACGGTGGTAGAGGAAGTTTTTTTTAATAAAAAAATTACTTTTATTAATCTTTTTATTTGATGTAATTAAATTTATTATTGTCTAAATGATGTCCCATTATCAACATCTTGTTCCATCTCTTATATTACAGACTCTCATTCCAAACAGTCGATTACTTCGTCCTATTCTCTTACGTTATGTACGTCGAATTTCACATTTTCTTTATAATTTTAAATGTTTTAAGTGATTTAGTTTCCTTGGCTTCAATTGGAAGCCAAAGT
This sequence comes from Radix auricularia, assembly GCA_002072015.1. Lineage (NCBI taxonomy): Eukaryota > Metazoa > Mollusca > Gastropoda > Lymnaeidae > Radix > Radix auricularia. Next base: position 373,979 of record MUZC01004487.1, on the reverse strand, counting down.
TCCAGACGGAATGGCGAATTATTATTTTTCTTCGTCAAGTAGAGGAAGAAAAGATATATATTTTTTTTTCCTGCTAATCTGAGTGTTGTAATGCTTCCAATGCTTAGTGTATTATTACTAATGAATAATTTACTTACTCTAATTGGGAACTGTCTTGTTTTGCGGTTCACAAATATAGCGATGACAAACAATAAATGACACTTGTAAACTCAGCCAAAGCTCATATATTAGATATAGCAATTACTTATCATGTCTGATGAGGAATAAGGGCGAGAAATAAAACCCGGGTAAAGGGCAATTTTTAAACAACTAGATTGTCTCCCATTGCGGGACAGTCTTGTAACAAATGGGAAAAAAAACCTTGACATTCAAGACAACATACGAATGCAAGATACAGCAGACTGAAGGAATAATGGATCAAGTTAATCAGAGCCAGCGGAGAAAACAAACAAACAAACAAACAAACAAACAGTAGGAACACAGCAATAAGGCTGCTGATAAGAATCCATATCTTGTTTTGTTATTCTCTAACCTACACATCGCCACTTGGACATTAAGTCCTTACTTTGGGACAGAAGTAAAACACATTTGTTGTGAGTGAGTGAGCAGAGAATACCATTTTCAAATTTCAGAATACCGTTTAAGAACACTTGATTTATGTGGTTAAGTAAATAATGCTACATTAAAGTCAACTTTGGGATTCCACTTTTTTTTCAGAGTCAATTTTGGCATTCGACTTTTTTTTATCCAGACGGAAGCGCCTTCCCCGAGAGTATTTTCTAAGGGAGACGATTCAGTTCAACCTCCCCCAACACAACTTTAAAAAAATATAAATAAGAAATATAATAACAATATTTTTTTAATACTTAAACTTATTGGATTATGGGAAAATCACAACGTATTTTGAACATATGTATTTTCTTTTCTAAAATTATCCCCTTTTCATAGTATTTTTTTACTCCATCAATAACAATTATTTTAATTCCTTCATGGCACAATCATCATATTTCTTAATTGCAATTTCTATTATTACCACTCTCCCCTTCTCTCTTTCCAGATTGAGATTGGAGCAAGTAAAAGACAGTAACGTATTAAAAAAAAATATTTCAACAATGACGTCATCAAATGTCACGTGGGCTGTGGTCTTATTAACAGTTTTATCCGCATGCATGAGTCCGTCTTTAACCTATGACCCGGAAGTACAACTCGCAGACGCAAGCGACCAGGACAGACGAGCTTACATCCCCACGGAGCTCACCGAGGACACAATATTGGACATTCTGAGGGCGCATGCGATAACGCTACGTCAACTGGAATCGGCAGTAAGCGACCAAAAAAGGAATTCGGCTCTGAATGCGGCACCAGCCAGGGGGAGAGGCGGCTACTTCGCGATGAGGGGGATGAAGCGGAAGATGTTTTGGAATCCGCTTGGTTACCTCCCCGCGTCGGCCAGGGCCGTGCCCAGCATTCCGGGTCAGCCAAGAGCAGACAATCAGGAAAGTGGCTCAAACATTTTCCGCTATGGCTAACTGAACTTTTGTCATCGTAAGACGTTTGTATGCATAGTGTCAGCATAGTCTTGGGTAAAAATTGTACTACACATGTTTTAAGAAAAAAAAAACAACAACCTAGGCTTTATATAATTATACAATATTTCAACAGCAACAGGGGGAAAAACTCGAATCTACTTGAAGGATTTTTTTTAAAGATGAATTTTACAAATGAATTAATATATATAAACACCCAGTGGTGTGGTTCTGTATGTTTGTAACGTAACGCTGAGGAGCGATGTACGACAGTCTACAGCAGTTAGTTTAGTTGAAACGCTGAGGAGCGATGTACGACAGTCTACAGCAGTTAGTTTAGTTGAAAAATCGTGTGTTGATGAGCGCTGTAAAAATATTTAATATGATGACGTCATTGTTTGGTGTGCATCGGTACGCAAAATACAACCCCTATTATTATTATTAAATAAATACTTTGCGTACATTTCATAAAGTTTAATAATTCGTATTTATCAAAAAAGGACAAGTTAGTTGGTCTTTTAAAAAAAGGTTGGCGCCGCAGGCGCCACGGCGCCTGGCACAATCTAGTACTTAAGAAACAAATTAACAGTTAAAAGGAAAATTATCCGTCGGCAAAACATTAAGTTCTTCTATTCACACTAGCAATTTCTTTGCAGTCTTAAGACAGTGTGTTGCGCAAACTTATTCTCCTGTTAATAAATCTTATGTTTTAAAAAGTATATTAATTTACTGTAAGACTGTTAGAAATTTAAGTCTGATTCTAAGACCTGGCACTTGTGGCACAATACGGGTTGATTAGAAATTTCATGTTCTAGATCTTTTAGTTTTGATATTAGAAGTGTGTCTTTTCAGATCTATTCTTAAAGCGTGGTAAAAGTGTGATTTCCCCATTACGCTTATATATATAACCTTGAGGTTTTAACGTAAAGAAATCACGACAGTACACGAGCCCTGGAACGCGCTATGAGCATGGGACAGCTAACTTTAAAATTGAACTAACTGCACACTACACCCACTCCCTCAACACTCACACAGGTATGGAAAAATAAACTTTCAAGTCAGTCGGACTAGCGGCACCAAATGTCCCCCCCCCCCCNATTTCCAACAACCAACAACAAAAATCCCTTTGGTAAATTTAAGAATTTAAAACTGATTAAAATATTGATGAATAAGTATGGTGATGACCCCTTCACTTATCATCTTATTAAAATTCCAGATCACTAATGTCTCGTAAATGTTTTCAGCGAAACAATTAATTGGACTCGATGATGCATTGCAGTAAAATTACACATCTAGTATATTTTGTTTTTTAAATCACAAATAAAACAACGCTAAACTCATCAAAACTTTTTTCGTTATTAAATATATATTTTTTTTCCTTCTTCAAATGAAGCAATCTTCAGAACAGATAATATTGAATAGAATTTTCTTATACAAATCATTATTGAAGAAGAATTAAAATTTGTTGAAATCTTTACTATACCCGTGGTTTATCTTAACTCCTTCCCATTATTTATCTTGTGTCTGTTTTAATTAATTAAATAATTAATGCCAGTGTTAAGCTCCACTTAAATCTGGTCTTACAGGTCTCTCTTGGCACTACATGTATCTAAAAAATGTGCTTAGGGGCCGTCCATAAAGTACGTCACGCTATTTTTGACAATTTTTAACTCCCCCCCCCTGTCACAAACTGTCACAAATATTGGAACCCCCCCCCCCCAAAGTACGTCACACTTTCGTACAAATATATATTTTTAAAATTAAAACAATAATTAAAATTTAACATAAGACACCGTGACGTCACACATGGCCGGACACCCCCCTCACCCACTGTCACAAAACTGCCACTATTTCTTACACCTCCCCCTTCTGGAGCGTGGCGTACTTTATGGACGGTCCCTTAGCCGTTGATTTCTGACTTGTGTGAAGGTCAAGGACGAGGTCTCGCTATGTGAGCATCAAACTAAGCGAGAGGTTGAAACATTCAGAATCATTAATGAGACTTGATTTGTGAAATCTTGTATCAACAAATATTTGATAGGACCTGCAACGGACGTACTTAACTATGCCATTAAAAATTCACCAGTTCTAAGGCCAGTTACATCAGCTCTATAAATGCAATTCAACAGAACACATCTATAGCCACTGTTATATCAGCGCTATAAATGAAATTCAACAGATCTATAGCCACAGTTACATCAGTTCTGTAAACAAGTTACATTGCCTGTATAGCACAGTTACATCGGCTATAACCACAGTTACATCAGCTATAGTCATAGATACAAGAGTTACATCTGATTTATAGCAACAGTTACATCTGATTTATAGCAACAGTTACATCTGATTTATATCCACAGTTTAATCAGCTCTATCATAGTCAATTATCTGGTCAGTTCTGTAACATTATTAATATAAAGTGCATACATTTATGAATCAAATTTCATATATATACCATCAATCTCGCGGAGAATGATTCAAAGCAAATAATGAGCAGTAATAGTAAATAATATAATAGTCCCAGTCACTGGATGGATGTGGAACGCTGAGGAACGATGTGCAACAGTCTATAGCAGTTGAAAATTCGTGTGGTGATTAGCGCTGTAAAAATATTTAATATGACGTCATTGTTTGGTGTGCATCGCTGCGCAAAATGATTTATAAATAAAATAGAACGCAAATTATTTTGTATACATTTCATGAAGTTTAATATTTCGTATTCATGAAACAAGAATAAGTTTACTGGGCTTTTGACAAAAAAAAAAAAAAAAAAAAAAAAAAAAAAACCTTAGTAACAAATATTGATGCTTTGATGCTAGAATTAGAAACTTTTTGGGGAGAGTGCTAAACATAACAAATTTCATTTCCGATTTGTTAAAAATAATATCTTCATCTATATACATAATTTTGCAATGTATGTTCCGTAATTCAGTCCGTTCGTAGCGCTACTAATTTTAGAAAGCAGCACATCGCTAAGAAAAAAATCATGTTAAGCCTGGTCCCTTTTTGGACTCAGGACGTGTTAGCGCATTTTCGTATTATGTATCAGTACTTATGTTAGATATCAGCATTATGTAGTTATCAGTAATTGTGTTTAGATTTTAGACATATTTTTATGAATTTTCTTGTGTAATGAATATACATGAAATTTTTTTATATTTAAAAGTCATTTCTTTACATTTTAAAATTTTGTATGGAAAATGAGGTCATATGGCACTTCCAGGAGCTCTACTGCCACTACAAGAGGTCGGATCGAGTAACTGAGTGTTGATGCACAAATGGCAGGTCAGGACATACAAAAAACATATATACATCATGGGTCTAGGACTTATGGATGCTGAGATCTAGGGTGATGACAGACGGACGGACGGACAGACGGACAAAACGGATACAATAGCGCATTTCTACTGCTCGAAAATGCGCTAAAAAGCCTTGAAACAAATAATTCTGCTCCAAAAATAACTCTTTTTAAACGTCCGCATAAAATTTTTCCAAACTGACATAAATAAATAAAATAGAAATAAATATATGAAATAAAAATTCTGTAGTACATTATTTTTTAATTATGATTTGTAGTTATTCAAATTTATTGAAGCAGAAACGAACAGATATTTTAGGATAATTACTTTTTTTACATCTAGTAATTCGTTATTTAGTTTTAATTTTATTTTGATAAAAAGATCCACTTTCTTTTTTTTTTTTAAAAATCTTAGAAGCTATTTAACGATGAGTAAATAGCAGCCCATAAAAAAAGTTTCCGCCCCGAGACTTTTGCCCAAATTTTTCCCCACTGGCTACGCCCCTGAATCTCTACGGCGTAGTCTTAAAACATCAATTTCCAACAGCTGCCAATCACACATGTTGACAATTAGAGGCGGCAGATTTGGTTTCCAGTGGTGACCCAAGGCGAACAACTCTATGCAATAATTTATAACGCCAGGAACTCTTTTTTTTCTCTCTAAAAGTATAGGTAACGGTGATCACATATGATACGATATTTTGACATCTGTGATTGTCACACATAAAGTGTTTAAATCAGTGAATAGAAAGGTTGTAGAGCCACCATTTAAAGTAAAATATAATGATGTCTTATGACCAAGGATTGACAAAGAAATAACTTTCTTTTTTATTAATTCGATGAAAAACATGTATATTAATATCTTTAATATTATTTTCATCGAACAAAAATATAATGATCGTTATTTAAATTCTTGAAATAGAAATTCGCTTTAATTTGTCCCTAAGCTTCTCACAAGAGACTGTCATTTAAATTACGTCAACAAAAAGGGGAGGAGGGGTCTGAAATTTTTTGACAAGTGTTGACAAGGGGGATTGGGAGCAAGCGAGAAAAGTTGACGCCAACAGTTATTTTTAAAAATAAATTACATTACTTAACAAATGAAAATTAGGCAGCGTTTGTATCATTTCGTTACAAACTCGCCCAACCTTCAGTAATTTAATTAAACTAACTATATTTCTACTTTTAAAAAAATCGTGCTGTGCTTTAAAGAGACCCCACACAGATCTAAATATAGACACACGAGATGTTAGCTCAGACTTGGCCTTTAAAAAAAATATTGACAGTTGAATGAAAACAATTTTTAAATTTTTTTTTTTTTTAAAATAAAAGATTTACAATGGAGAAGCCAAACTTTCATTTAAACACGAACTCATATCATCTGTTTATGCTGGCATTAAAATCCAAAAAGGCGGTTTACGTATACCCGAAGCTGTAACATATAGAGGCACATACAACTTACAGATCCATTAGATCATCATCAGCTCATAGCCATGGACTTGACTTTGCAAGGCTACTTGAATTGGAAGAGTTCGACATTGTTGCAAAGGATACAAGCAAAAAGATGATCAAACCGATTCTTATTTAGTCTGTGGATGGTGGACCTGATAAAATATTGAGGTGTCAAAAAGTTATTGATGTGGACATCCATCATTTTTTAAAACTGGACAACTGTTGGAATGTTTGTAGCAACGAATGCGCCTGGTAGAAGTGCGTTTAAAAGGGTATAGAAAGGCGAATGGCTCCTCTTAATCGAGAACTGTCTGGTCTAGGGACAAACTGGGTTAACATTTTATACCGGGTACCAAATCCAAATAGTTTGATGCACATTTGCCGGATCCGGGTTCGAATCCTGAGTAATAGTAGTAGGGTGCGTAAACGAAACTCGGAAATTCGAATTAATTTCAGCTTTGAAAGCGATTAGCGGTTGGTTTATTTCACAAAACTTTAACCGCCTTGTAGATTTATTTAGCTTTCACTTTTTCTACAAATAAAGTTATTTTGTAATTTTAGGCATTCAATTTGGTTTAATAAATTATTATTGACTGTATTTTTTATTGTTTACTTTACCACCGTCTATACTCTTCATGCAAAGTGCTATATTATAATTATGGCAAGATTATCTTCTGTACACAGGGAGGTCTGTAAAATATAAGAACAGGAAGGGACCATTAATTTATTAAAATTTAAAACCATAAATTCATTATATATTACTTGTAAATTTTTGATTTCTATTCTTAATATCTTACTTATTTACTTTGTAACTGTCAGTTGCTGCTAATTTTAGTCAATTTATACTTTAATTTGAATTTATTATATTATTTTATTCGACATTTAAAAATTTTGAACTTTAAATATGGCGGCGTGATCACTAGAAGTAAAAACGAAATTGTAGAAAATTAGTTTATTATCGTTATATCTTTATAATATTAAACTATTAATATTTTGATTACATTTTTAAAAAATATCTTCAACAGTTTGTAAGTATACTAATCTTGATATTTATTGAATTCCAAAATTGTATTTTTAAGGTATTTAAAAAAAAATTAGAGATTTGGCATTTGGCATTTGGTTATTTGCGTGGTCACCATTTACCGAGGCGAATATCCGACCAGTGCGTTTGTTCGGTTTGTGATTGGTCCCTAGTCAGGACTAACACATTCAGATTCTGGAAGCCACATTGATACACAAGGTTAAACAATTGATGGAGAGTTGGAAAAATTAATAATCAAATCTGTTTGGCGAAACATTTTCAGAAGTATTGAAGCAAGTAAACATAGACAATTTTCCACCAGTGGCGAATTGTATTGTTCCTTCAAAGTCTGTGCTTGAAGTTGAAAATGTTATAATCTAAGATCAAGTTTGGTTTCAAAATTCATGAATGAAATTTAAAAAAAAGTCAGTACGTTCTACAAATTGTCAAATATTGTGATTTAAGCTTAGTCTACCGATTAGAAGCTCGTACTTTGATATTATTGCTGATCGATTTATCTCCCCCATTCCCCCACAAATTCCAATCTGAGGGCCTTAAAGCATTAGAAGTATCTGATATAAGCTTACATAGATTTTCATCTCTTTTCTTTAATAGGTCTTTGAAAATGAAAACATGCTATAGCAAAAGCATTCAAAATTCTTCCATACATTGTCTATCTATTCATTTGGAACGGATCTGTAAAATCTGTCACCTTTATGTTGCTTCGCAAGCCATGTTAAAGAAGCACGTTCAACAGCACCAAAAGTGTATGCCTGGACGCAGTCAAATACTATATGCACCCCAAAAGCAAAGAACTCAACCAACGCGAGTGGCAGCAAAAATACAGAAAGGGTTCATGGCTATTATTGTTTAAGTGGAGGTGCTAAGAGCAGAATTGCCACATGACGAAAATGTTGACTTGTCTGGTGTTTCGGTTCCACAAGAAATTTTTCAGCCAGAACCTGTGTTAATAACAACAATTGAGGAACATTTGACATCTCCTTGGGAAGATATAGAGGCTAGGATATAGGATTTAGATTTGTTTGTAAACAAATATGTTTATAAATTAAACGCATATTTAATAGTATTTATAGTTTGACTTTTTAATCTCCTTTCTGCTTGAAGTTAAAATTAGTACATTGAAATAGTCTTTAAAAATTTAAAATATTACAGTGAAATGTTCATAATTTAAAGATGTAATGTGAAAATATTATAAAAAAAACCCTATAATCTCTTTTCTGGTTAGAGTAAGCCTTTGTAGTAACGAATGGGAAATATGTTCATAACTTAAAAGTTCATTAAACCTATTTTTCCAAACAGTTTACTTTAATGACTAGTCTATTGAAAATGTTGTTTTTTTCCTCATACTTTTAAAAAAAAAGATTTAACGAGAAATTAATCTTTGCTTCCTTAAGTAGAACTATTTTACTGTATGTATGTATAATATTATTTTGTTGATACACTTATAAATAATGAGTTTATCTTATAAAATTGTGAAAATCTAAACGAAAGACACTTATCTTTATTACAGCTGTGCAAACAACTAAAACTGTTTCAGAGGAGAATACTTTTATTACATTTTGTAGGAGAACGGGATACTTAAAAAACAATCCTTTATCCTAATACTTATTAAAAATTACGGAAATTGATATATATATATATATATATGATATAGATATATATGTATATTGTTCAAATTTTACATAATTCACAATGATTTGTTAATATTTATCACACGAATTATCAACCTAAAATATTATGAGAACACCTTAAAGTTTATTAACAGCAGCTAACAATACAGAAATGTATAGAGCGGAGATAGCTTTGAATATCAACGTAATTGGCAGCTGTCAGTACAGAACACGTGACACCAGCTGCGCCACCAGACGCTGCACTAGTGGCGGTAGGTGGCAAGGTCAAGGTTCACCAGCCTAAACTTGCTTCACATTTGCAGTTGGACCCGAACCAGTTACACCTGAAGAGACAGGATTAGGTCATTAGTTTTTTTTTTGTTATAACAGTGAGTAAAGCTCAAAGCAATGTTTAAGTTTGACTTTCAAAAATTATTATGAAATTCAATTTAAAAATATGTAAAACTAGCGATTTACCCTCGCTTTGCTGCGGAAATTAGGATTTCAGTTAGCGTTGAGAACCCGCGAAACGCCAATTTAAAACACCTATTGAGTTTAATCTGAATTAAGATGGATTTACTAAATATATTAACTTCAACTGTTCAGACTCCTACGTACGCAAGAACTTGGAGATTTAAAGATGCGTCCTTTTTATATAACTCATATACGCCTATGTAGACGAAAGAGTTTTCCAACAGTCGTAGTCTTCACCGACTCGAGATCCTCCTTGGAACTCTTGAGTCGGAGCTCTATGGAGACGAAAACTGTCGATGCTGTACTAGAGATCGTTAACTATATTAGATCTCGCGGGGGCATGGTTGTCCTGCAGTACATTATAGGCCACGCAAAGATACCACAGCAAGAAAAGGCAAACTTGCTGGCACAACAGGGTGCTGCCCAGCCCCAAATCGAACGCCCAATGACCCAGCTGGGGGTAAAATTGTGGCTAAAAGACCATTTCATGGGAAAATGGCTAAAAGGATGGGAAAATGGTGATACGGCACGAACGCTTTACGATAAAATGCCGCGACCACGCAAGCGAGATCCCTGGTGGAAGCTGCCTCGTAGCTGCCAGTCCCTCATCACTCAGATGAGGACTGGACACTGTCCAACAAACAGCTACTTTCACAGGTTAGACAAAAACAGGGAACCCGGCTGCCGTTTATGTGGTATGGCCGAGGAGACAGTGGCACACCTGCTGACCGATTGTTCTGCGGCAATTGGGGACGCGGTGAGGTCAGGCAGCCATTGCACTGCGGAAGAATATCTCCATGGCGACGCCCTTATGTTGAGGCTCGCCGTTGGTATTGTAGGCCGGGTTATAAGAGTCTGAAAGGACTCAACCCTCCAAAGAGAATGTCACATATAACTCATATTGGGAAAAAACCTATATTTCGGCAATCATCCTCCTAGTGAGAGGGGATTTAATATTTTTGCCTCTTACCATCGCAGGTGGGAGGGGGTTACTCAACAACTTCCAAAAGTTTAAAGTTTCTACCTACACGGGAACTTGGAGAATTAGTGTTGATTCAGTTTTATATAGCTTATTTTAGGTGAAAAAAAGTTTTTGGCCCCCGGCGACCCATGAGAGGAGATTACAATTTTTTTATCATTATTTTTCCTTGTCTACTTACAAGGGACTTAATATTTACAATTTTTTTTATAAATTTCATATTAGAAAAAAAAAACGTTTTTAGGCCCCGGCCCCCATAAGTGTGTATTTCTAAATTCTTTTACACCGACCTTAGTCGCGAGAGGGTAATTAACAATTTCCCAAAGTTTCACGATCCTACTTAAATTGAAAATTGGAGAATTAGTGATGAGTCGGTTTATAATAAAATATATATATATTTGGGCCTCCGGTTCCCCATTAGTGGGAATTTTAACATTCTTTTGAGCCAATTTTTGTCGGAAAATTGAACTCAACAATTTCACAAAGTTTCATGCTACTACCTACACGAGAGATAGGAAAATTGTTGATTTTCAATTTTTACAGAGCCCAAATAAGGAAAAAGATGTTTTTGAGCTCCGGGCCCCACATGAGCGAGATTTTTAAAATTATTTTTCTCTAATTTTCGTCGTGAGAGAGTAACCAACAACTTCCCAAAGTTTCATGCTTCTACCTACACGGGAAATTGACAAACTATTGATTTTCAGTTTCTATATAGTATATTTTGGAAAAAACTACTTTTGGGCCCCGGGTCCCCAGTAAAGGAAATTTAAATATTTTCAACCTGCTACCATTTGGAATGTGAATTTAGCAACTCCCCAACGTTTTATGTGTCTACCTACACGGGCAATAAGTGAATTATAGAATTTGAAGATTTTATAAATCTCATATTAGAAAAAATACGTTTTTGGGGCCCCGGCCCCCAGGAGTGTGTATTTAAAAATTCGTTTACACCGACTTTCGTCGTGAGAGGGTACTTAACAATTTCCCAAAGTTTCATGCTCCTACCAACACGGAAAATTGGAGAATTAGTGATGAGTCGGTCTTTAATATAAGAAAAACTATATTTGGGCCCCCGGTCCCCCATTAGAGGGAATTTTAACCTTCTGTTTTGTCAATTTTTGTCGGGAGCGTGTAATAAAAAAATTACCCAAAGTTTCATGCTTCTACCTATACGGGAAATAGGAGAATTAGTGATTTTCAATTTTCATATAGCTCATATAAAGTGTGATGAAATTTATGTAGGACTCTAAAGCCCTAGTAACACCCACCAACTAGACCAGACCAGAAAGATAAGGGGTGGTAACTCCCATCTGGGAATCTAACATGTGGGCAGAATAAATGATACATAAGTTCATCAACGGGGCTAGAACAAGGAAGACCTCATCCTATTTGTTATCGCTCATCATGCAACCAAACAAGAGTTCTTATAGTCACATGACCAGTGAAGATATAACCAGAGAAAACGCAAAGTTCATTCTTTTCACTGCCAAACTGTACAAGGCGAAACATCAAACGTACAACGCGCACCACAGGATCATATCACTGAACTGTAGGAGAAAAGCCGGCAATCTAACCAGTCTACCTGGTTGATGCTACGCCTAAATTCCAGGGAGCTGCACCAGTAGAAGTACGCCACGGTGAGGGAGCCGGACAGCCGTCCCACCCACCGGTACTATTGCCGATAAGGGATCGCTACCCTTGCCACGCGACAGCCAAGTACACCTTGTGTCCGTGCCAGCTAAGGTCGATAGCAGATCAACAAGTGCTACCATCTGCACCAACTGTAGGATTTAACATCCGTACAGTAGGCCGGATTGGGTAGCGAAGTCAATAGTGCGCTCGTCTCACAAGCTGAGGGGCGTGGGTTCAAGCCCACGAAAGCCACCATAAAAAATGACTAACGCTTAGAAAGTCCTCCGCTGACCTGGAGAGGGATGGGCGCCGCCAGAGTCTATTAAGCCCGAGAATATTCTAATGGTAACATTAGAATCCTCTACGACCTCGATAAAAAGAGGTTATGGGACTAAAAAAAAACAAAAAAAAAAACAGTATGCCGGAGACGCACACCATATCCACAAGTGCTACCATCTGCCCTAACTGTAGGAATGAACATCCGTACAGTAGGCCGGAGACGCACACCATATCCACAAGTGCTACCATCTGCCCTAACTGTAGGAATGAACATCCGTACAGTAGGCCGGAGACGCGCACCATTCGCCACAGAGCCCTGTGCTATTTTCTGCCCAGCTGATCACATTATATCGTGTTAGTTGATGCCGGCCATACCACACCATAGTTGTGTGACCGTATGAGCTGGAAATCTTATCAATAACACACGTGGAGAGAATTGAGAACACCCCCTCTACTGTGTACGATCTATCTAGGTCAAATAATACAGCTACCAACATTGTTTACACAAGCTTAGTCCGAACCAGCTGGCTATTGCGTCACATTTTCAATGCGGTGGGAGGAGCATAACACCGGAAGCTGCCTTCACATACACATCGCAGAGAGACGAAAGGAGTTCAAGACACGCAGCACACCAACACAGCAGACATACAAGCTACGCCGATGATCAGGGACTCCGTGACATAATATAAGTATTCAAAATAAAGAAACTTTGGCGTAAGATAAGCTGTAATGATGATAAATAGCGAGCCATAAGACTTTCAATATCTTAATCTTAGGGGCACATTTATTAATGAATATTGAGATATTGTCATAGTATATAGTGTACATTAAACGTTAATCATTTTAGTTATCACAGTTTTTATATAATCATTTTGGAGGTTACGTTTTTGTGTCAGGTGGTTAATCTTTCAGTATTTTTTGTGTATCCTTTCTAAATTGTAGCCTTTCTTAAATTTTTAAAATAAGTTATCCTTTAGTTTGCATAACTTTTAAATTTAAAATTGAACCAGCATGTATTAGTTCTATTTGAAGTTATTTTTGTTGGAACATTCTGATCCATTATGGTTGTTAGCTTTTGTTTTTATTTCCTTCCATTTCTACTACGGGGCTATCTATGCTGAATTTACTTAGAAAATTTTGTTGGAAATTAGAAGCTGTTTGGTGTAATTTACTTAGGAAATGTTGTTGGAAATTAGAAGCTGATTGGTGTAATTTTATTAAGTTGCATCTATTCCAAAGATATATTGTTCTTCTAGGCATCTCATGTATTTTAGTTTTAGATTAATTGTATTGTTGGTTACGCTAAAAATATCATGGTCAGACAGCCCAGGAATTATTGTGCAGTCTAGTACTAGTCCTGGTCTGTTTGTTAGGAATAAATCTAGTATTTTGTTTTTCCTAGTCGCTTTTTTTTTTTTTTTACTGTTCTAGGTTTATTTTGTTTATAGTGTCTAAGAAAGGTCCATTAATTTCTTTATTATTTTGGTGGCTATCAATTGTACCTTTGATGTGTTAGTGTATATCGTTTGTTTTAGGAAGAACTCTCTTGTTTCGAGTTTTCAATTCACTATATAGGGAGCAAACATAGAGGTCGTGATTTATTATAGATTTCTATTAATTCTGTTTTTACTAAGGTACAGAGGCATCACCCTGTGCGGTAGGTTATGGTGTCACCCCCCTTGACTTACATCATAGAACTTCTTCGAGTTTTCCGGGGCCAAATAACAGAAACAGATAGAATATTACACTTCGGGGTCACTTCCTGTGATGACCAGACAGGACACATTTACATCACCTGTTCACGATCAATGTGATCGATCCAAATTTATTTTAACTTTCCATCCTCATAATTTTAAAGCCCGACAGGTGATTCTCAAAAAACTGACCAATCCTTATGGCTGACCCTCTAACTCAGCAGGTCTTCAAGAAACCTCCTAATTTTGCTTTCCGGAGAGATAAAAGCCTCAGAGACATACTTGTAAGAAGTCACCTTCCCACAATGAAAGCACATATTGGAACAAAAGGTTGCAACCGTAACCTTTGCAATACTTGTCCATATGTGGTTGAAATTAACATAATTTTTTTCCCTCTTGAGCAATTCGTAATAAAAGTCGGATTCACTCGACAAAGCACAAAGTGATTTATGCAATTATTTGCAAGAGTTGTAATAAAATTTACGTGGGTGAGACAGGTCGTCGTCTCGGAGATCGGCTTAGAGAACACATGTACATTATAAATAAACAGACTCAGTGTCCTGTGTCTAAACATTTTAACAGTGTTGAACATGACGGCATTTTGGATATTGCAGTTACTGGTATTCTATATGCAACCAATACCCATGATAGAGTCCACATGGAAAATAGACTCATAAAACGATTTGGTACGTTGGCTCCATATGGAATTAATCAAGCCCACAATTTTACCTGACAGCAAAATCATGATCTCTTTGTGGTTTTCACTGCTACTTTAGACAATTCAACTTTCTCATTTTTCCTATATGCCGTGTCCTTGTTTGTTTCTGTTTTTCTTTTCTTTTTACTTTTTATCACATAATATGTTTTACGATATATGTAAGTAATTATTTATGTTAATGTACTGATAACGAATTAGCCGAAACGTCTGCTATTATTAGCGTAAGTTCATAAGAGAGCTTCAATTTAATGGCTGCTTACACAAATAGTTTGTATATTGTATTTTTTAAAATTAAAAAGCTTTATGCAGTACTATTCTGTATTATATATTTTTTGGTAGCGATTAATCGCTCGTCCACTTCCGGTAAGAAATGATGTTTATAAAATAGAAGAGCTAAAAGTATTCACTGCGCCTTTCATTAAGCCTCGAATTCTATTTGTGCATTCAAACTATCTAACACTATTAAATCTATCACTAGACCTAACCCAAACCCTACAAACTATCACTAAACCTAACCAAAACCCTAAAAACTATCACTAAACCTAACCCAAACCCTAATAATTATCACTAAACCTAACCCTTAAGTATATCCCTAAACCAAACATATTAAAACAAACAATTTAAAAAAATCATATTCATTATCAATTCATGTAGTATTGTATTTTTTTTTAAAAAAAGAAAGACTCCAGTGAGGAGTCGAAACCCGGACCTCCGATTTAGCAAACTATCCAGTATCGATACGACCAGACAGGCACAACCAATGAAAAAAATTTTAACTTGAAAAAAAAAAATTACAAAGAATAGCAATAACCGGAACTAGACGAAGGGGTATACAGCTGTATTCTCGGTCGTTTTGACGAGCGAGAAATTACTGCCATCAAACTTAGCCACCAGTCCGCTACATATAGAAATAGTTCACAGTATAGCTCTCACTACCAACTTTTGGACCCCAGCAATGATTCGTACTGTGCATTATATAACGGGACAAAGTGTTCATTCTGACTGAAACTGAAAGTAACATCAGTAGCTTACTTACTTGCATTTATTCCCGTCACAGCAATATAAGAAATCGTATTTCGCAATCAATTTCGCATCAAGTGTGCAGGGCTTCATATATTTGATGCAAATCGGTTTGCCTTTATATATCCTGAAATCATATGGAAGATCTCAATTATAATTATAATCATTTTAACTTATATCTGTTTATGAATGCGTGTGGTCCTTTTTTTAAAAAAATCAACAGCTGTTTATTAAATACTAAACATTGATATAAAACTAATAGATGGAAAGGGTCAACTCAATCACATATAAATAAATACACAAAGCTGCATGTTTTGTACAGCGTTAACATTAACATATTACACTTAAATACCAATGGATGCTATTGTGATAAAACACATTGGAATTTGATGCATAGATACACTTTCGGAACATACATATAAACAAAGTGTATAGACAATTCACTCTTAAATTTATCAATGTTTAAAGTTAAAAAAAAAAAAAAAAAAAAAAAAAAAAAAAAAAAAAAAAAAAAAGATTGGTTAAAAAGGGATATAAATTCAGTTAGTAATTATTATTAGACTTCCTAGAAACAGACTTGCCAAATGTCCATATTTGTGATGGACTTTCCAGTGTCATCGCTATTTGTCAAGTGAAACAAGTGAGGCTATAACAGACGGTTTATTTTTAAATAAGATACTACCCGCGGCGTAACCTACGCCGCAGACCTGCTCATAGACAGTGCAGAAAGGGAAAGAAGGGACACAAACAGCAGCACGAAGAAATTAAAACAAAGCAAGTGACCTTTGGCGGACCGCCGACGCATTTTGGGTCTCGAGACATACGCAATTTCGGTTGTTGTTGCCTGTCCCCTACCCTGCACCACGCTCGCTTGCAAATCATAAACTGTGATTGGTCGACCATAGCGAGGGTCATTCATCATGCTTATTTGCTCGCGTCTTGCACTTGTTCTAATTTCTTTTGAACTATATGTGTATATAGATAGATGTTGACCGGGATTGTAAACTCGATGAGAGGTGTTAGGGCGCTCTCGGAAATAAATGATTATACTGTAGGGGAGTATTTCTGACATCTCGATTACTTCTGCCTCGTCAACATATACTCATTAAGTATTTATACCCTGAACGTATTGTTGAGGGTAGTGTATGACAACCTTTCGGTCACGGAGAACAACTTAGAGCGCGTCGCCGCAGTAATTCAAATTTTGTAAAAAAAAAAGAAAAAAAACTAACAAAGTGTACAGCCATGTTGCAAAGTTGGAGAGTAACATTTCATTTTTTTAGAAATATGCTAGACCACAACAAGGACTCGAACTGTCGTCATTACAGCCAAGCCTCTTGGACGGTCACACACCTACTGAAGTCGTGTCCCGCGCTGGATGTAGCCGGGGAGGTAAGGGAGGCAAAAGAGTCCCACGTGAAGAAAATGTTGTACGGCACTGCTCAGCAGATGGAGCAGGTTGCCCAAGTATTACTTAAGGCCTTAAGAGATTAGTCTCAGGCCTACAGAATATGTATTTAGTACTAACATGAACTTCAGCACTCAGCACTCTATTACTAAAAGGCATTCTTTTCTGGATTGCAACGACTGTAATGACTATAAAATGCAAGAACAGCAACATAAAACTTTTCAAAAGACGATGGATCGTCTACTTTTTGCAGTTGTAGATTAGTTTGATAACCAATGAATATGTTATCGCGTGATTTAAAGTGTGTACTTTCCTAGCTGTCCAGAACGCATTACAGTTTATTAAGAGAGCGCGGGATGCCACTAATAAAAATTTTTTAACAATTAAAATCAAGAAAATAGATGTCACAAACATGATTTACTGATTTTTTTTTTAACGTTGAGATTCCACGTCTTAAATTTTTTACGGAATTTTACGAACAGCAATTTTACGACTAATCTGTACGGACTGTCCATAAATTTACGGACGGTTGGCAACGTTGCTGTTAGTACTGGCTAGTTACAGTACTCTATTAGTACTACTTAGTAGTGGCTAGTTACAGTACACTGTTAATACTATTTAGTACTGGCTAGCTACAGTACAATGTTAGTACTACTTATTACTGGCTAGTTATAGTTATATGTTTGTTACTCTTGTGTTATATTTGATTATCGATATACAATAAAATTTTCCCACCTTTATAAACTTGAGGTGAGTCACCAGATGGACACGTGACATGCCGTCACTGCCCCGAGGGCGGGACTGAGGGTAGGGAGGGGCGGGATTTCTCATCATTTTCACTGTTACCATTAGAGTGTGATTGGTTTGGCCAGATCGAGGTGATGTTTTTAGGAGGTAGCTGAGAATCGTTGGCCCAGCCCACGGTGCGTCAGTGTCTCCACCTAACAGCTGATGTACGGCTTTGTGCCTACCTCACCAACTTCCATACTCACGGCCGGCTTCAGGGAATGGGAGGCCCTAGGCAAAATGAATTGGTGGCCCTAAATGTAATAGAAAAAAATACGGAAAGAATAAAATTGCACAATTTATTAAAAGCTACCCGTATTTATATATAAATCAACAAAGAACTGAAATTTATACAAACATATTCGTGCCGATGTCCTAACCTTTAACAAAAATCAACTTTTCGTGCTTTTGTGGTAGCAAAAATTTCGAATAATCCAGAAATTGAAGATATCTTCTTCGATAGATATCATTACCTGACGGTTCCGACGTTCTTGACATAGGAACAATTCACCAATCATGAACAATTGACCAATCATGAACAATTGACCAATCATAAACAATTCACCAATCATGAACAATTCACCAATCATGAACAATTGACCAATCATAAACAATTCACCAATCATGAACAATTCACCAATCATGAACAATTCACCAATCATGAACAATTCACCAATCATGAACAATTCACCAATAATCAAAAATTCCATGGTCTGGTTGTAAAAATCATCAGTGCAACGATTAGATAAACTCTGTCATGCAAGTAACAGCACTATTGAAATGATTTTTTGTAAAAACAAATTGTTCCAGTTCCCTGTATATTTTGCGGACGTTTTTTGTTTTCTTGTCAATTGTCTTTCCTTCCTTCAACTGATTTTCCAGTTAAATCCAAGCGTCGATAACAAGAATGTGCTTCATGGACGATTCATGATCAGCTAGAAGACTGGACATGTTTTTTTCCCTATCGCTATTGCCTCCTTATCGTTGTATTTCATAAATTTTCAGTATTTAAGAGATAACAAAAATTGAAAATATCAAAATAATTTTTTTAAATATAACAAATTAGTATTTGGTACTAAGATGAACTTCAGCACTCAGCACTCTTTTAGTAATAGAGTGCTGAGTGCTGAGGTTCATGTTAGTATTTGGTACTAACATGAACTTCAGCACTCATCACTCTTTTAGTAATAGAGTGCTGAGTGCTGAAGTTCATGTTAGTACCAAATACATATTGTGTAGGCCTGAGGCTAAACTCTTAAGGCCTTAAGTAATACTTGGGCAACCTGCCCCATCTGCTGAGCAGTACCGTACAACATTTTCTTCAAGTGGGACTCTTTGCCTCCCGTACCTCCCTGGCTTTGTATATCGCGGGACACGACGTCAGCAGGTGTGTGACTGTCCAAGAGGCTTTTCTGCAATGCCGACAGTTCCAGTCCCTGTTGTGGTCTAGCCTGTTAAAGTATGAGTGGTTGGGTGGATTAAGTACTAGAACCAACTAACAAAATATCGGTGGAACAGTCGGAAAATTTCGGAACTGACCCAATTTTCCCCACTAATTGTGTCTCCAGTAGATTTTGATTCTTTGGATGCCGAGTTTATTGACTACCAAGTTGCGGATTTAAGCAATGTCAAGGCTGACAGAGGTTATGATGCTTTCTGGCATCAAATTGGACAAATGACTAGAAATATCGCTACTTGCAAAGTTTTCTCAAACAATGTTTCCGTGGAACAGCAAAAGTGGAACGCGTTTTTCTGCAGTGAGTTTAATTTAAAACCAACTTTAGAAACAAATCGTCTATTCCAATTTTGGAAAGTTTACTGACTGTGAGGAATGGATAGGGGAAAATTACTCCCACAATGATCGACAGTGTAAATGGCTCTTTGTATGATCATAAACGGGATGACTTAATCACTGTCACTGATGATGATTGTCATACAACGAACTAACGTTATAAAACATGAACATAGCAATAGAGAAGTGCTAATAACATTTACTTAACATTTATTATCTACAATGCTTCATGTTCGTTCGTTTTAAGGTCAACATTTTATTTTAAATGTGTCCGAAAAATTTTTATTTTGTCCGTAAATTGTGTTGAGTTTTTATGTTTGTCAGTAAATTTTATTTTATTGAGTTGGCAACCCTGACTAACAGTGCACTGTAACTATACAGTAATAACAGTAAACAATGTACTATAACTGGCCACTACTAAAAAATATACTTTAATTAAAATAAAGTAATGACACCTTTTCCGACCATGAAGACCTGCACATTAGCGTTCACAAGTTTGTTTGCCACGGCTTACGAGCGAAAGATCATGTGGCTAGCCCAATGCCCAGCCGCCCAACCAAAGTCCCGTACCCATCCGAAGCTACATGGGTGAACTCGGGGAGCTCGGAGACCTTGCCAGCACCGAGGTTTGGACCCGTGTCTCTCTATACTCTCGGTACGACAGACCAGCGCGCTACCTCAGCCCCCAGAATTATCCCATACCAATACCGTTATTGTAGCTTGGTGTAACTACCAAGAGTGTCTACTACAGCTTGCTTATAAATACGGTCCTGTCCATAAAGTCCGTCACTCACCCGTGGGTAGTGGGGGGAGGGGCGTAAGAAAGTGTAACAGCTTGTAACAGGGGGAGGATGGTCAAGTCAGGTGTATTTTAGATAAGATTTTAATTGTTAAAACTTATAATTTTGATTTGACAGTTTGCCCTACTCCCCCCTCCCCCTCGAGATTTCTGGTACAGGTTACGGGTAAAATAGCAATAAATAGCGTGACGTACTTTATAGACGGCCTGTTATGAAGAATACACAGTAGGTTTTTCGGCTGTAAAGATGAAATTTTAACTTGTCACAATTTACAGTGTAACCTCAGATATCATTACTAGCAGTGTGCGGTAACTTTTCACTAGTAAAGTGTACTGTAAATTGTCAGTACTCACAGTATTACTAGTATACTAATAATGTCGTTTGTCACTGCTAACATTAAAAATTAATCTGTAACGCTAGCATTTAGCTTTAACATGATGGTCTTTCTAATTGTTGTTGTTCAGAAAAGACACCATTAAAATTCAGCTTATTATTCAGTACATTCAAATCCGCCTCTTTATTAAATCTCATACCACCGATGTTAACACCTATGTTAAAATCCTTAAAGACAAAAGCTCCTTTGTGTAGTCTAAAAATATCCAATTCAAGCAGTTGGCACAATAGACAAGTTGACAACAAAAGGGAGTTAATGAGCAACATGCAAATTAGTTTGGCTACTTGATGATTGATGAAACTTGAACCAGTAGGACTAATAAAATCTTGACGTCGCATATTTTAAGATCCTACAAGACATTTAAATCCTAATTTTCATACATGTGAAGGCTAAAAAAAAAATTTTAAAGAACCCCCAGTGTTATCAATAACTTTGGATACCTTAATTCTCATTTCATTACACACGATCTTGACAAATATTGACACGCATTCCCATGCAGCTATACATCCTGAGGTGTTTTAAGCTTTACATATATCACAAATTGGATCCTAGGTCTTTTATAGTTTTTTTTCTTTCTAATAAATTTGTAACAAATATGATTCTAGACATCTAATCACAACATGCAAACTTCGTCCTTGACATTCACACAAATAATAAATCAATGGCTGAACACATGTTTACATAAGCAATGTACCAGGGGAGACAAGAAGGGATAATATTTACAATGGAAATAATATTTGACAATAACTAATTTGAACAGAATCAACGTGAATGATAAAGAAAATTAAAATAAACGATAGTAATGCTTTAATTTTTTTATTGATCTATAGAAAATTCTATTGTATAATATTTTTATATAATTGATAATTGTTTTTATTTATAACATTTAATTTTTAAACCATAATTATTTTTTTAAATTGCATAGTTCTTTTTAACCTAGTCTATTGTTCGAAGGAACTATTGTCGTCTGTAAATTTTTATAGGATTGTTTTTATTATTATAATTATTATTTAAACTCTATAATTTCTTGAAACATAAGTAATGCAAATTTCATCCACTTCTAGGCACTCAATCAAATCTATACGACACCAAATCTATTTTTAGCTCTGACGGAAGACTTCCGTTCCTTTCAGCTTATTATTTAATTTTATCAAGACGGAATCCTGGTGTAAGGCAAGTTGCCCCATCCGGGATTTGGATTCGGCTGTAATAACGCAAAGACTTTATCCCTTTTCTGAAAACCCTTGGATGATTCCAGTTCAAGATGACGTTTTCCTAACTCATACGACCTCAGGACGTCCAAAAGTGTGTCCTTGGTTTGCAACGTGGGGATGTAAGCTCGTCTGTCCTGGTCGAAAGCATCAGCAAGTCGTTCTTCCGGGTCATAGGTTAGAGAAGGGCTCAAGCATGCTGATAAAACTGTTAATAAAACCACAGCCCACGTGACATTGGCTGACGTCATTGCTGAAATAAGAAAAAGTGACTTTCTTTTAATGGTTTCAATCTGATAATCTGATAATGAGAAAATTAGAGAAGCAATGGAAACAGAAATTAAAATTTGATGGCGAGGTAGTGAAGGGGATAAAATCAGAATACTTGATAATAGATAGGTTCTTGTCAACAGTCCTTGTTTCAAGTGATCTCGAAGTATTCCTGCAGTTTCTTGTTTACATCGGGCTCTGATTAACTTGAGCCATTATTCCCTCAGTCAGCTGTATGTTACATTTCTCTGTTGTCTTGAATGTCAAGTTTTACCTTGCGACACAACGCTGTCTCGTGCAGAGGCGTAACAACGACTTGGCATCAGGGTGGTAGCCAAAGGCGCCGAGGGCTAATCCTTAAATTTATTCAAATTTAGTAGATTTCTACTTTTTGGATTTAAAAAAAATATCTATTTGTCAACGTCGCCAAAAATCAATTAGCCATGGACGCGGGAAGACAAAGTTACACTTCTGGTCTCGACATGGGAAAAATCTGCTTATTAAATTGTTATAGCCTGACATTTAATCGGAATTCCCCTGAATTCTTATCAGACATGTAAAATAATAGTGACTTTTAATATATGAGATTTGACTGAATTGGCAAATGTTATTTGTTATTCGTCACATCTGTATTTCTGTTACCGTTAAACAATATTATTTAATAATTACTTTTAAATAAGTAAATTATTCATTATTAATGATAAATAAGCCATTCAATTCTAACTTGGAATTAATATAATGACCAATTAAACAAATAGATGAAGTAATTATTTTCTTTCATTAAAAAAAATAAATAAAATTAAAGTATTAAATTTGTTAGTTGAACATGTTGCCCAAAGTAAATAAGGAAACAAGAACAATATATTATTTAAACATCATATAAAAATGCAAAACTAGACTTAAATCAAGTAAAAAGAACACTTGGCAATATTGTTTATATCAAAGAAGTTTTTGTTATAAAAAAAGATAAAATAAGATAATAAGTTTTTTTATATCATATAGAATGTAATTTCAAAAATACTTTCTCTAATACAGTCTTCAAACAATTTAAAAAAGTTATGCCTCATTTTATTGTACCCAAAAGTAGTGATCATATTTTTGAACAATAAAATAGGCTACGGTCAACTCTTTTAAAAGTTCTATTTAAAACAAGTTATGAAAATATTTAAACTGACTGAGCTGATGTTGTGCTAAAACTCTCGACTAGTAGAAAAGAAAAAGTAACTAATTATTTCTTTATGTATTATAATTCTTACTTCAGCAAATAAAAATATTTTTTTTGTTTACAACTGTAAGCAATTTTATTGACTATGGTGATTTGGTAGTACAAGTAAACATCTTACAGAATCGTATGTGTCTATGCAGTCCTCAATATATAATAATATACATGAAAAGATTTCAAATATGTCATAGGTCACTGGCATTTACAATTTCAAGCAGAAGCTCAACTTGGTTTACCGCGGCGTTGACTAATTCATTGTTGACGCCCTTTGCTGATTTATTTGTGACGCCCTTGAGAAATATGGGAAATAGTATTTTATACCTAGTTTATTGATTATTAGAGGATAATAATCCTTGTCCACGCCCTTGTCACTGCCCCAATTGTCAAGTCGTTGTTACGCCTCTGATTTCTTGTTTTTAAAATCTTCGATGATCCCTAGAATCTCTAAGAATTTCTGACCATTTCTTTATTATAATGCTAAAATAGGCTTGCGTCTTTCAAATACATTAGGCATGGAAAGAGTCTGAGTTCTAGATTTGGTAACGTCTTTATTTTTTTTATATACTCTGTCATTGCTAATCACGAGTTTTTAGGCTTTATACTTCTCCGGGCTAAAATTTTTTGGATGTGCAACTCGTTTAAAAAAAAAATTGAATAAGATTTCATATGCAAGTATTGTCAAAAAACTTTAAAGACATTTTTATCCGAAACTTCCTCAAATACGGAATCTCTCACCACATAGATTCACTATCGTTTTCAATAGTAAAATGCTGTAATACATGTGTGTGCACGGGATACTTAGTCGAGCCGCAAGCGCGGTTGGTTGGTCGTTGGTCACCGATGGTCGTGTGTTCGAATCTATGTGAAGCCAAGGGTTTGTTCTCGTGGCCTAGGGCGGCCCTGAGTCCACTCAGCTCTAAATGGCTATCTAATACTAGTTAATAAAGGTTGCTGGATAATGCGTGGACATCTTTTGCTTATCTTAGGATTGGTTATCGGAAACTTTTCCATGGATATCAGGCTTAGATTAGGATTGATTCTCAAAAACCTTGCCATTGTATATCAGGCTTAGGTTAGGATTGACTCTAAAAAACCTTGCCATTGTATATCAGGCTTAGATTAGGATTGATGCTCGGAAACATTTCCATAGAACAATTTACCAAAATCGTAAGTTAATTAAAAAAATAATAAATAAAAACAAAGTTCACCATGTATTTATTTGAAAAAAAGAAGCAATAATTTTTATTTTTTTAAAATAAAAAGTTTCTTGAAACTTAACTATTTTAGTTCAGTTAAAGACCTCAATGACCCCATGAACAACCTTTGTAAAGAAAGACCTCACTGACTCCATGAACAACCATTGTAAAGAAAGACCTCACTGACCCCATGAACAACCATTGTAAAGAAAGACCTCAATGAGCCCATGAACAACCTTTGTAAAGAAAGACCTCACTGACTCCATGAACAACCATTGTAAAGAAAGACCTAACTGAGCCCATCAACAACCATTGTAAAGAAAGACCTCACTGAGCCCATTAACAACCTTTGTAAAGAAAGACCTCACTGACTCCATGAACAACCTTTGTAAAGAAAGACCTCACTGACTCCATGAACAACCTTTGTAAAGAAAGACCTCACTGACTCCATGAACAACCATTGTAAAGAAAGACTTCACTGAGCCCATGAACAACCATTGTAAAGAAAGACCTCACTGAGCCCATCAACAACCATTGTAAAGAAAGACCTGACTGAGCCCATGAACAACCATTGTAAAGAAAGACCTCACTGAGCCCATGAACAACCATTGTAAAAAAAGACCTCACTGAGCCCATGAACAACCATTGTAAAGAAAGACCTCACTGAGCCCATGAACAACCATTGTAAAGAAAGACCTCACTGACCCCATGAACAACCATTGTAAAGAAAGACCTCACTGAGCCCATGAACAACCATTGTAAAGAAAGGCGCATTTAAAAAGTTGTAACTGACCGTGTTGTTTTTCTTGAGCTAAGATCAAACAAGCGTCGAACTTCAAATGTTGGCTTTACACAAGTTAAGTTGCCAGGTGTTGGAGTCTGGTAAAGGCTTCATAGTTCTGCTCACTCTTATATACACGTGAGAGTCGCCTGATGGACACGTGGCACGACGTCACTTTCTCAAGTTTTGGACTGTGGGTAGTGAGGGGTGGGGTTTGTCTGCATTTTTAATGATACCTTTAGAGTGTGGTTGGTTTGGCCAGCTCGAGTTAATGTGTTGAGGACGTGGCAGAAAATCATTGGCCCAGCGTGATTGTGGCCCCTAGCCCCAGGTACGTCATTGTCTCTACCTATCCCTGAGTTGCTACAGCCAATGTAGGGCTTGGGCCTGCCTCACAATCTTCCGACACTCAGTCCCAATCAACGCATTTCTTCTCCAACATTGTATGCTCAGTTACTGTAGATCTTTCTGTAATTTAACCATCATTCGAAACCCCAGGTCTTCCCTCGAGCCATTTGGCTCTGGGAATTTTGTGGTGTATTTTCATTTCATTCAGTTTCTGTCTTTCAAGACAACTGTAAATAGCTTCATTTTATTTTTATAAATTTGTTAGCTGATTCATTTTTGTGTGAGTGTGTGTGTGTGTGTTTATCGTAATTTCTATATTTTTCTCCACCTTCTAAATGACAGTGATGGCAAACCTATGGCACGTGTGCCACAATCGGCACGCAAAGCTTCAAAAGCTGGCTAGCGACTTATATCATCTTTCTTAATTAAACCAGATAAGCCAAACCTCAATTTTCTGGTTTCATTAAAGTGTTGACATTTAGCAATAAATATGTGGGAGTTTGTTGAATTTGGGGCATGCTGCCCAAAAAATGTTCGCCACCACTGATGTATGATGATAAATTCCATCCAGATAAATAAAAGGGAAGCGTTGTTCCGCACAGTTTTGATGGTGAGAATAGTCGTCCAACTTTATTCTCACTGTCAACTGTGGGGATAATGTTTTGCGTTATTCACACGGTTTTGACGGTGTAGATTTCTAATATTCTGTGACTTATACTAACTACACAGATTTTAAAAAAAAATAGAGGTAAAAAAGATGTTCAATTACCACGTTCTTATAAGTGAATTAAAAAGAAGAAAATGAATTAAAACGTATACGTTCAAGTACATGGATTTAATATGAATAGAACGAGTGACGTGCACTTATGAGGTTTTAAATATGCAGCTGAGATGTAATCTGGTTACTCACCAGAGCTGATGGAGGACTTTACAACACTGCTCGCCTCCAAGCCAAAACCAAAAGGACCGATGTCCTTTTTCGTGAGCCACTTTTTGCGGATGATGCGGCACTGACATCACACACACAAACCGGTTTGCAACAACTCGTGTCAAGCTTCTCCAACGCCTGCAAAGAATTTTGCCCTCAAATCAGCTTTAAAAAGACAAATATCATGGTCCTAGACACAAGTTCTCCACCTACCAACAATATTGATAATGAAAACTTGGAGGTTTGAATTTCCCAACTTTGACTCGCTACAACCCCGGCGCCACCCCGGCGAAGCATAAGAGTATTTATGGTTAAGGACTACCGCAAAGTGGGAGATCATCAATGGCATACCTTGAGTATTATCCCCACTGGAAGGTTTTCGCAGAGCTGGCGTCCAATGTATTATTGGGAACAAGGATTCGACGAAAATTTGCATCCCCATTAAAAATTATCCTTTTCCCCTGAAAACAGTCACTTTAAATGTCGTTAATTATAAATGCAAAAAATTATCAAAAGATTTACACTCTAAACAAACTGTCTTTCAAGTTTATATAGAATTTGACTGATAGTAGCTTACTACTATGGCGGATTAAGGGAGAGGGCTGAGCGGGCTAAAGACAGGGGCCACCGACGGTTTTATAATATTTTATAATAAAAGTGTACAATTGTTTGAACGAGCCCTTGAAAATATAATAAATTAAATAAATTTATAAATATTATCTTTACAACTGATCGCGATTCAGTCTTAATAATCGAAAAAAACTTGATTTAATTAGCTCACTTAGAGAATATAATATAAAATATAGTTTATATTTTTAAAATCCTAATATAAGACAAGCTCAGCTGGCCGTGTCGAGAGAGCATAAGCGCGATATGCAACCGGTGTGGAGTTCGATTCCCAGCAGTCGAAAATTACATTTTTCTTTTCACACTCAATTGTAACATACCGCAAACACTTTAAACAGTTATTTCTTCGTGTTCGTTTATTTTTATTTCATTATTAATATTTAGTTACAGTCCTATATTAGCTGTTAACAATCATTTTATTTTAAGGGACGCTGGCTGGATAGGGCCCCAGTTTGATTGCAGCCCGGGGCCCTTTGAGGTCTTAATCCGCCCCTGGCTTACTAGGTATGCTAACCTCATTGCATTGTTCAAGAACCTGTACAATAGGGCAACAAACGCAGTACTCTACAACAGCAGGCTGGGAGATAGGTTCAAGACCACTGTTGGTATCAGACAAGGGTGTTTACTCTCCCACATCCTCTTCAACCTCTTTCTTGAAAGAATTATGACAGATGTGCTAGGAAACCATGTCGGAACGGTCAGCATCGTAGGGAGAATTATAACTAACTTACGCTTCGCCAATGACATATATTCCCTAGCTGGCAGCGAGGACAAACTAATAGAATAATTTGCAGAGCTAGAGAAGACAACAAAGATCTATGGCATGGAAATCAATGCAGAAAAGACCAAGGTTATGGCAAACAGAAAATTCACCAGTGAAATTCGGATAAACGGGCAAAACCTCGAGGAGGTCCAAATTTAGGTATCTAAGGGCTATAATATCCGATGAAGGCTCAAAGGCAGAAATTCTTGCCAGAATGGCACAAACAACTGCAGCATTAAACAAACTTAAACACATCTGGCAAAGCAAGGAACTCTCCCTGAGATCCTACATGTGGAAGAAAATCAGCAGTCCCGAGCCTGCGCTCTTCATGGGGCTTCCCGGAAAACCCCCTCAGCCCTCTGGCCCCCTAAGGGACGTAAAGACTGAGAAGCCCCCCCCCCCCGGAGCGGTCGCTGCTACAAGAGGCCGCCTGGGCGTCCAGGAAACTAGGTCGAAAACGCCTCCCACTTAAGTGTGCCTCCCAAGGGAGGTGTGGAATTTCCTACTGTGACTCGCTATCAACATAGTATCACTTTGGCAAAGCTTACGAGTCTCTATAGTTTAGATCGCCGCAAAGCGTGGGATCATCACCGACCTGCTCTTCCGTACTGGCGCTCCTGGCCCTAAACCGGCACCGCTCAACAGCGTTGCTAGTTAATTGAGGGGGACGAAACGGTCGCTTCGGTGTAACCCGACCCTCAACGGGTACTCTGGTCCCTGAGATCAAAGATTCGACTAATACGCTCTTTGGCGATGTCAGTCTTCTTGTGTGGTTGTGAGGCTTGGACGCTCACTGCAGACCTCCAAAGAAGAATTAATGCGCTAGAGATTACATGTTTTCGAAAGTTACTAAACATCTCCTACATGGCACACATCACGAACGAAGCGGTCCGCGATAAAACAAGTGCTGTCATTGGCCCTTACGAGGACCTTCTCACCTCAATTAGAAAGAGGAAATTACAATGGTACGGACACGTGACAAGATCTGGAGGTCTTTCAAAGACAATATTGCAAGGCACAGTCTAATAAAGAAGAAAAAGAGGCAGACCTAGGAAGAGATGGGTGGACGATATCAAAGAGTTGACCGGCCTGTCATTTAGCGACTCCCAGGAAGCAGCTCGGAACCGCGACACATGGCATGAGATAGTGTGGAGCTCAAAATGGTGCCCCAACGACCCAACGACTGGTTAAGGGACAGTTCAGTTCAGCTTACCAAATATTTAAATTATTCTTGATTCAATTATTCTATTTATTTTACTTTTTAATTTTTTTTTTTTTAAAATTTAAATTTTATTTGTAAACTATAAAAAGTAAATCTAAGCAATGTCTCACAAATTTTCCAATTTCCCAAAATAAATAAAAACGTTACCTCTATTCTGGTTCATTCCGTTAACTCTACTTAATAAGTTTAAGACACGACTGAATTAAATGTAGTATTATTTTATTGGCTACATTAGGTAAATATCATATATTTAGTGGCTACAAGAAAAAAAAATTATTTCACATCAACCTGAACACTCATTGGAATTTTTACATCGTTTGGAACTTAATAAGTCTACTTCTTTCCGTCAATTATACAAAAAATCGTTTTTTCCCCTTCTTAAAATGGATATATTTGTTTCATATGTATTTTAATAATTGATATATTTGTTTCTTAAGACTTTTTAAACGAATGGATGGATCTAAAAGAAATATATTTTGTAAAATAACTATCAAATCTGAGACTAAAACATTAAAAGGGGACATGGATAAAAGAAAAATTAGAATTTATTTTATAATTTACAAAATATAATGTCTTTCCGGAAAAACGGGAATAAACAAAGAATGAAATCCCTTAATGAAAAAGCAACATTTTTTATATTTGAATCAAACAGTAGATAACACCGATTTGTTGAAACCAGTAGGGAACAAAGTGTTTACAAAATAGTCTTAATGTATTTAATTTGATATTTATAGATTCATTTTAACAGACCTCTCTTAAGCTCTATATATAGCGTACTAAAGAATACATATGTTTTATTCAAAATGTAGGGTACTAAAGAATGCATGTGTTATATTTAGAATGTAGGGTACTAAAGAACACATGTGTTATATTCAGAATGTAGGGTACTAAAGAATACATGTGTTATATTCAGAATGTAGGGTACTAATAATAATAATAATAAAATGATAATTTATATAGCGCTGTATCCCAGCAAGGAGCCAGGCTCACAGCGCTTTACATGGAAATAACAATACAAATATCAATAAAAAGAAACATTCATAGCATATTAACTACATAAATGACAAGACGCTATACTCAATACATCAGCTACGTTAATCATTTAAAGAATACATGTGTTATATTCAGAATGCAGGGTACTAAAGAATGCATGTTCTATATTCAGAATCTAGGGTACTAAAATACATGAGTTTTATTCAGAATGTAGGGTACTAAAAATACATGTTTTTTTATTCAGAATGTAATCACTGCGCTTGTTACGTTGGATCTATAGCTACAAGAAATGTTTGTATGCATGGGTATCAGTTAATACAATACCCTTTTCCAAATATTTGTTTAGTTTCATACCCTTATTCTTATTACTTATAATTATCTTAGAATTAGATCATTATAATTTTATATGTATAATTCTGGCCAATGGAAAATTAACATACTCAAGTGTAATCTCAGCAACAACAACAAAAAAGTTATATTATAATGTTAAGACCGAACTAAAATCAAAGATTGCACCTGCATACTTAATAAATAATTTTTGGAATATTTTCAACTATGTAATACAACTTTTAAGGGCAGTGCACTCCAGCTGCATAAGCGCGGGGATATTTCTAGTGATGACACAAAAGTTAAGATCTACCAAAGCACAAGTAAACAAACAATTGGCTCACAAGTAGTGTTCTTTAATTCACATGCTATGGAAATGTATATTTTTTGTAAAAAAATGTTTAGATCTTTTTAATTTACTTTATTTTATCTCAATTAATTTTTTTTTTAATTTCTAAAAGTTTCTAGAAATTACGGTTTACTTCTAAAAACTTTAAACGAATGTATCTAATTTGTTTTGTTGTCTTATGTATGTGTGCACGCGCGAGCGTGCGTGAGTGCGTGTCTGTGTGTGTGTGCGCGCTGCGCTAAATCTTTAAGTCTTCTCGAATGTTAGAGAATATAATTTAAAGCATTTTTTAAAAAAAATATCTGTAAAAAAAATGTTCCCATATTATTTATATTTCCTATTTTTAATGGTCACAATCGCAATCCCGCAAAAGGTTTTCTAAGGGTCACCAACGTATACAATAAAATGTGAAACAAAAATAGCCACTAAAATAAAACTTTTATTACAAAATGGGACTTAAGTTAATATGCTGTCAATCATATCTTTGAAATGAAATGTGAAATCAATTTGTGCTTGGAAGTGCAAGGGAAACATGAACTTTTGATGTAGTGTGACCAACAAGCAATGTTGAAGTGAGTAGCTAAATTAGCAGATACATTAGAACAGCAAATTACGTTAAATCGGTTATGTTTATAAAAACTACAAAAGTAACCAAAAATAAAAATTTTCTCAAATTTGCAATGTTTGAGAAAATCTGTAGTGTAGTAGTAAAATATGAAAATTAAATAAATGAACATTTGAAAGATGAGCCTAATGGGAATCTAGAATAACTTAAAGCCGTACATCTGCGTTACTAACACGAGCTGAAAGAAGAAGAGACTGTGATGACACAAAAATCCATTATCTTCTTTACTTGATGTGCCTAGGATTTACCATTAATTACAAAATGAATTCTTTTGATTTGCGGAATGGTTTGTTGGCGCGTAAATTGTATTCACAATTTTTACGGCGTACTTATCAATGATAACAAAATATAAATCTGTTTGCCTTTCGAGCAGTTCAATTTGCTTATTTAGATCTCATCCAAAGAAATACATTTAAATCTCGCCGCGTATTTTAAGGCTGATTAAAACATGAAAATGAAATTATCACAATAAATTATGAAACAAAGTACAATAAAATATAAATAAAGGCAACAATCTATGGGGTTTTTTTAAGTACTGGATCAAATTTGATATATTATGTCGGGGATCATCGCGGGCTACTTGGCTTTCATTGCAAATGGTCGCCACTCGAAAAAGTTTGGGAACCTATGATCTATTGAGATAAACAAATTCTCGACCCCATAATGCCACACATGCCAGCTGATAAATTGTATTTTTTAATGATACCAAGGCCAGACATAATGAATAAAACGAATTAATTGCTTAACCCAAAACACTGGCGCTCGGTGCAGCTGTTACAAAACCCTATAATAAATCTGAGATGTTTTACCTTGCCCTGAACAACGGGGTACGGTTGGATGCCGAAGATTTTTAGGATATCACCGTAACGCAAAAATAATAAAATAAAGTAATTGCTTAACCCCCAAAACAAAAGCCCAATGCGCAGATGTCGCACGCTCTAATACTCTAATGTGATGCATTGCTTTGTAGAGATCACCAGAGATGCCTATTCGTCTCGCTAAACAGGAAGACGCCGAATGTGTTTAGGAAACCAAGGCCAGACAAAATGAATAAAACTAATTAATTGCTTAACCCAAAAACAACGTTTCTCAGCGCTTCTGATGCACATTCCCAGCCCCAACTGACCTGCATTTCTTCGTCCACACGTAGTTTAGGTCTGCACATTAATCAAGCCAATCTTTCTGTAACGCGGCAATTAAAACTGTCACTTCGGGAATGAAAACAATCTACTAAATTCTTAAGCAGGTGAAAGGAGTTTAAACCAGACCTTGATTTGAAATTCTTGAATAGATATCGATTGAAAAATCACTCTTAGTCTGACCCATGGAGACTTGGTGAAATACTATAAATACATTCTAGATATAGTACGGCCTTTTGTCCTTTAAATGATTATCATTATTATTTAGTTAAAATTGGTCAGCTGACTTACGTTTTAGTGTCATGCGTTTTAAAGTCCTTCTAAAAAATCTTAGGGCGCAATAATCTTCTGTATAGTAGGAGCGTATGTAACAGATAAGATAAGATAAGGGCCAAAAATGTTTTTATTCTTATAAGAGGTTTATAAAAATTAGTTTCAGCGTTTGCTGCATGAAAAATTAATGAATCTTGACCAAACGTAATACATACATATTTTATTGCTCATATTAAAATACCATAGGGCGTTGAACTCCTAATGTCCATTCCTTTGGGGTTGGGCCAAAAAATCTTTATTTCGTTTAAGATTTTATTTCCGTTATGATTTTACTCGAACGTGAAATATATTGGAAAATATATCTATTATGTTTTAGATTGAAATAAACAGGTATTTTAAAGACAATATTTTGCATCGATTTTGCCTGGGGGCCTTTAATGTTATCTTTGCCTAAATTAGATATTAACAAATTGTTTAAGCATTAACGACTGGGAAATTGGATGGACCTGAACCAAACTTGGTGTATTATAACTTGATAGCCCATGTTAATTCTCTATCGGGTCATGAATCGCTAATTTGTATCTTTTCGAGCCGGTAGCAAATGGGCCAGGTGGCCTTTAAGGTAATGTTTTGCTTTATATCTCTATATATACATATATATATATATATATTTATATATACATATATATATAA
>MUZC01004487.1:308864-339809 GCA_002072015.1 Radix auricularia | reverse complement strand
AAAAAAGTAATTCTTTTGCACGCCTTCGCACCACTCTTGAATGCTTGATAAATGATGTATTCGACTTCCGGCAATGGCGGCCGTTCCCTGCGCTAGTGTTACCTCTCGATTCGCAAAGTTTTTTGGTAGTTTTAACGGGGTTTTTTAACGGATCGAGTAACTGAGTGTTGATGCACAAATGGCTGGTCAGGACATACAAAAAACATATATACATCATGGGTCTAGGACTTATGGATGCTGTGATCAAAGGTGATGACAGACGGACGGACAAAACGGGTGCAATAGCGCATTCGACTTCTCGAAAATGCGCTAAAAATGAATGAATGGCTATTTAGACATTCTATTGGTGTTTTAGCTTTGTCAGAGAAGTTTAACTCATTTCTTAAGTAGGAAAGATGTTTTATTTACAATAAAATAATAGTATTTAAATAATTTTTTTATTACGATTTCTGATAGGATGGTCACTTTTTGTCTTAGTTACAGACTACACATATTTAGATGGAATCAACGTTTTTTAAAATATTTTTTTTAATTTTCTATTTTTTTAAAAATATTTTGTTGTTGTTGTTGCTGTCCTTTTTTTTAAAAAAAATTTTAATTTATTTTTTTATTTTTTAAAACAAAATTGAATAATTACATAAATACATAAATTGATTATAGAAAAATAAATAATTTATCGAGATATAGACTATAGTTGTAGTTTTTCAAACGCTTGTAAAACTTTATTTCGTAGACCTCGCTTATTAATCAAATCATTATGTTTAATTATTTTGAGAATGGCGATAAATATTTTTTTTAAAATTTGAATAATATTATGCATGAAAGTTTTGTTTGTTTTTTCCTCTCATAAATTACTGGCAACAACAGTTTAAGCCCATATTTGTTTTGTTTTTGAAATAATGAACATTGCATAGCGCCTCCCCCCATCCCCCACGTTAAAAATATATCTAAATATAGTCTGATCTCCAAAATACCAGAATATGACAAGACTAAAAGTGTGAGAAACATCCTTTGACTTCCCCGATGTTGCTTGTCGTATTTCCGAACCTTTATCTGACGCTCGGTTTACTTTCGCGTGTCTTAAGAATTTCAAAAGAAACCTTTGTTCCAGTAAAGCAAATTAATAATATTTTTTAAATCATTGCAATTCATTTTTACATGTATTACTTTTAACCCACCAGAGCCTTCACTAGGGTTGGTGTCACCCGGGGCGGTAGCTCATGGTCTCACCCGGGCCTGTAGCTCATGCTGTCACCCCCTCTTGATTTAACCCATAGAAAGTCTCCGAGCTTTCCAGTGCCAAATAACTGGAATATATAGAATTTTACGGTCTGGTGTCACCCCAATGATGGTGTCACCCGGGGCGGCCGCCCTTACCGCACCCCTATCGACGCCACTGTAACGCACTAAAAATTTCAAGAAGAAAGCGTCTTAAAACAACTCTTGGCCTCACTTTTGACAAGTTTGTATTTTATGGCCCCACTCGAGATATGGAACAACCGAAACTTGCATATTAAAGGATAAAGTGGAAAGGGCGGTAACTTCAGTGTCATAAGCTACATTCTGACGGTAACAGATGACAATCACATCCTCCTCAGAGGTAAAGTAAAGTAATTCAACACATAAACACTGGTATTACGTAAGAACTACATGACTTATTGAATCGAAATATGGAATGGATTGACTGAGAAAACAACCATTTTATCAACATTAAAATGCTAATAAAAATGCAAGACTAGACATTAACCAATTATATGTGTAGGACGTAATAATCATCAGTAAATAAACTAAATAAAATGAAAGAAATAGGTAACATAACTGTAGATGAGATAGATATACATTCACTCCTAAAAAACTTTAAAATAAACAAAGCTACTGGTCCAGGTGAATTGCCTGCCAGGTTACTAAAGAATTAAGCAATGAACTGTCCCCAATCCTTGTAGTTCTTTTTCAAGCCTCTCTAAACCAGGGCAAAGTGCCCCAAGATCGGAAATTAGCCAACGTAACTCCACTCTTTAAGAAAAGTGATAAATAAGACACCGGTAATTACAGACCTGAATCACTTACTAATATCACCTGTAAATTACTAGAACACATAATATATAGTAGAATAATTGATCACCTTGACAAATATAATGCCCTGTGCCCACATCAACATGGCTTTAGAAAAAAAAACGATCACGTGAAACACAATTATTAAGTCTAATACATGAACTATCATATGGCTTAGACAATAATGATCAAATAGATACAATATTACTAGACTTCTCAAAGGCATTTGACAAAGTTCACCACCTTAGTTTACTTAAAAAACTTAAATTCTTTGAAATATCGGGACCCTTACATTCCTGGATCCAAGACTTCCATTTGGGTAGGGAGCAAACTGTAATAATTAATAAATCTAAATCTTCACCATTAAAGTTTACCTTGGGAGTTCCACAAGGAACTGTGCTAGGTCCATATACTATTTTTAATTTATAGAAATGATTTACCCAACATCTCAACAGGAACAAAAGCTAGGTTATTTGCTGAATATGGTTTAATATATAGAACAATTAAATCAGAACAAGATAGCAAAATTTTACAAAAAGAATTAGGTGTATTAATAAAATGAGAAACTAACTGGAGTATGTCATTCCACAAAGAAACGTGTAAAATGCTAAGAGTAACAAAGAAAAAGAAATAAATAAATTCAAAATATTTCTTTCATGGAAAAGAACTAACCCAAACTAAAGATGCAAAATACTTAGGAGTCATAATAAATGAGAAACTAGCATAGGATCCCCACGTAAAATCAAACAAAACCTTAGGTTTTATAAAAAGAAACTTTAACAAATGTAATAAAGATATTAAACTAAAATGCTACCTCACCCTGGTGAGACTTAGGCCTATACTAGAATATGCATCTACTGTATGGGACCCATCCACCAATAAAAAATTGATAAACTAGAACAAATTAAAAAATAGAGCTCCAAGATTCATTACTGGATAATATTCAAAACTCACAAGAGTACCATCATTAATTAAATCATTAAACCTTGAAACACTAGAGGATAGAAGAACCAAGAGTAAATTAGTAATTATACATAAAGCGATTATTTCTAATTTAGAAATACAACACAGAGAAAATTTAATACAAACCTCAGATAGACATGAGGAAAAAAAAACACTTCTTATTCCGTATGCAAGAACAAACACATACAAGTTTTCTTTCTTACCGCCCGGTATTCGGTCGTGGTATGGGTTGCCTGAGTAAAAACCAGGAAAGCCAACACTTTATTATCATTTAAAACTATAATAATACTAATAACAGTGCAGGACTAGACACAAACCATAGATAAACGTAGGACACAATAATCTTCTGTATAGAAGGAGCGTCTGTTACAGATAAGATAAGATAAGATAAGATAAGTGTCTTTAAATGTTAAGATATGATACGCGTAATGAATCCTAAGTGTTTGCATGCGTTTGAAAAACAAACAACTTAACGACTCTCAAATTATTGTTTTAAAATAATCCTTTAGTGCTTACTTAAGTTAATAAATGTTAAATCAAATTTTAAAAAAAGAAAAGAAAAATGCTGATTCCAATATATTTGCATTGATATTTTATCGTAAAATGTATATAAGATTTCATATTTTAAAAACGAGACCACGAAATCATCCTTTTCAAATAAAATGTAATGATCCTTTTATTTATCGTAAAATATTTTATAATTATTATTAAATTTTAATTAAAACAATTTTGCTACTTAAGAAAATAGTTTGATTTCTCTAACAGAGCTAAAACATGAATAGAAAGTCTAAAAATTTGATTCATCATTTTTTACTATATATTCCCATGTAGTCAAAGGGGTATATTCTGGCCTGAGGGGGTATATTCTGGCCTAGGCCAGTTTAACCCCGTGGGTATATTCTGGCCCAGGCCAGATTATACCCGGGTATATTCTGGTCAGGGGTTTAATCTGGCCTGTTACACCGGGATGGTAAATGGCATGGTAACACCCATTTGGCGGCGGTGGCCATAATGTCAAATTTTGCTTATATGAGCCATATAAAAATTAATTTAAGCATTAGCTACTCTGTAAATGAATGGATCTTAACAAAACTTTATTTTCGATAATTTTGTAGCCCATATTAAAATCACTAAAATTGTAATGACCAATCCTTTCGGGGCTATGGGCCAAAAATGCATTCTTTTAAAACATTTTAGATTTTATTTCCCATTCAATTATTAACGATCTTGACAAATCTGACAAATATATCCATTACTATGCAGACTTAAAAGAACAGGTGTTTTGACTTTACATATTGCAATGAATGGGCTCTAGGGCCCATAATGTCTTTCTTTTTTATTTATTTATTTTGTTGATTATATGAGCTATAAAAAATAATTTTATGCGTTAGCTACTGGGTAAATGAGTGGATCTAAACCAAAATGTGTATACAAACATTTGGTAGTTTATACTAAATGCTATTGTGCACTTAACATCTAATTTCCATTTCTTCGGGGCCGGGGGCCTAAAATATCTTTTTTCGTATATTTGTAAGATATTTTCCCTATTCAATTTTTAACGATCTTGAGGAATATATCCATGATGAAATTAAATTAAAATGAACATTAAAAAAAAAATAATTGACATCTTATAGTCTATTAGCTGTATAAAATTTATGAAAGCGTAAGTTACTGAAAACATTAATAACTCTTGCCCATCTTAGTATTAACTAGCAAATTACCCGCTCTTTGCTGCGGAAATTAGGATTTCAGTTAGGGTTTAGAACCCGCGTAACACCAATTCAAAACACCTATTGATTTTAATCTGAATCAAGATGGATATACTAAATATATTAAATTCAACCGTTTAGGGTCCTACGCACACAAAAACTTGGCGATTTAAAGATGCGTCTTTTTTTTATAACTCATATTGGTGGGGGGGGGGGAACTAAATTTCGTCAATCATCCCCCAAGAGAG
Source organism: Radix auricularia (assembly GCA_002072015.1). Taxonomy (NCBI): domain Eukaryota; kingdom Metazoa; phylum Mollusca; class Gastropoda; family Lymnaeidae; genus Radix; species Radix auricularia. The sequence continues at coordinate 334,837 of MUZC01004487.1, read as the reverse complement.
ATATGATTTAATATTTTTAGCCTCTTACCATCGCGGGGGGGGGGGGGGGGGGGGGGGNGGGGGGGAGGGTGTACTCAACTTCTAAAAGTTTAAAGTTTCTACCTAGATTGAACTTTGGAGAATTAGTGTTGATTCAGTTTTACATAGCTGATTTATTTTGAAAAAAAAATTTTGAGCCCCGTGCGACCCATGAGAGTAAATTTTTAAAATTTATATAATTTGTTTCCTTATTACCATCGCGGGCTGTTACTAAACAACTACGGAAGGCTTTATACTTTTTACCTACACAGAAAATGGAGATGCAGTCATTTTCCATTTTTAAAGGCCCATTTGATAGAAAAAGTACTTCGGGGCCTCCCACATGCAGTAAGGGATAATTTAAATTTAATTGTTAACTTTTATTATTAATTAATCGTTAATTTCGATTAAAGCCAACAAAATTTAATTTATGATGTCAAAAGAAACACTTATTTAACGTTCTGATAAAAATCTAAATAACACTAGAATATCTTCTTTATATATCGACTTTTCACCAAATACGCTAAAGTGTGTTGACTTTAATTGGTTCAAGTGATGAGAGGTTTTAATTGACAATATAACCAGCAGAACTGATTATTCATTGACATGGAACTGATGTAACTGGTATGCTCAAAACGGTCTTGCCAAGGAATGACATTATCAGATATTGGTGTTCATTAACTGTACTGGATTAATGGATTCAAGAACTTTCATCTCCATTTTGTAACGCAGTAATTCATCAGAAGAGTTCTCGTCATTTCTGTCTCTAAGTCAAACGCCATTACTGCCATTAGCTTCATACGCTTTGTTGCGTTCTGGGTTCTGGATACAATCTTAATAAGACAGACTCTTGTCAAAGATCATAGGTTCTTTATTGAGATATAAATTCGTCACTATCTGCATTCCACTGCAGTCCATACAGCCATCGAGACATCACAGCATAGGCATACAGGCTCACAATCTTCACAGTGTTCGAGACATCACAGCATAGGCATACAGGCTCACAGCCTTCACAGTGTTCGAGACATCACAGCATAGTCATACAGGCTCACAGCCTTCACAGTGTTCGAGCAACCTCGATAACACAATCTGTCAACAACACAGCCCTGGCCGAACGTCCACACTCTGACGTTACTAGTCTCTCCGATGTTTTCTCCACTCTCTCTCCCTCACTACATAGTCCCACACTATATATAGCCCTTGCGCGCACTCTCAAGTCATTGCCTGACATTCAAACGTCCGTCAACTGAACAGAGTTCATAACATTGTCACCACAACTCACAATAACTCACAACAACTCAGAACAACTCATTGACAGTGATTCTCATACCTTGACATATCCCCCCTCTTCCGTTAGATTCTACTTGCTAGTAGAATCTCACTATCAAAAATAAGTCAGGGTATGGAATCACTAAACATTCATTACACATCATGAAAATAATTGGCCTTAATACATGAAACAGCATCATATGAATCATATACATACATCATATTCATAATCCCTTAATCTATTACATCATGGAAAACATACTACTGCCGCTTTAGCAAACGGAAGCAGTCCTCTACTCGAATTACATAGTTACATAGTCTCCAAAAATAAGTCATTTTGGCAGCAATAACAAACAAAATTTACACATGCGAGGTCTTACATTGTTAGACATAAGTGATAATCAATTTTTATATCAATATACATATACAATATACTTATCTATATATACACCCGATCTCAGGTGACAAAAAAAAATTATATCTATACAAGATCTCAGGGAAAATAAATAATTATATATGTACAAGATCTCAGGAGAAGAAAAGAACCCCAAGAACAACATATTATTACAAATTACAACATTACCAATCAGGCAAAACAAAAAATGCTAGTACTTGTCCACCTCATGGGACCTTTTAACGAGCAACCACTGCTCTAATAATTTCTTTACCGGGACCTGTGCTATTGGGATCTCTTATCCCACTATAGCCACAGTCCTATTGGGATATAAATACAGCCCGCCATTCCTGCCACCAGGAACTTGGTTAATTGTATTACCAAAAATTGCCCATCACTCCTGTTGTACAGGACGTAGTAAATTATTTCTCAGTACAGCTTATCTCCCCTGCCATACAAGTCTGGCTAAATACTAGTTCATGATCCTCATCATTGGCATAACTCACATTTTCATTGTGTAAATAATCAAAATCATAACATATATACAACATGAATATTCAAGATTACTATATTAACAGGTTACACAGGTTGCTTTAACTGACTCTACTGGTTCCTCATATAAATTCTTACGATATTTATTCCAGGATTGCCTCCAGCATGAGGTAATCTTACAGGGATAACCACTTATCCAAACTGTAATATTTCAGCATGATTGTATTTAACCCATTACAATCACTTATATCGCAATCATGTGCATCTATCAATACCTACGGCCTATGGAGATAACAACTTATCTATCCATACCCATAATTATCTTTATAACATAACCATCATCATATCCTCATAATGATCAGCAAAAAAAACATCTTCATACACAATATTTTAACAACATCATCATCTCATCTAACTATCAACATGAAAAAAAAAATGAAGTCTCTATGTTTGAATTTTTTTTTCGTACACATTCAACTCAATTGCCATGAATATTATGAAACCCTCATTAACACATGACCTTTAATGAGACCCTGTCACATTGTCCTCAAAATAATTTCTCAACCAAGGCAAAACATAATCATAGACAAGTCCTCTTTAATTATATTTAGTCATCAACTTGTTAACAAACCCAGCAAAAAAAATCATAGTCATTGTACTTGATGGTGGTATATTTCGTTTATCTTCTACTACTACCAGTACACGCCCCTGGTTATCGTTATCCTGACTGCTCGTTTCCCACGTGAGCCTAGGCGGGACTTTTAACATGGCAATGTTACATAACCCCCAACTCGTGTCAAGGGCATCTTCTTTACTGTACATGTTCGTGGCGACCCACACGTATTCACGCCCGCTTATCAATAGTTTTAGAATGATCCCAACCATCAACCAGATCATTAGCCCTAACGGACAAGCACCCCGGTCATCTGATTCACATTCTCTGTACTTGGCTCTAATTCTACACGGGTTGTGACGCCTATTTGAGTTATTGTCGGTCACGGTCTGGTTATTTCTGGTTTGACCTGTCCCCACATAGTAACTCTCCTTGTCTTCTTGGCCACGGGAAAGGTTTGTCCCGCTGTCATAAACATAGCCCGTTTCTAACAAGTCAACACTAACTTCCCCTGAGCACATGTCATAATTTTGCGTGGACCCACAGCAGCGGTTCTCATTACTTTTCTCATTTTCATAAGTGTGGATGCTTTTTTCTACCTTTCCTGCAACACACTTCGCAGTTTTTAACTCATTACATTCATCCATTATCACTATAGTAACTTTCTCCTCTTGTGTATCTCTGCTCTGTTCTGTCTTTTCAACTATCCTAACTAACTGGTTTACCGTTTGCTTCTCATTTTGCTAATGGTCAACCTGTTGATTTTTAATTGATCCCTCTTTCTCTATTAGGGCTTCTTTTAATATCAAAATTTCATCATCTTTCACTATCAATTTCATACTTAAATCATAGTTTATTTCTTCTTTTTCCTTAACGATCCTCCACATTTCAATAATGTCCTCTTCATTACTTGCTACTTTTCTGTTTAGTTCATCAATCTCCTCTTCTTTCTGAGCCAGTAATTCTTCCATATATCTTTTCTCTCTCTCTTTTTCTGCTAGTTCAATTTGTAATCTCTCCCATAGTTCATCTCTCTCTACTTCAGACTTCTTTAACTCTTCTTCAGTGTCCTGCATTATACTAGTTAGGTTTCTCTCCATTTCCATGTTCCAATTTTCGTAATCTTTTATCATTGACTTTAGATTTGTGTCATAATTTTCTCATATTTCTATCACCCTTCTCAACTTTTCAGCATCGTCTTCTTCACTCAGACTAGCGTTACATGTAACTAAAGTCTCTTCTCTAGGAGCTAGTTCTACACTATCTGTATTTTCTAATATGCTATCATTTAGTTCTCTCTGACTTTTCTCTACTAACTCATCCTTTTCCACTAAGTGATTGCTCACTTGGGACATTTTCAATTTTAAATTCTGTAACTCCATTTCATCTTCATCAAGTTCTGTATTGTGTACTTTGCATTCTTTTGCTAAGGCCGTTAATTTACTTTGAGCGCAACCCCATATTGCCTCTAGCTCACTCAGTGTATCTTTAGGTTTCTCTATTGCACTTTCAATAATTTCTTCTCTTTGTTCCGCTTTCCTAGACTCTATTTTTATTTCTCTACTTTCCCTATATTTTATTCCTGCAGCTTCTATTTCTAGCAATTTTATTGCATGTTCCCTCTCTTTCTGTCTTTTTAACTCCTCATATTCTCTTTCTTTTTCTACGCGTTCCTCTTCTATCAGTCTTTTCCACTGCTCTAATACAAACGTATTTAGCTTTTCTCCCTCTAACCCTAAGTGTTTTACCCCCATCTCTCTAAACTCCGCCATTGTAATCCTATCTTCCATTTCTACTTCCTACTATTGTACGAGGACAAAGGGGTTCGAGGAAGAAAAATACAATATCTAACATCAATTTCCTATTACAAAATGCTCTGAAGTTTAACAATCATAAAAAAAATTATTATTTGTACTTGCCTTGATTGCCAGTAGTTCTGGCAATCAAGGCAAGTACAAATAATAATTTTTTCACCGACGACACCGTTGACACTGGGCAGCAACGAGGAGGGGATGTCTCTCTCAATGACGGGACGGTCATCGACGACACACTGGCAGCAACAAGGAGGGGATGTCTCTCTCAATGACGGGACGGTCATCGATGACACACTGGCAGCAACGAGAAGGCAGATGACTATATCAAGGACAGGACGGCCCCCGACAACACCTGGCAGCAACGAGAAGGCAGACGACTCCCCCAAGGACAGGACAGTCTCCGACAACACCTGGCAGCAACGAGGAGGCAGATGTCTCCCTCAAGGACAGGACAGTCCCCGACAACACACAGGCCAGCAACGAGGAGGCAGATGTCTCCCTCGCAGACTTTACAGACCACACATCGGACCTGATGACTGTGGCCGACACTTCGATGTTCGACAAGAGTTTCCAGAGATCCCGGACGAGCCCCCACTGTTGCGTTCTGGGTTCTGGTTACAATCTTAATAAGACAGACTCTTGTCAAAGATCATAGGTTCTTTATTGAGATATAAATTCGTCACTATCTGCATTCCACTGCAGTCCATACAGCCATCGAGACATCACAGCATAGGCATACAGGCTCACAGTCTTCACAGTGTTCGAGACATCACAGCATAGGCATACAGGCTCACAGCCTTCACAGTGTTCGAGACATCACAGCATAGTCATACAGGCTCACAGCCTTCACAGTGTTCGAGCAACCTCGATAACACAATCTGTCAACAACACAGCCCTGGCCGAACGTCCACACTCTGACGTTACTAGTCTCTCCGATGTTTTCTCCACTCTCTCTCCCTCACTACACAGTCCCACACTATATATAGCCCTTGCGCGCACTCTCAAGTCATTGCCTGACATTCAAACGTCCGTCAACTGAACAGAGTTCATAACATTGTCACCACAACTCACAATAACTCACAACAACTCAGAACAACTCATTGACAGTGATTCTCATACCTTGACACGCTTTTCATTTGGTTTGATAAGTAGGCAAACTTTATCAACATTTTGAACATTCCCGTCAGTCAATATTTTAAAACCAAAATGTACATGTCATCTTCAGGAAATTCATTATTTATCAGGCGCTATTTTTAAAAATTGTTTATATATACTTTTTTACTTCCAATTATTTATAAGTGATGTGTCAATTAATCGTTAAAAATAATTTAATCTTTAAACATTTTTAATTATTACTCGAGAAATTAATCATTAATTACTGCAGCCCTAGAAATAATAACTATGAGCCTACTAATTTAGTAAATTTTCCAAATCATCGAACAAGACAAACAGAAGAAACAATATAAACAGATATGTTTTCAAAATAGTGACGTATATTTATTTCAATAGTATAATTTTTATCTAAGAAAGAAACTTAGTTTATGCGAATTTGTATGGAGCCCTGAGCCTTATTTAAATTCCTTTCTACTTGAACCTAAACGATTTATCGTTGATTCAAAGTCAAATTTCTCATGTTCAATTGAAATTATTGGTAATCCAGACAGACGTTCGTTTTTCATATTATAGCGCAAATAATTTTGATGATTTTCAATCATTGCTACCAAGATGATTCATGTAAATTTGTATAGAGTATTGACAAATTAGTGAGTCCTGATGCCATTTATTTTTCAAACAAGAATGAAAGTCTTTAAGTTGTAGCTCACTAGTTGTAGATAGTGATGGACGTTGTGATGGATGTTAAGATGGACGTTTTGATGGACGTTGTGATGGACTTTGTGATGGACGTTGTGATGCATACAAATCTTTGAAGGTATACTATTCAACGATTGTTTCTTCAGGGTTAATTTGTTTGTAAATTTTGCATCAACTTCAAAGAGAATCTTTATTTTTTTCCAACATTTTTTATGGATCAATACAATAGAAATAAATAGCTGTGCCCCTAAAGTCATTAAATCGATCATTTATTTATTTTAATAGTGTATCCAAGATAGTGAAGTATATTTCAGATTTAAAACTAGTAGTTGGATCATCAGCCCTTTCATCTCTGCTAAGTTCACATGCCATACTTTTATTTTTTGCAAATTTTAGTTTCTTTAAATTTTGTTTTTAACATCTAGTTTGGAAATTTCAGAATTTTAAAAAGCTTGATCGCTTCTCTTTTCAACAAACTTATTTCTTTCAACATCGATCAATCGTTTTGCAATTGCAATGTCAATACTCTTGCGCTACAAGTGGTTTGATGACACGAAAATATCGACCAGCTTTTGTACAAATAGCATCAGAAAAAATAAAAGAATATTTGTTATTAAAACAGATAGTCCCGCAGCTTCGGCTCTGACTTCCGACACTTCCTCTATGTTATGTTGATTTCCCCGTATATATATCTTCTAGAGTGGCTAGAATAGCAGAGAATGATTCAATAACTGCATTGACTGCATGCTTATGGCTTGACCATTTTGTATCAGAAAGTCATTTCTGAGTTTTTACTGTTAATTCATATTGACATTTATGATCTTTTTAAGAGTATGTAGACGTGGTAAACTAGACATAAAATGCATACAACCTTTCAGCTGAGCCAAAAGAAAAAACACACAAAAACTTTACATTACTGTGTACAGAAATTTGCTTCGATAGTGACCTAATTCAAAACATGGGGACAACATTGGGTGAAAGTTTTAAGTCCACTCTTAATTCCAAACATTCCCAGTTGCGCCATCGTATGCCTTTCGTCCACAGATTGTGATGTCAATGTTTCGCTTTTGTAATGTGTAGTTCCGTTAGAATCTTCTAAGCAAATGCAGGTTTGCAGCATTTCTGTTTATCAAAGTATACAAGCCTATAAATCTTTCCTCAACATTTCTTAATTTTAAAACTGAACGTAAAGTGTCATCTGATGAATTTTAGATATAATAAAGGTTGAATCAATAATTAAAAAAAAGAAATGTGAAGACTTAACTTTATTATCAATTGCAGCTGATAATGCAGGTGCAAATGGTTGAATTAAATGAATTTGCATATCATAACTTAAATAAATTTCATTTTTCTTTTTAAACTTTAGATGACTGTTTAAAAGTGGAATGACAGTTGGCTTATAAACTTAACATTTAAAGAAAATTTCCAGTATTTCTACAACTACCAACAATAAAGCAAGATTGTTTCAATGCTTCTTTATTTTTTTTCTACTTAACGATGCTCCTAACTGACCAAACCAGATATTGCAGTTTTGAAATATGATATTTATCAAGCAAATATTGTCGTATTGCAGTTTAGGGATTGATTAAAATTTTCGTGTTTAACAATCTTTTTTTTCTGCTCTAGTTACACCTTTTTAGTGTTCATTAAGGGCGTCTTAAGGGGGGCGCCATTTTAGACCGAACAGGTGCGTGGGGGGGGGGGCGACCCGCCCCCCTGCCCTATAGCTAAATCCACCACTGAGTGTGCTCAACAATTTCCTAAAGTTTAAATTTCTACATATTCGGCAAAAAGGACAATTAGTGATTTTCAATTTTCACAGATAAAGAGAAAGAGTTTTTGGGACCCAGGCGCCACATAATTTGGAATTTTAAATTTCCTTTCCGTTGTGAGATGGTTCTCAACAACTTCCCATATTTTCATGCTCTTGCCTACTCCGGAAGTTAGAGAATAAGTGATGATTGATGAGTGAGAGAATTAAAAACTATATTTGGGCCCCAGGTCCCCAGTAAGGGATATTTTAAATATGTTTTCACCTTCTACCATCGTGGATGTGTATTTAACTACCCCCCAACGTTGACCGCCTTTACCTATTAAGGTAAGAAAATTATTGATTTTTAATTTTTATATAGCTCATATAAGAGAAAAAAAAGTTTTTTGGGCCCCAGCCCCCATGAGTGTGTATTTCAAAAATCTTTTACACCAACTTTCGTTGTAAGAGGGTACATATCAATTTTCCAAAGTTTCATGCTCCTACCTACACGGAAAATTTGGACAATTAGTGTTGAATCGATTTTTAATATATGAAAAACAATATTTGGGCCCCCGGGCCCCCATGAGAGGGAGATTTACATTATTTTTTGCTAAACTACGTCGGAAGCGTGTACTCAATTTTTTCTCCACATTTTCATGCAGCTACCTATACAGGAAAAAGGAGAATTAGTGATTTTCAATTTTTATATAGCTCATATTAGGAAAAAAGTTTTTAGGGCCCCGGCCCCCATGAGTGGAAGATTTAACATTTTTTGTCAAAATAATCGTAGGAAACATGTACTCAAAAAAGTCCAAAATTTCATGCTTCTACCTACACAGAAAATAAGAAAATTGGCGATTTTCCATTTTTATTAAGCCCATATTAGGAACAAAAAATTTTTTGGTCCCCGGCCCCACATGAGCGAGATTTTTAAAATTCTTTTTCGCCAGTTTTCGTCGGGAGAGGATTTCCAACAATTTTCTCAAAATTTAATGCTCCTACCTACACAAAAATTGGAGAGTTAGTGATGAGTCGGTTTTTAATATAAGAGAAACTATATTTGGGCTCCCGGCTCCCGGCCCCCCCACGAGAGGGAGTTTTTAAAATTTGTTTTAGTCATTTCCGCCGGGAGCGTGTACTCAAAACTTTTCCAAAGTTTCATATTTTTTACCCATATGGGAAATAGGAAAATTGATGATTTTCAATTTTTATAGAGCCCATATTATGAAATAAACTTTTTGGGCCCCCGGCCCCTCTTGAGCGAGGTTTTTAAAATTCTTTTTCAACAATTTAGTCGTTTTCGTAGTCAGAGGGTACCCAACAACTTACCAACGTTTCATGCTTCTACCTACACGGGAAGTTGAAGAATTAGTGATGAAGGAAAGAACAGTTTTTTGGCCCCGGGCCCCACATAAGCGAGATTTTAAAAAATCTTTCTCGCCAATTTTCGTAGTTAGAAGGTACCCAATAACTTCCCAAAGTTTCATGCTTCTACCGACACGGGAAATAGGAAAATTGCTGATTTTTAAGTTTTAAAGGGCCCATATAAGGAAACAAAATTTGGCCCCCCCGGCCCCACATGAGGGAGATTTTTAAAATTCTTTTTCTACAATTTTGTTGTTATTGTGTACCCAACAACATCCTAAATTTTTATGTTTCTACCTACACGGTAACTTGAAGAATTAGTGATTTAGAAAAAAAAGGTTTTTTGGCCCCCGGCCCCAAAAGAGCGAGATTTTAAAAATTCTTTTTCACCAATTTTCGTAGTGAGAAGGTACCCAACAACTTCCCAAAGTTTCATGCTTCTACCTACACGGGAAGTTGGAGAATTAGTGATGAATCAGTGAGTAAGTGAGTGAGTAGGTAAGTGAGTGAGTCTGTGATGGCTTTACCTTTTATTAGTATAGATAAACCCAAGAGTCTTTTTTTTTAAACTGCACGTTAATAATTTAATTTCCAAACCAATTTTACACAATATTGATAAATAGAGTTTGAGTACAATGGCAACAAAAAATTAAATTATCACTCATTTTGGAGCCGGGCACATGAATATTTATTTTTGTTTTGTAAGCTTTTTAATTTATTTATCGGTTTGCAATGAAACTTTGACTTTATTTTTCACACTTCCGAGAAGGTTTCTGGTTTGATTGTTTTAAAAGATAACACTCATTGGTTTCTTAAATTTATTCATTTTTACTGAGATCGTTGCAACGCACTATGGGTCTGCCAGTCAATAAAACTTTCCTAACCATTACACGAACATTTTGATTTTAAAATATTGACTGACGGGAATAGGCAAAATGTTGATAAAGTTTGAGTACCACGGTTCTAACACTTCGCCTACTTATCAAACAAAATGAATAACGTATTAAGGCAATGGCAGTAGTGGAGTATGACTTAGAGAAAGAACATGACGACAACTCTTCTGATGAATTACTGCATTACTAAATGGAGATGAAAGTTCAAGAACGTTTAATAAGTTTGACTTATTAAATCATACATTTTAATTTTTTCTTTACTCAAATTTAAATATTAATCATTGGTTAATTTGCAAAAGTTTATATTACATTTAAAATAACCGTGAACAGCCCTTATATGTACATATATATCTTTATGTATTAAAAAGATAGTGAATTCGATAAATTCTTTTCAAAGAAGAAAAATACATAAATAAATTTATATATATATATATATATATATATTAGGGCTGCGGAAATTATCGATTAATTTCTCGATTTAACGGTAAAAGTTTGTATCGATTGAAATTATTTTAATCGATAAAATAGCGATTTAGATAGGAGAAACATTTTTCAAACAATTTTTTGGATTTGTTAAAAAATAATTAATTATTAATATCTAAAAGGTTTTTACGAAAAAATCTTATCAATAAAAAAATTAATTTTAAAGTTAAAACTTTTTAAAAAATCTGTTTTGATAAGGAAAATTATATTAAAAAGTTAAACATTGTTTTTACTTAATTAACAATAACAACATTTAAATTCATTGACATTAATTTGAATTATTTATTTTTAAATATATCTCATAAAACTATTATACTGCCCCCTTTTTTTTTTTTGTACTTCCCTTGAAATTTTCAGTTGCATGACGTCATAGTCTTATTTTTAGCTTTAATCAAAATTATCGATTAATTATTGGGTAACTTTTCAAAAGTTAACGATTAAATTTAAATTAATCGGTAACAGCCCTAATATATTTATTTATGTATTGAAATGATAATGAATTCGATAAATTCTTTTCAAAGAAGAAAATTAGGATTTCTTATAACATAGAGAACAAATTTGTATTTTCTTGAGATTTTATAAAGTAAACAAAAGAGATCTAGTGGACAATATATATACTGCTTTGCATACTTATGACAGAACATTAATTTTGACTCATATGTTGGCAACTGGTGCTTTAGTAGAACGTAACTTATTGTGTTTAATTTTCTGATATCAACATAAACAACTGTAAGTAAATATGCAGGAACAATTTTATTTTGATTTTAAATTCTCTCTAAAAGAAATGCAAATTGTTTATTTCTCATCGAAAACACACTTTTTTTCTCAGACTGATGACATAGTGAGGGTGGAATTAATTTTAAGCTATTTCTTAGAGTAAAATAATGTTCCGATATACACCAAATTCAAGTTAACGACGTTTCTTAAGAACGATCGACGCCATACTCGTGGGCTTCTTGTATAGGCCTACATGAAAACGAAAAACCTCTATAACTATCAACTAGTTAGTAAAGAAAAATGCGTATTCTATCGAGCAGTCACGTGACATCGAAAGCGCCCGGTGTAGTCATCGGGGGTTATTCATTAACTTATCTTATATGTTACAGACGCTACTTCTGAACAGAAGATTATTGCGTCCTGCGTCCATCTATGGTTTGTGTTTAGTCTTGTATTCTTATTAGAGTTTTAAATGATGATAAAGTGTTGCTTTCATGGTTTCTTCACGCAACCCATACCACAAATATGACTGCGTATGTTCACTTCTAGATCATTGTCAGTTAATCTGTGTGGAGCTGTTTAACTTTTTTTCAGATTTCTAGATTGTTTTATGTTTATTTTTAAATAACTGAAATTATTATCCATATGTCATACAGGCTTGTTTGTTCCCTCAAAGTACCCGAGGGGGGAACCAGCAAAAAACGCGTTGCGTCATTTAACGCATGGACGACCTAAATGTAGGTTCTAGCAAGCAGTTCGTATTCAAAATAAAAGTTGTTTACCAAGCAAAATGGTTCGCGTCCAAACAAGATGTATACCGAGTTGGACGTATACCAAAGCAGACGTATACCGAAGTACCACTATATTCAAGTCGAACAAACTCATTAAATAATGCGACATAAAAATTTTAAGTTAGAGTTTTTAGCGCATTTTCGAGATGTCGAAATCGCTATTGCACCCGCTTTGTCCGTCCGTCCGTCTGTCATCACCCTAGACCTCAGCATCCATAAGTCCTAGACCCATGATGTATATATGTTTTTTGTATGCCCTGACCTGCCATTTGTGCATCAACACTCAGTTACTCGATCCGTTTAAAAAACCCGTTAAAACTACCAAAAAATATTTCGAATCGAGAGGTAACACTAGCGCAGGGAACGGCCGCCATTGCCGGAAGTCGCATGCATAATTCTTCAAGCATTGAAGAGTGGTGCGAATGGGTGCAAAAGAATTAGTTTTTTTTTTAGTTGACGTCATTAGAATATGTGTAAATGTTTAGAGAGCTTTACGTTATCATTTGTGGTGACTTGTAGTTGGATTAAAGAGAAAATAATTTATTTTTTTTTAAATGTAAAGAAATGACTTTTAAATAAAAAAATATCAGGTATATTTATTACGCAAGAAAATTCATAAAAATATGTCTAAAATCTAAACACAATTACTGATAACTACATAATTCTGATATCTAACATAAGTACTGATACATAATACGAAAATGCGCTAACACGTCCTGAATTCCAATAGGTACCAGGCTTAACATGATTTTTTTTCTTTTTAAATGCCCATTTAAATCAGCGAGAAATAGTTAACTTGAAGTGCTACAAGGCAATAGCTAAATCCGACCCCAATCCGGCAAAGTGGACCTAAGCCGGATTCATGAAAATGTCCAGATTCATAATTTACTGAAGCCGGTACACCACTAAATACAATATACACTAACACCATTATATAAGCATAAAAGTATGTGCCTCGTAAGTCCAAGTCTATTAAATAGATTGGTTATAACAATGAACTCAATTTACATTAGTCTTTAGTCTAAAACTTAAAATATCCAACTATACAATAAAAAAATTTGTAACTGTGAAGTTAGTATAAGTCACAGAATGCTAGTGTTCCGTACAGCCAAAACCGTGAGAATAACGAAAGGCATTATCCGTACGGTTTACCCTGAAAATAAAGTTTGACGTTTCTTCTCACGACCGAAAGTGTGCGGATAACTTCCCTTTTATTTATGTGTATGGAATTTTACATCATACATCAGTGGAGGCAAACATTTCTTGGCCACGTGCCCTAAATTCCACCAAATCCCACATATTTATTGCTAAATGTCAACTCTTCAATGAAACCAGAAAATTGAGGTTGGTCTTAGCTGGTTTAATTAAAAAAGAAATAAAGTCGCGAGCCGGATGAGGAGGATTTGCGTGCCGACTGTGGCACGCGTGCCATAGGTTTGCCATCACTATCATTTAGGAAATGGAGATAAATATAAAAATTACGATAAACACTTACACACACACATAAAATCAGCTAACAAATTTATAAAATAAAATGAAGCTATTTACAGAAAGACAGAAACTGAAGGGCGATGAAAGTACGCCACAAAATCCCCAGCGCATAACGTCTCAAGGCAAGATCTGGCTTAGATGGTAAAATGACGTATAAAAAGATCTACCATGACTGAGCATACAATGTTGGAGAAGAAATGCGTTGATTGGGACTGAGTGTTGGAAGATTGTGAGGCAGGCCCAAGTCCTACATTGGCTGTAGCAACTCAGGGATAGGTAGAGACAATGACGTACCTGGGGCTAGGGGCCACAATCACACTGGGCCAATGATTTTCTGCCACGTCCTCAACACATTAACTCGAGCTGGCCAAACCAACCACACTCTAAAGGTATCAATACAAGTGCTGACAAACCCCGCCCCCCCCCCCACAGCCCTCGAGGCAGTGCGGGCCTGTCACGTATCCATCTAGTGACTCATCTCACGTGTATAAACTTGAGAATGGGCAATGAAGCCTTTACCAGACTCCAACACCTGGCAACTTAACCTGTGTGAGGCCAAAATTGAAGTTCGACGCCTGTTTGATCTTAGCACAAGGAAAGACAACCAGGCTAGTTGAAACTATTTACAAGTTATACGTTTTAAATTTTAAAACGTCTAAGAATAATAATTACAGACTAATTATGAACTAAATTCTAATAAAAGAACCTGGTCATTCGTTACAATTGTTGTTCATGGGGTCAGTGAGGTCCGCAATTAAACTTAAATGCTTTAGTGTTAGGATGAATTGTTTAACAAAATATTTGTTTCTTTTTTTCTTCTTCAAATAAATGAATGGTGAAGATTGTCTCATTAAGTTACGATTTTTGTCAACTATTCTTTAATGTAAAAAAAAATATTCCGTGTTTATATTTCTAAGTATCATTCCAAGAGATGATCGCGCAGACTTCTGTATTTCATCATTTTACTATTGAGGAAGATAGTGAATCTTTGTCGCGGGAGATTCCTTAAATGGGGAAATTCGGTTTTAAATGTCTGTAAAGTTTTATTCATGTACATTCTTTTGACAATACTTGCATATGAAATCACATTCAATTTTTTTTTTTACAATGTGTTGCACTTCAGAACATTTTAGCCCGGGAAATTATAAAGCCTAAAGCACTCGTGGTTGGCTATGACAGAGTATATAAAAATTAAAGACGCTACCAAATCTCAGAGGCGTCACTAGGGTTGGTGTCACCCGGGGCGGTAGCTCCTGGTGTCACCCCGTCATGATTTAACCCATAGAACTCCTCCGAGTTTTCCAGTGCCAAATAACGGGAATATATAACATTTTACTGTCTGGTGTCACCCCCCTGATGGTGTCACCCGGGGCGGCCCGCCCCCACCGCACCCCCAAGCGGCGCCTGCCAAATCTAGAACTCAGACTCTTTCCATGCCTAATGCTTTAGTAAGGGACTAGGTTGTAGTGTAGATAAAAATATTATCATATAATATGTTTTAAGATATATGTAAGTGATTATTTGTGTTATTGTACTGATTAAGGCATTAGCCGAAACGTCTACTATTATTAGTATTAGTTGATAAATTAAGCTTATATTTATTGTCTTCTTACACAAATAGTTTGTGTAATTTGTTTTTTTTTTCTTTTAATTAAAAAGCTTTATGCAGTCCCATTCTGTATGATGGATTGTAGATGAATTTTCAAAACATATTTGCTTTGCCAGGTACACTGATATAATTTTTTACCTAAAGATCTTCATTGACGAATAGATGCCATTGGAAATCACATCCAATTTTTAGATATTTAGAAGGAAAAAAAAAGACTTTTGTTGGATTAAAACATTCGGCTTAAATAAAAGGGTTGTCGACCTGGCAGATATATTCGACAAGCAAAGTATTTTCAAGCTGAAACGTAATGGAAAGGGAAGAAATTTTACCATAAAATTTGGGTGGGTTTATCCAAGCTAAAAATGGGACGAAGAAATATAAAACTTGAAAACATGGCAATGTGGTAGATTCTGAATGTTAAAAATTCCATGTTGGAAAATTTAATGAGTCAATGTGTGCAAGAAACGAACTGGAAACACAAGAAAAACTCCGAACGTTCAAATCACCAAATTACAACTGGAAATGATCCTTCGGCAATTGAATATAAATAGAAATCAAATTTATCCAAGTTTATTAATTGTTTTCAGCATTTTATGGCTTATCGGTAAATTCGTACAATTAATAAGTCATTACAAAGTTACCCTTAAATAATTTTACATTAGAATTTTTTCTGGTTTATCGGTAAATTCGACCAATTAATCAATCATAACAAAGTTACCCTTAAACTTAAATAATCTTATATTACGAAGATCAAACCTTTTTCGTAAAAGCAGACACTTTGTCACTGAGGGTAATTAAATGTTTCTGCTTTACTTGCAGAGGTGTTTTACATTTATTCAGCTCTTCAAGTAAGCCGGAACAGCGGGCATATTACACACTCTGACTTGGGTTGATCACTTGCCCAGGGGTCCCCAAACTACGGCCCGCGAGGCCCTCTCATACGGCCCCTACATACCTTTTAATCTAAAAAAGAAATAATATTTTTTTACCTGTAGTTTACCATAAAAATTAGTAGCTGGGGTTAGTGGTCGGCCCCCAAACTGCCGTTTGAGAGTTGATGTGGCCCTCTGGTAGAAGAGTTTTGAGACCCTTGATTTTCAGGGACGCACTATATAAACCTAAAGCGTGAAGCGCTAATATTCCTCATCATACTGTCGTGTGGCAAATTGTCTTTTTTTTTTATCCTCCTCAACATAGGTCGTGAGGATTGGTCTGAGTATTCATTACTGATCTTATGTTTTGGTTATAGTTTGGTTGTTCTCTTTATGTATCCAAATATTCTATGTATTTAATTAATGTATTATTTTAATGATTATTTTAATTTCATTTTAAGGCTAATTTATTCAAAGGTTTCGAAGAATGACTTTTGAATGTCAAACTAACAACTATAGTCTTCTAGACTCTAATAGGACCTCATGGGATTTCCGTAATAAAGATAACAAAGAATCAAAACACATTCGTTGCTTTCGGGTGATTTCCTATTACATTCGAACGATAAAAATGTATCAATATATTCTTTTAAAGTGGCAAAATGTCTATGCCTTTTCATGTTTTATATTTTTAAAAATTAAAATTTCACCCTTAGCTCGCGAACCACAGGCTGAGAACCACTGCCTTAGTCAATAGAATTGCAAAGAGTTGTAAACAAAAATATTTTTATTTGCTGAAGTAAGAATTATAATCTATAAAGTAATATTGAAATCTTAAATCTTAATCTGAAATTTTAAAAAAATTGTTTAAAAACTGTAGAATCTAGATCTAATAGCGAAAGATTTTTTTTTATTACTTCATAAATGATGTTAAGTTATTAGTAGCTTTTTAAAAAAAAAAATCTCTTAGGTCACAGACTTTCTTTTGATACAGAGAGAATTGACTGCAACGTGCGCTTTTAAATTTTTCATTTCTAGTCTTGCGTTTTAATTAGCGCTTTAATTCTTGATATTGTTAGTTGTGACATGTTATTTGATTCTACAGGCAGTATCTTGGTGGGAAGTACATTTGACGTCACGGGACATCAACTGGGCTACAATAGTTTGACATATTGCTTTCACCAAGTTCAACAAGAAGTTCCATATCGAATGGAGAACTTGTATTTGAAAGAAGAAAACTACAGGTGCACCCCGTTATAAGTCTGACAGGTGCACCCCGTTATAAGTCTGACAGGTGTACCCTGTTATAAGTCTGAGGTGTACCCTGTTATAAGTCTGACAGGTGTACCCTGTAATATGTCTGAGGTGTACCCTGTTATAAGTCTGAGGTGTACCCTGTTATAAGTCTGAGGTGTACCCTGTTATAAGTCTGACAGGTGTACCCTGTTATAAGTCTGACAGGTGTACCTTGTTATAAGTCTGACAGGTACACCCTGTTATTATTCTGACAGGTGCACCCTATTAAAAGGCTGAGGTGCACCCTGTTATAAGTCTGACAGATGTATCCCCTGTTATAAGTCTGACAGATGTATCCCCTGTTATAAGTCTGACAGATGTATGATGTATCCCCTGTTATAAGTCTGACAGATGTATCCCCTGTTATAAGTCTGACAGATGTATCTCCTGTTATAAGTCTGACAGATGTATCCCCTGTTATAAGTCTGACAGATGTATCCCCTGTTATAAGTCTGACAGATGTATCCCCTGTTATAAGTCTGACAGGTGTACCCTGTTAAAAGTCTGAGGTGTACCCTGTTAAAAGTCTGAGGTGCACCCTGTTAAAAGTCTGCTATGATATAAATCCAATTTGGTATAAGGCCTTTTTTAAAAAAATAGGGACATTTCGCTTGGTATATACGACCTTTGTTTGGTATACGACCTGTGCTAGAATTACGACCTTATCTTATCTTATATATTACAGACGCTCCTTCTGAACAGACGATAATTGCGTCCTACGTATATCTATTGTTTGTGTTTAGTCCTGTATTCTGATTAGAGTTTTCAATGATGATAAAGTGTTGGCTTTCCTGATTTCTTCAGGCAACCCATTTCACCCCAAGATACCGGACGGAAAGAAAGAAAACTTGTATGTGTTTGTTCTTGTATACGGGATAAGAAATGTGTTTATATCTTTATGTCTATCTGGTGGTTGTATTAATTTATCTTTGTGTTGTATTTCAAATTGGAGTTAATTGTCCAATAAACAAGACCTGTGTGCATTCATTGCCCGACTTATCATCATCTCTCGTAAAATTTCGTCTGGGAACTTAATAACCTCACCTGCTCTATTTCTAAATTTAAATCTTCATAACAATATTTTAGAATCATTGATATGATTCTTATTCAATTTTCCCCATTGCCTAAAAATCATGTTTTCATTTCTGTTTACCGTGCTTCTCTTATCTTCTCATTATCATATTGAAACATATTAAAAGAAAGTTGCTTCCCCCCCCCCTTTATTTCAGAAATGACGTCATCATATATCGCGTGGGCTGTGGTCTTCGTCACAGTTTTATGCGTCAGCCCCTCTTTAACCAATGACCGGAAGAACGTCAAGCCGATGATTTCGACCAGGACAGACGGGCTTACATCCCCGCGGGGCTGAGCGAGGAGGCTCTAATGGACGCCCTGAAGTAGTATGAGTTGGGAAAACGTCGTCTGGAACTGGAACCATCCAATGTTGGCCAAATGAAGGATAAGAAACACGTTTTTTTAATAACAAATGACGACAATTCAGAGCTTTTCCCGTATGATTACGATAACTATCTTTACAAGTCCTTCATAAACAAATAAGCTGATAGCAACGGATGGCTTTCGTCGTAGTTAAGAGTAGATTTTTTTTTTCGTTCCTACTTGAGCGGATAGAGTTTTACCAAATTGGAATTACACGTTTTTAAAGAAATTTTGGAGTTTAAATTATAATTTTAAAAAAAAAAAATCATTAACATGACACAATTCTGTTTGGAATTTTATAGATGGATTTTAAAACCGGGTTAGATAAACAGACACAATCAAAACAAAAAATAAATTTTTCGAAAAAAAAAACAAAAACAAGGACATTTCTGTAACCAAAAAAATAAAAAAAATAAAATCACGATTTAAAATGAAATAAAATTGTTTGAACGTCATTGTAGTTTGTGCTAATTCTTTTCTCTATTTACTTTTTTTCTGCTTCTGTTCAAATTCTGTACAAAGGTAGTCGAGAGACATGCGCGCACGGCTGGCGTACCGATGGTCACGGGTTCGAATCCATATGAATGCAAGGATTTGTTCCCGGGGCTTAGGACGTTCTTTAGTCCATCCAGCTCCGGATGGCTATCTAACAGTAGTTAGGGAAATAAAGGCGGTTGGGTATTGCGTGGAGCCCCTAATCCCGTGGCCCGTGAGCTCTCCTTCGTTTGCCAACATACTGGCACGGTCTGTGGACGAAATAATCTTCCATATAGAAGGAGGGTCTGCATAGATGAGACAAATTAAATAATGTCAATAACAATAAGGTCGACGTTGATCTGGCCACTCAACGTCTGTCCCAGTGGCGTCGCTAGGGGGTGCGGTGGGGGCGGGCCGCCCCGAATGACACCATCAGGAGGGTGAAACCATAATATAAATTCTGTATTTTCCTGTTATTTGGCGCTCGGAGGAGTTCTATGAGTTAAGTCATGAGACGGGTGACACCATGAGCTACTGCCCCGGGTGACACCAAGCCTTGTGTCACCTCTGGTCTGTCCTGGAACATTTCTTGCATAAAAATGTGTGTCGCCATTATTTCATCACTTGTGGGAAGTTCGTGGAACAAGGTGTGGCGGCAAAAGGGTGTCGAACTGAGCGAGATATTAAACTATTCAGATTTTCGTTACGTCTTTAGCCGTGTTTTAACATCCTGAGTAAATAAAATATATTGGCATGGCTTTGCTAGGGGGAGTACGTTAAAGTATCAAAAAATGACTGGGTTCTAATAGCCCTTGTATGTGTGGGGATATACAGCATTTCAAAGTTTTCTGATGATTGGATGCATAAAGTCAGGGGGGTTGTAAGAAGTGTGACAGTTTGTGATAGGGGAGGGGGTGGGTCTGGCCATGTGTGACGTCACTCTGTTGTCAATTGAATTTTAACTATTTTTAAAAAAATTAATTTTTTGTAAAAAGTTTGTTAGAAAATATGACGTTCTTTGGAGGGTGGAGGGAGGGGGCTCCTTATTTTGTGACAGGAAGAGGGGGTAAAAATGGTCAAAAATAGCGTGACATACTGTGGCGGCTGGGTAGCGAAGTCAATAGTGCGCTCGCCTCACAAGCTGAGGGGCGTGGGATCGAGCCCACGAAAATCCTCTATAAAAATGTTGACAAATGACTAATGGTAAGAAAGTCCTCTGCTTACCTGGAGAGGGATGGGCGTCGTCAGTGTCTATCAAGCCCGAGAATGTTCTAAAGGAAACAGAATCCCCTACGACCTGGAGAAATAAGAGGTTATGGGACAAACAAACAAAACAACAAAAAATTGTATTAGGAAAAAAGACCCCAGCCCCCCAAAAAAAAATAAAAATAATAATAATAATGATTACAAAAAAATCCAAATAATGAAAGGGGTAAAGTTTAAAACCCCTGTAGATAAATGTATCCATGATGGGAATCCCTTTAATAGTATTTTAAAATGGCCACCAATTTTTTTTATATATATTTTTTAAAATCCAGTTTAATCAAATTACATCCATTTACCCAGTATTCAAATATTTTTTTTTGCTTTGGTCTTTAAAGAAAAAATTGACATTTTCACTCCACGTCCCCAAAAATTGGCATTTAAATATTTTTTGTTGATATAATTTAACATCTCAACAACGCCTTGAAAGTTTTATAGGAAACAAATAGTTTATTAAGGTATAAAGGACAAACATATATATACATATATATATGCAATTCATTTTTATACATTCAGAGAATACTTGTATACTAGTATCTGATCCGTTTAGTGTAAAAGAAATTGGATGTTCGTCACTGCCTCTTAACGTCTTCAGTCTTTCGACATCAGCACGCACAGCACAACGCATTTCGATGGTGCAATCTGGGTTGCTTACTGGCACCAACACGCATTCTCCAAGCTACTCCGGTTTGCTTGCGAGAACTGTTCCAAGGGCGTGAAATTCCACTGGATGGGCTTGGAGCGCATCACAAGAGCCCTGCTTTACTGTGAGCTAGCTACTGACTTCGTCACTGCCTCTTAACGTCTTTCAGTCTTTCGACACCAGCATGCACAGCACAACGCATTTCGATGGTGCAATCAGGGTTGCTTACTGGCACCAACACGCATTCTCCAAGCTACTCCAGGATGCTTGCGAAAACTGCTCCAAGGGCGTGAAATTCCTCAGCAGGGCGGAGGGGAGCGTATACTATAAATAACATCAGCCGGCTCCGGGCAATGTAGAAACTGAACTAATCAGAGAGTTGCTACTCTCTGATGACGCGACTCCTACCTCACATAAAGAAGTAGGACTGCGGCGGCTGGTCAATAAATTATCGGATAAAATAAGTTGGTCTAACTACAACTCTAAAAAAAAAAAAGACTGCCTCCCAATAATCTTATAGAGGGAAATCACTTTGGAATTTTTGTCAATGATTTCCCCTACCTTGCTATTAACACATCCCAAGCACACTCTCCTGGAAAAGATAAATAGAGACTAGAATCCAAACAGTTAAGCCAAAGAGTGTGTAACAATGCGCAGCTCACTAAAAAAAAAATTAAAAAATCAATGCGTACCATGAAGGCCTTTCTGCTCAAATCACTCAGTTATTAAAGTGAGTGCTGGTCTATCTACAACAAGCGAACAAAGCATCTCAACAGTTTCCTCTTGCAATGTTTGAGTAGGATCCTTCAAATCTAGTGGCAGAATGAAATCAAAATAGTAGCGCTGCTCTGGAGAAGTCATATGTTGAGTATGTACTCATCCCTGAGTAAGAAGCATCCGCGTCGGTTTGGGTCATGTCCACTGGATGGGCTTGGAGCGCATCCCAAGAGACCTGCTTTACTGTGAGCTGGCTACTGACTTCGCATTTGCATGCGCTACAAGAACGTCTGCAATCAAGACGTGTTACTGGCACGTATCGACCACAAATTGAAGAAGGCAATTGCTGAGGAGTGCATCCTCTGGCGGTCAAGGGGTTCGCGGGGCACTCAAGCCACCAGGTGAAGCCATCCTCACAGCTAGCAGGCAGTGCACAGAGTAGAGACAGAAGAAAGGCGGGAAGGGTACAAGGAGTTAACGCCATCGTCACTTGCGGATTGACTGATGCCATATACGTACTCTAAATTATCACTGATAGTGTACTGTTACTCATCATTTCTATCAATTTATAGTAATTATCTTGCTACTTCTAACAGTGAACTGTACTTATTAGTAATAACATGCAGTATACTGCCATTTGTCAATTCTTGAAGTGTAATGAAGCTTGCCATTACTAAACCTTTGAGATTATTCTGTCAAAGCTAATACTCTACTTTAGCTTGTCTGACACATTGATGTTATTCGGGAAGGATACCATTAAAATTCAGCGCATTTTCATACCATTGAAATATAGATCTTTATTAAACCTTAGACATATTTTATATCTTTAATCAAATGACATGTATGTTACCGCAGAGGCCGGACTAGGGTTAGTGTCATGGAGTACGGTGGCTTTACCTCACCATTTACCCAATAAACCCTATCGGAGTCTTCCAGTGCAAAATACCGGGAAAAGAGGCGTGACTAGGGTTGGTGTCACCCGGGGCGGTAGCTCATAGTGTCACCCCCTCTCAATTTAACCCATAGAACTCCTCCGAGTTTCCCTGTGCAAAATAACGGGAATATATAGTCTGGTGTCACCCCCCCCCAATGGTGTCACCCGGGGCGGGCCGCCCCACCGCACCCCCTAGCGACAACACTGACGGGAACATACAGAATTCCTAGTGACGTTTTTAAAAGTAGGTTCAATATATACAAAACGAATAGGAGAAAAACTGAATTAAGGTCGGAAGGAAAATTGTAATAATTTTTAAAAAATAATAATAATAACTACACTTAAGAAATATTATTTTATTCTTTTTTTTTTTATTTTCACATTAAATTTTAAGTCCATGTACTACTGTTTGTTATATGACAATACTATTTTAAAAAATTGACAACCTCAAACCTAAATTACGTTTATCAAAATTTACAATTACATCAAATTAACAATGTTACATAACTTTTTACAAACAATCATTTCTATACAATTTCAAATGAGATAAGGTTGTAACCGTTTTGTAGCGGGACTGCACATGAAATAACTATAAGAATAGTATGCAATGAATTAAATTATAATGCCATATTAATTATCGCCAACCTCCCTTTTAACGCTGCAAACTTGTTAATTACTACATTAAAAATATATTTCGTTCCCTGAAGCACGCTCTACTGACTTTATGAGAAGATCTGAAATCATTCACTGTTCTACAGTAGTTCTCAAAAAATTATCTATCAACTATTTCAGTGTAAAAAAAACTCCTCTCACATGAAGACAGAGGCACGCATAGTAGTTACAAATAATCGTAGGCTCACTGAGTGATGTGGGAGTAATTCTATTCAGTGCCATTCACCTACGATTTTAAAAACATCTTTGGCTACTTCTTCGAGATCGATCTCTGCTGTCTTCACATGACTTCTCAGATTTGTTATCCCCCCCCCCCGGAAAAGCTTTTACTCCGACAACTCATCATAGAAAGTGGACAACCTTGTAATAGACACCTGTTACTCTTCTTTGATGGCAGATCTCAAACTTTATGACTTGAATAAGCCTCAAAAAAATTCCTCGATAGCGCTTGATCTGATCAGGATTTCAGAATGGAAACGATTCATACACTCGAGCATCGCCATCTTGTTTGCTGCTAGTAGAGTTTAGTCCAGCTCCTCTCGTTTTCTCGCCTGTCATCCTCTTCTTGAACCTGGATCTAATCTCGCCTGTCATCCTCTTCTTGAACCTGGATCTAA
This sequence comes from Radix auricularia, assembly GCA_002072015.1. Classification (NCBI taxonomy): domain Eukaryota; kingdom Metazoa; phylum Mollusca; class Gastropoda; family Lymnaeidae; genus Radix; species Radix auricularia. The sequence continues at coordinate 310,398 of MUZC01004487.1, read as the reverse complement.
TCTCGGATCTCATCCTCTTCTTGAACCTGGATCTAATCTCGCCTGTCATCCTCTTCTTGAACCTGGATCTAATCTCGCCTGTCATCCTCTTCTTGAAACTGGATCTAATCTCGGATGTCATCCTCTTCTTGAACCTGGATCTAATCTCGCCTGTCATCCTCTTCTTGAACCTGGATCTAATCTCGCCTGTCATCCTCTTCTTGAACCTGTATCTTATCTCGCCTGTCATCCTCTTCTTGAACCTGGATCTAATCTCGCCTGTCATCCTCTTCTTGAACCTGGATCTAATCTCGCCTGTCATCCTCTTCTTGAACCTGGATCTAATCTCGCATGTCATCCTCTTCTTGAACCTGGATCTAATCTCGCCTGCCATCTTATCTTAGGAATCTTATCTTAGATATACAGACGCTCCTTCTATGCAGAAGATAATTGCGTCCACAGACCATGAGAGATGATCTGTTGGCAAGTGATGCAGCGGTCATAGGCCACGGCTATAGGGGTTCCACGCATTACCCCAGCCGCCTAACTCGTGACCATCAGTATGACAGTCGAGAGCGCTACATCTCGACACCACGTCCCATCCTCTTCCTGAACCTGGATCTAATCTCACCTGTCATCCTCTTCCTGAACCTGGATCTAATCTCGCCTGTCATCCTCTTCTTGAACCTGGATCTAATCTCGCATGTCATCCTCTTCTTGAACCTGGCTCTAATCTCGTCTGTCATCCTCTTCTTGAACCTGGCTCTAATCTCGCCTGTCATCCTCTTCCTGAACCTGGATCTAATCTCACCTGTCATCCTCTTCTTGAACCTGGCTCTAATCTCGTCTGTCATCCTCTTCTTGAACCTGGCTCTAATCTCGCCAGTCATCCTCTTCCTGAACCTGGATCTAATCTCACCTGTCATCCTCTTCTTGAACCTGGATCTAATCTCGCCTGTCATCCTCTTCTTGAACCTGGATCTAATCTAGCATGTCATCCTCTTCTTGAACCTGGATCTAATCTCGCCTGTCATCCTCTTCTTGAACCTGGGTCTAATCTCGCCTGTCATCCTCTTCCTGAACCTGGATCTAATCTCGCCTGTCATCCTCTTCTTGAACCTGAATCTTATCTCGCCTGCCATCCTCTTCCTGAACCTGGATCTAATCTCACCTGTCACCCTCTTCTTGAACCTGGGTCTAATCTCGCCTGTCATCCTCTTCCTGAACCTGGATCTTATCTCACCTGTCACCCTCTTCCTGAACCTGGATCTAATCTCACCTGTCACCCTCTTCCTGAACCTGGATCTAATCTCACCTGTCACCCTCTTCTTGAACCTGGGTCTAATCTCGCCTGTCATCCTCTTCCTGAACCTGGATCTAATCTCGCATGTCATCCTCTTCCTGAACCTGGATCTAATCTCGCCTGTCATCCTCTTCTTGAACCTGGATCTAATCTCGCCTGTCATCCTCTTCTTGAACCTGGATCTAATCTCGCCTGTCATCCTCTTCCTGAACCTGGATCTAATCTCGCCTGTCATCTTCTTCCTGAACCTGG
>MUZC01004487.1:246280-308550 GCA_002072015.1 Radix auricularia | reverse complement strand
CCTGTCATCCTCTTCTTGAACCTGGATCTAATCTCGCCTGTCATCCTCTTCTTGAACCTGGCTCTAATCTCGCCTGTCATCCTCTTCTTGAACCTGGCTCTAATCTCGCATGTCATCCTCTTCTTGAACCTGGATCTAATCTCGCCTGTCATCCTCTTCCTGAACCTGGATCTAATCTCTGCAGTCTATAAAAGCGACTAGTCAGTATCCTGCTTCACTGGATGATCGCGTTGCTGATGCATACATAATCTGAGCGTCTCTGGCATAGTCAGCTCCTAGTTAAAAGTTGAGCCTTTAGCCTGAAGGTCCAGCTGTGTAAGATTGACTTCTGCAAGTATCTCACACTAAATGTTGAGCTAGCACATAAACGTGAAGTTACAGACAGGGGGTAAAACACATTGCGCTTAACGTCTTCTGCCCATACGTTACCACGGATGACACATAGCTTCAATTGACGTCACACATTCATCGATATTTCTCCTCTTTCACTTTCTTTACTGCTGCATGCATGATAATGGGTGATGTTGGTGGACTTTTTACTGAGAGCCATTAAAACATTCAATCGATGGGTAGAGGCGGCGAAGAATAAAAACAATGTCTCAAGAACTTAACAGTGATAATATTAATGATAAAAGTCACGCACAAAAATAGTCGGCAAAAGATTATTGGCCGCTCAAAACAAGGGAATGATCAACACATCTAGCAATCCGATTTAAAAAAAATCTTTCCTGTTTTTTTCCTTTAAAAAATGAATTGTAAACTTCAATAGATCTTAGTCATGGTCGCATGGGCGTCGCTAGGAATTTTTCCAGAGGGGGGGGGGGCAAAAAATAACGTTTTTTAATTTTCAAAAATGACGTCACGCGCCATAGGGGGAGGGGGGTCCACAACTTTGTGACGAAAGGGAGTTTAAGAATTGTGACGTCACGTCAAAACACGCTACTATAAGCCAAAGTTCCACCTTAAAATTCGATTTCTTACTATTTATTTTATTACGTTTTGCACGGATTGCCGCGTGTTACGATATCAGAGTGTAGCCTTATACTAAAATAACAATAAAGTGTTTTGAAACATGCTCATTTTCAAATAGACAACACCACCTAAAGGTGGGGTGTCACAGATGTTTGACGTCATATTGTGAGTCGGGGGATGTAAGTTTTTGTAACGAAGTGTGACTAGGGGGAGTGGGTGGGTTAATAATCGGCCAAAATTACGTGACGTCAATTATGGACTGCTCGTAACTGAAAATGCTATTCAGGTTTAATTTTCAATTAAATTTGAGTTTAAGTATAACATAAGTGCCGCAAAAAGTCTTAGAGTTTAATAAGACTCACAACGTAGCGCTGTAATACCAAAAAGAAAACATATATTAAAGCATTTAAAATCAAAAACGTAAGTTCTCATAAGAAAATTAAATTTTGCTCTGAAATAATATACGTGTAGAAACTGCAGGATTGCCAAATGTGGGTAGAAAATTATTTACAGGCTTTACAAAAAGCAACCAAAAGAAGGGAAATCGCGGGATTCCGAAATGCCGTTATTAGAAGATTTTGGGGCGTCTGCAGCATCTGACTTATCATTGGCATTGAGGACATCAGTACAAGTCAACAGCCAGACACAGCTGAGGCTACTGTTTCTAATTTGATTATTGCTGACACTTATTCATTTTCTAAATTTAATATTTGAAGGTATGTCTGGACGGTTGGACAAGAATAGCTTTGCCCCCCCCCCCCTGTATACGCCCATGCGTATTTTTGCTAAAAATGTGACATAAATTTTATTTATAACAATCAATATTGTAATCAGTTATAATTGGAGATATAATTCTTTGTTGTTTTTTATTTTTGATATGTGTACACTGTCTTCAATGTAATTAACTTGCGGGGTTTATGGTAAAAAAAATTATGACATTTTTCTCAAATGTAGGGGGGGGGGGCAAATGCCCCCTGCCCCTCCCTGTATACGCCCATGCATGGTCGCAAACGTCATCGTCGCTTCGAGCGCGTCACATAATACTGTCGAGTCAATCGCTTTCCAGATTTTAAATAATGTCAGAGGTGAAGTACTTTTCTATGTTGAAAGCGTTGACAGTCCTTATTGTCGATATAGTTCTGTAAAAAACAGTTGGATTTGTCATAGAATTAACTATGATACCTTTATGTTTTATTTCAATATCGATACATAAATTTAAGGTTAGTTTTTCTTATCTTATTTAGTACAGAGGCTCCTTCTTTAAAGAAGATTATTGCGTCCTACGATTATCCATGGTTTATGTCTTGTTCTGCATTTCTTAAAAGAATTTTTACTTTTGATAAGGTGTTGGTTTTCCGGGTTTCTTCGGGCATCCCCTTCCACGCTCGATGTCCGGACTGGAAGAACGAGAATTCGAATGCCTATGTTTCTTGCATACGGAATAAGCGAGGTTTTTATCCTTATGTCTATCTGAGTTTTACATTAAGTTATCCTTGTGTTGTATTTCTAAATTAGAATGAGGGCCTCATCTAATATTACTACTTTATCCTTGGTCCTTCCATCCTCTGTAGCAGTGCCTCTCAAAATGGTGGTCCGAGGACCGGTGCTGGCCCATGGACCATCAGACGATGGTCCGCGGAAGTCATCGAGAAATGAAAAAAATAAATCTAATGATAATGCTTAAGTTTTCTTTAAGTTTGAGAACCAACAAGAGAATTTATCGGATGGTCGACCCGCGTCCCTTACATCAATGCCCGTGTCATCTGGACGCAGGCTCTCTTGTGGGATGCCCATCAGTCAATTTGGCAATTGTGGTGGTATTTGGGTTGATAAGTAGGCAAACTTTATCAATATTTTGAACATTCCCGTCAATCAATATTTTAAACATGTACGTGTTATCTTCTGGAAATTCATTATTTATCAGGCACTATTTAATTTTTTGAAAAAAAAATTTTAATTTTTAAATTTTTATTTTATTATTTTATTTTTTTTTTTCAAAACCAATTATTTATTTGTGTGTGATGGATCAATTAATCGTTAAAAATAATTCAATCTTTAAACATTTTTAATGATTACTTGAGAAATTAATCATTAATTTCTTTAGCCCTAGAAATAATAATTATTAGCCTACTTCTTCTTCTTCTTCGTTCTTAATATTGAATATTGAGTTTTGCGTGCCACGAGTTTTGCGCCAATTGGCCCATGGTTGTCCCATTTCAGCCTGCTGTATTTTCTGGATTTGCTTCCATAGCCTTTGGTCAGCCAAGACCATCTGCAAGGCAGCAGTTGTTTTTTTTTTTCTTTTTTTTTTTGGTGGCAAGTGATGCAGCATTCGCATGCCCCGGCTAAGGGTTCCACGCATTACCCCGCCGCTTTTCCCCCACTTGGAGCTGGGTGGAGCTCGGGGACGCCCTAGGCTCCGGGAACAGGTCCCTGGCTTCCCATGGATTCGAGCTCGTGACCATCGGAGCGACAGTCGAGCGCGGTTGCCACTCGACCACCGCGGCCCCCTATTAGCCTACTAATTTAGTAAATTTTCCAAATCATCAAAGAAGTGAAACAGAAGAAACAATATAAACAGATATGTTTTAAAAATAGAGACGTATATTTATTTCAATAGTGTATTTTTTTTATCTAAGAAAGAAACTTAGTTTATGCGATTTTGTATAGAGCCCTGAGCCTTATTTAAATTCCTTTCTACGTGAAGCGAAACGATTTATCGTTGATTCAAAGTCAAAGTTCTCAAGTTCATTTGAAATTATTGCCAATCCAGACAGACGTTCGTTTGTCATTGTTGAGCGCAAATAATTTTGATGATTTTCAATCATTGCTATCAGGAAGATTCAAGTAAATTTGTATTGAGTATTGACAAGCTAGGGGGATCTGGTGCCATTTATTTTTCAAACAAGAATGGTAGAAAGTCTTTAAGTTGTAGCCCAACAGGGGCGTGAGGGGCAACCCGACCCCCTGCCCTATAGCTAAATCCGCCACTGAGGATAGCTTGAAGGAACACTACTTCTTTTCTACTTCATTACAAACTAATCCAACTAGTTCCGAAATATTCAAGGCGTGTCGCAATTACATTGTAGGCAAATGTCAGATAGAGTTTAAATATTGTGTTGGCGTGTGTTCGCATGGCGCACTGAGACTAGTTCTGAAATGTTCTAGGCCATTCACGATTTCATTGTTCCCACATGTCAGGCAGAGTTTAAATATTGTGTTGGTGTGAGTACGCTTGGCGCGGTGGCCATGACTGTTAAATATTGTGTTGGTGTGAGTACGCTTGGCGTGGTGGCCATGACTGTTAAATATTGTGTTGGTGTGAGTACGCTTGGCGTGGTGGCCATGACTGTTAATATTGTGTTGGTGTGTGTACGCTTGGAGCTGTGGCCATGACTGTTAAATATTGTGTTGGTGTGTGTACGCTTGGCGTGGTGGCCATGACTGTTAAATATTGTGTTGGTGTGTGTACGCTTGGCGTGTTGGCCATGACTGTTAAAGATGGTGTTGGTGTGTGTACGCTTGGAGCTGTAGCCATGACTGTTAAATATTGTGTTGGTGTGTGTACGCTTGGCGTGGTGGCCATGACTGTTAAATATTGTGTTGGTGTGTGTACGCTTGGAGCTGTGGCCATGACTGTTAAAGATGGTGTTGGTGTGTGTACGCTTGGCGTGGTGGCCATGACTGAGCGGTGTTCCGGCGTTGTTAGCAAAATTCAGGAATCAGAACCAGAGTGCAAGTTAAAAAATTTAGACGATTAAATATTTTTAACGATTAATCGACCCATCACATAAAAGTTATTGGAATTCAAATTAAAAAAAGTTTTAAAATAGCGGTGATAAATAAAATAAAAATCATGACGATTACACATACATTTTGGTTTTTAACTATTGGAATGGGTTGCCTGAATAAGCCGGTAAAACCAACACTTTTTAAACATTTAAAACTAATAAGAATGCAGGACTAGTAAAAATAAACAATAGGAAAGCGTAGGACGTAATAATCTTCTGTATTGAAGGAGCATCTGCAAGAGAGAAGATTAGATTGTCTGACGGGATGTTCAAAATTTTGCTAAAGTTTGTCCACCATGGTTCTAACAATTCGTATACTTAACAAACCAAATCAAAATTGTATTAAGCTGATGGCAGTAACGGAGTCTGACTCAAAAAGAGAACATGACGACAGTTCTTCTGATGAATTTCTGCGTTAAAAAAATGGCTATGAAGATTCTTGATTCCATTAATCCTCTGCAATGCTGGAAAATTAATGAAACACCGATATCCGATAATGTCATTCTCTGCCAAGACCGTTTTGTGCATACCGGTTACCTCAGTTCCATGTGAACGATTGTTCAGCTCGGCTGGTTATATTGTCAATTAGCAATGCTCATCACTTTAACCAAATAAATATTAACACACTTGTCTTTTCTGGTAGTTGGTTAAAATATGACAGATAAAGGAGACAATCGAGTGTTATTTAGATTTTCAACAACAACGTTTAATAAGTGTTTCTTATGACATCATAAATTCAAAATTTTGGCTTTAATCGAAATTAACGATTAATTAATATTTAAATTAATTAATCTTTAATTATTCAATTTTAATGATTAAATTTACATTAATCATTAACAGTCCCAATTTTTGAATCTCCTATATTAGTTTCACCGTCGTCTCTCTCTCTCTCTCTCTCTCTCTCTCTCTCTCTCTCTCTGTGTCTTTGTCTCTCTCTCTGTCTTTGTCTCTCTCTCTCTCTCTGTCTTTGTCTCTCTCTCTCTGTCTTTGTCTCTCTCTCTCTCTGTCTTTGTCTCTCTCTGTCTCTCTCTCTGTCTTTGTCTCTCTCTCTGCCTCTCTCTCTCTGCCTCTCTCTCTGCCTCTCTCTCTCTTTCTCTCTCTCTCTCTCTCTCTCATTCTCCGTCGTGATCGGTCGAACGGCAAAAAAAAAATTAAAATGACCCATTTGCACATAGACTTGTGTTACCAAACAATGTATTGCATAAAAAATTCAGATCGTTCGAATGTACCGTAATTAAACTTAGGCATTTTTAGTTTATCTCTATATAACTCAATTTTAGCCGTCTGTTGTTGTTGACATCCACGTGGGGGTTGACATCCAAATGTAAAATTCTGTATTTTCCTGTTATTTGGCACTGGGAATACTTGGAGGGGTTCAATGGGTTAAGTCGTGAGGGGGGGAAGGGGACATCATGAGCTACCGCCCCGGGTGACACCATGAGCTACCGCCCCGGGTGACACCATGAGCTACCGCCCCGGGTGACACCATGAGCTACCGCCCCGGGTGACGCCAACCCAGTGACGCCTCTGGTAATATCGTATGTGTTACAGACGCTCCATCTGAACAGATGATGCTACGCTGCCGGTCATCCCTTTCTGGATGTTTTAACAGTTTGACACTTTGGCCTTGACACCTCGTCCTTGACATTTAAACAGGTTGGGAAAGAATGACCAAGCACATTTTTAGATAAGTGAAGGGGCAGGAGAGGCAAGAAGGGGTAATATTAACGAGTAGCTAATCATTGAAATTGAACAGAAACATATTAAATAATGAAAAAGTTTAGATAAACTATGGTAAATGTTTCAACAAAATTTTATTGATCATGAATAATGATTTTAAACAGAATGTTCTATAAAATAGAATCTTTATAAAAAAAATTCTATTCCGATATTTAATTTTGCTTTTGATTTTTCAAAAAGCCTTTTTAACTTATTCAGTTATAAAATTTCTTCCATAAAATTTCTCCCATAATATTTCTCCCATAAAATTTCTAAATTAAAATGTGTATGATTGTTTTATCATTGTTATTCAAACTCTTGTAATTCTTGACACATGTGAAATGCAATTTTCGTCAAACTCTTTGCTCTCACGTCAATACGACACAAAAACGTCTGTTGGCTATGACGAAAAGCCTTCCATTCCTTTCGGCTTATTTGTTTATGTAGGCGTAACCGGAACTGTCTTCAGCGGCCGCAATCGGCTTCGAAAATTCCCTCAAACCTGGATTTGACATAAAAAAATTCCCCCTTTTTTGATCACCTTTGCGTGATTCCATAACCAGATGACGTTGTCCTAACTCATGCGACGTCAGTGCGTCCATTATGGCTTTCTCCATTACCTCCGCTGGTAGGTACTCTCGTCTGTCCTGGTCGAAATCATTAGTGAGTTGGTCTTCCAGGTCAAAGGCTACAGAAGGGCTCACGCATGCCGACAAAAGTGTTATTAAACCAACAGCCAGCGTAAGATTTGATGCCGTCGTATTTGAGATTAAAAAAAACGTGTAAGTGAATTCTTTATCTGGTTTCATTCTGTGAAATGGAAAATGAAACATGTTTGATAGTAGAAATTAAATACGAGAACTATGATGTCTAATCTATGAAGGAAAATGAAATGTAGGTTATTTGTTGAAGAGGTTATGCTCTTACATGATCCTACATGTGGAAGAAACACAGCAGTCCCGAGGACGCTCTCTTCGTGGGGCTTCCCGGAAAGCCCCCTCAGCTCTCTTGCCCCCTAGGGGATGTAAAAGCTGAGAAGCCCCCCCCCCCCACCACGGTGCGGTCTCTTCTAGACGGGGCCACCTGGGCGTCCAGGACACTAGGTCGAAAACGCCTCTCACTAAGTTGAGCTCCCGAGGAAGGGATGGAATTTTCCCTACTTTTGACTCGCTATCACTTCGGCGCCACCCCGGCAAAGCTTACGAGTCTCAATTGTTTGGACCGCCGCAATGCGAGGAATCTTTAATGACCCACCTAGTGTGTTACCCCAACTAGAAGTATTCCTGCGCAGTCGTCCGATGTGTTCCTAGCGGTACCTTTTGCTAATCCTCACTAGCGCTCCTGGCCCTAAACCAGCTCCGCTTAGTGGCGTTGCTAGTTAATTAAGGGGGACGAAACGGTCGCTTCGTAGTAACCCCGAAGAGGTTATACAATGTGCAACTGATTTAAACTAAGAAATATAAAAGGAGGCGTTATAATTTTCCCATAATCCACTAGAGTTAGAAAATATAGTGCTAAATAAACAAGGTGAAAATCATTTTTAAAATCATTTTGTTTTCAAATTTAATATTATTCATTATTATTTTGTTTAAATTCTTGTTGTCGCTGGGTTGGTGAGAAGGGATAAAATATATCGTCTCCCTTTGAACAAACTATTGAGCTAGGCGTCAGTCTGATAAAAGCCTAAATTGGATTTAATATAGCGTTCCTTACATAACCACAGATACAACACGTATTCGAAGTTTTAAGCATTTTATCCAAACCATTTTTTCCCCTCTGTTCATTCACAGACAACAGAGGGGCCTATTCGGTTGACCTCTGTACTACGGCCGGCTGGGACGTGAATGAAAAAATTGAGACGTACAGGTTAGACAATATAATAACATGAGACAGGTTCTTATTAGTATAGCCGTCTCAAAGTGTTCCAACTTTCCCTTTTCCCCTGACTCTGAATAGTTTGAGACACTATTCCTTCAGTCTGCTGAATCTTACATTTGTCTCTTGACTTTATTTCCCTTACTCGGTTTTAATCGCTCAGCCATTATGTGTAACTCTCTATTAACCCTCACTCCTCATCAGACAAGTTGTGTAATTTCTACATTTATTATATGAGCTTTGATATAATTTCCAAGTATGATCGGTTGTCATCATAAAAGCTTTATGTGTGCACCATTAAATAACATAATTTCGGAATTTCGTTTAATTAAGTTAATTAATCATATAATAATAATAATGATTAAGGCATTAAATTTTAACGAAGAAATATTACAAGTATTATCTTAACTTATACAAAGAGATAAAAGTAGGTACATTCATATTATGTAGATTCTACATTCCGTCTGGAAATTATTTTTCTTAGCCTGGTGAAATTAAGGGGAAAAAGAGAAAAAAAATTAAAACATTCACCGTTGTTTGATTAGGATTGATGCTCGGAAACATTTCATTATAGAATAGTTGACACATATCGTTAGTTAATAAGACGAAGTTTACCATTTATAAAATTGAATAAAAAAAGAAGCCGATAACATAATTTTTAAAAAAAAAACATCTTCAATCTACAGCCATTTCAGCTCAGTTATTATGGACCTTACTGACCCCCATGAACAACAATTGTAACAAATGACCCAGTTCTTAAAATAGAGGTATCTTATTTTAGAAAAATAATAATATTAAAACGTATTATTTTTTAAATGGTTTGAACTCACTTGGTTGCTTCTTCTTGTGCTAAGATTAAACAAGTGTCGTATAGTGACTTTGGTCTCCCAGAAGTTAAGTTGCCTAGTGTTTGAGTCTGGTCAAGTCTTCATAGCTCTTCTCACCTTTATACACGTGAGCTGATTCACCAGATGGACACGTGGTATGCTGTCACTGCCTCAAGGACTGGGCTGATGGCGGTGAGGGGCGGGGTTTGTCTGCACTTGTATTGATACCTTCAGAGTTTGGTTGGTTGGGCCTGATCGAGTTGATGTTTTGAGGACGTGGCAGAAAATCATTGGCCGAGCGTTCTGGTGGCCCCTGCCCCATCATGTTCGTCAGTGCCACCACCTTCCACTCAGTCCCAATCAACGCCCATCTTCTCCAGCAAGGAATGCCCAGTTGTAGATCTTTCTCTACATCATTCATCCAAGTTTAGGTTTTCCTTGAGCCGTCTTCCTTTAGGGGGTTTTGGTTGTGCAATCTCTTTATTTCTTAGTATCTTTCTTCTTATTTTAGACAACAACTGTAAATAGCTTCAGTTACGTATTTTATTAATTTGTTTAGCCGTGTGTGTATGTGCTAATAATATTTTGCACATTTTTCTCATCCACTTGTATGAAATGAAATATTTTAGAGTTGCATACCAGTTGCGGCTGGGTAGCAAAGTCAACACTGCGCTCGCCTCACCAGCTGAGGGTCGTGGGATCGAATCCACTCAAAGCCATAATACGATTGATAAAAGTCTATCGCTAAAAAGTCCTCCGCTGACCTGGAGAGGAGATGGGCGCCGCAAAGTTCTACCAAGCCCCGAGAAAGTTCCAATTAAAACATTAGAACCCGCTACGATCACAAGGTTAAGGGACACACACACACACACACACACACACATTTTAAAAAGCATGGAATTTTGATTTAATCAGTTTTAAAAAAAGTAAATATATATTTAAAAAATTATTTATGAACCATGGGATAAGGGGATTTTTTAAAATATCTTTATGACTGCCAAAAGTTTGAGGTTAAAAGATAAAATATTCTTTATAACTTAGCAGCAACATACGCTTTCATTAAAATCTCTAAATAATTCTCTATATGCCTGTGTAGCAATTTTTAAAAAAAAATTACTTTGGCAAACAAATGTGTGCAGTTTGATAATTAAAATAAATATTTACGATATTTACATGTAGATCTATAATATCTTATATAAATATAGATCTATATTGCGCCTAAGCGCGTCCTTCAGTCAGTCAGTGTGAAGCCGCTATGCAGGGTAAATCCCGATAATAAAATAAATTATTGAAAATTACCACGCAAAATAATAAAAATGTTGGTGTTGAGATGAACAAGAAGGCGGGCCTGGCCAAAAAATTGTGTGACATTACTTCACTCTTTGAGCTCACATTAATTTTTTAAATAGGAAACAAAGTTAAAATAGCCGAGGTATTTTCTTGTAATTTTTTTAAAAAGTTTATCACACGATAAGTGTGTGCAAAGATGTTTGCACGTGAGGTTTTCCGGGTGTGAGTGTGTGCGGTTATTTTTTAACATTTATTTGTGTGAGTGTGAGCTAAGTGTGATGAAGCGGGGTTTTTTTTTATATCTGGTAATGTTGCACCTCTAACAAGACATCATAAAGTCTTTTTTTTTTATTTTAAAGAATTAATTTTTTTTTGTAAAATTACATCTTTACACAATCTTCTTTATGTATAATTTGGATGCATATGTATTTTATCCAGGCGCTCGAACATTTTATTTCCTTTAATCTTTCTCCAGATCTTTATATTCATGTTAAATGTTATCTAGACTTATGTTAAATGTTATCTACTTTTAAGTTAAAATTTATCTAGACTTATGTTCAACATTATCTAGACTTATGTTAAACGTTATCTAGACTTATGTTTAACGTGTCTAGACTTATGTTAAATGTTATCTAGACTTATGTTAAACGTTATCTAGACTTATGTTAAACGTCATCTAGACTTAGGTCAAATATTATCTAGACTTATGTCAAATGTTGTCTAGACTTATGTTAAACATTATCTAGACTTATGTTAAACTTTATCTAGACTTATGTTTAACGTGTCTAGACTTATGTTTAACGTATCTTGACTGATGTCAAACGTTATCTAGACTTATTTTAAACATTATCTAGACTTATGTTTAACGTGTCTAGACTTATGTTAAATGTTATCTTGACTGATGTCAAACTTTATCTAGACTTATTTTAAACATTATCTAGACTTATGTTAAACATTATCTAGACTGATGTCAAACTTTATCTAGACTTATGTTAAACATTATCTAGACTTATGTTAAACATTATCTAGACTGATGTCAAACGTTATCTAGACTTATGTTAAACATTATCTAGACTGATGTCAAACGTTATCTAGACTTATGTTAAACTTTATCTAGACTTATGTTACACGTCATATAGACTTATGTTAAACGGTATCTACCTTTCGATTTGTTTACAAACCATGATAACTGTTACTTCTTATTATTATTATCACTTAACAAGTCATATATAGCAGTATCCCAGCAAGTGTAATATTTAACCAATATTTATAGTATAGGGTATGTGGTTTTTTTTTTGTTTTTTTGTTTGTTGTTGTTGTCAAATACACTGTATCATTTTACTACTTTTTTTATATCATTACATATTCTTAAATTTAAATATATTAAGTATTTGTTGTTTTAAAGATTAGTTATAAATAATCGATTACTAAAACATTATATGCATTATAGATAGATTGCCCATAAATGAAACCTGATAAGGAAACCGGGGTAAAATGTGGTACTTAAGAATGAAACCCTATAAAAGTAAAAACAATATATATATAATTAAAATGATTACAAATAAATGTTGGTATTGAAAATTAAGACGTTTATAAAAAAAATTGGTGTCGAGATTAACAAGAAGGTGTTTCTCGCTTGCTATATCTCACATTACTGTCACATGTTTTATTTTTAACGCACTGTGCTCTAATATTGGTGTAGTCATAACTGGTGCGCATTATTTAATGCTGCAGGTGAACGTGTGGAACGCGCTTCCAGCGATTGAAAAAAACAACCGGTCTATCACTATTTTTATCTACAGACTGATCAGCAATAGTTGTGAATAAGCCAAACTTCTTTGCTGCAGTAACGCTTAATGCGGTGTTATTCACTATGCATTTACTTATATCATGATTATATCAGTATTATTTATGCAAATCTATGTTGCGCATAGCCCAAGTTTGCAGGTTATCTCATCTCATTCGTATTCATTATCTCATCTCATTCGTATTAGGCTGTTATCGCCTAATTTAAATTTAATCGTTAACTTTTGAAAAATAAACTAAAAATTAATCGATAATTTTGATTGAAGCTGAAAATAAGATAATGACGTCATTTAACTGAATATTTCATTAATTGCCCCTAACCTAAGTTTTTTAAATATGATTTTCCCTATAAAAACTGCTTATTTCAAGTTTACGGTTAAGAAATCTTTTTTTTTTTAATGGAGAAGTTTGTACGCAAGAAAACTATATTAATTATTGTCAATTAATTTTTTTTATTAATAAATCTAAAATAATTTGTTATAAATATTTCCTAAATTTTAATCGCCATTTTATCAATTAAAATAATTTTAATCGATAAAAAATTACCGATTAAACGAGAAATTAATCGTTCATTTCCGCAGCCCTAATTTTTTTAGAATACCAAGTCCAGACAAAATGAATAAAGCAAATTAATTGCTTAACCCAAAACAAAGGCTCTCTGTGCAGCTGGTACACGGTCAAGTACTCAAATGAGATGCATTGCTTTGTCCAGAAAACATTGATTCACAAGTGGCGGGGAATGTAATGCAGAAGACCGATCTACGTGGCGCACAGTCTTGTCAAAGAGGGTGTCATAGAAGACAAGGGGCGAAGAATGGAGGAGGCTACAGCTAATAGAGATAGGTGAAAGGGCAAAACATTGGGAATAATAAAACACGTGCGCAAACGCTGTGGTAAAGACTGTCACCCAAGGATATATAGGACTGCACAGCCACACGAAGAAATGCGACCCAGACCAACGGCGACGCGACACCATCTTACGAGACGGATGAAAAAGCCGAAGATATTTTTAGAATTCCAAGCCCAGACCAAATGAATCAAACAAATTAACTGCTGTACCCAAAACAAAGTCTGTCACTGCATCTGTCGAAACTTCTTATACGAATCTGAAGTGTTTTACTTCATCCAGGACAATGACACTCCATCGTCTCGAGATTCGGAAGAATGTCAATGACTTGTAGGATACCAATAAATTGCTTAAACCCAAAACAATGGTTTCCATCACAGCTGTTACACGCCCCCCCCCCGCCCCATACCCATCTCTGATGTTTTCCTTTGTACAGACGTAAAGTAGGTCTGAACATGAATCAAAGCCAATGTTGATTACAACTTAAAACTGTCCCGTTGAAATGCGACCAACCTACTAACTTGTGAAGCAGGTGAAAGGATTGCGAACCAGATGTTGTGTTGAAATTCCTGAAATAGATCGCGATTGAAAGAAATCACTCTTAGTCTGCCCCTTGATGACTGGATCAATTACAAATACATTCTGTAATAATTCACGTCTTTTTGTTCTTCATGATTTATATAATTATTCTCGTAAATTTTGTCAGTTTACTAACGTTTTAATGTTGTGTGTTTTTTAATCATTCCTAAAAACTGATGATCGAATTCCTAGATCAACCCACCCCACCCCCACCCCTGTTCCATTTAATTGATTCAGAAACTTTTAAAAATCTGTGTCCAGCTTCACTTAAGGCTAAAGCGATGTGCATCGTCGTATTCATTGCCTCTTCCCTGCCGAAATGTTTTTTCCACATACCCCGATACCCACAATGCAGAGCTTTCTGGAACATAACACATCTTTTATAAATGTACACACATTGCAGAAACCTTTGGGACCAAAACACATCCTATATGTATCTATATATTCACATAAGACGCATTTGTTGTCTGTCTGTCTGTCTGTCTGTCTGTCTGTCTGTCTGTCTGTCTGTCTGTCTGTCTGTCTGTCTGTCTGTCTGTCTGTCTGTCTCGTATTAACTCAAGATCCAGACAACCAAATAAAATGAAATTTGGTACAAGTACACACAATCATATAGGGAGGTTCTATAAATTCACACTGATGGCCGCCGGGGGCCCATAAACTTTTTTTCCCTTACTTGAGCTTTATAAAAAGTGAAAATCCCTAATTCTCCTATTTCCCGAGTAGGCAGAAGCATGAAATTTTATGAAATTGTTGAGTAGACGTACACAATGGTAACAGGCGAAAATATATTAAATTATCCCTTTCTTGGGCCCGGGGGTCAAAATGTTGTTTTTCCTAAACTGAGCTATATAAACACTGAAAATCCCGTGAAGTTAGAAGAATTAAACTTTGGGAAGTTGAGGAGTACTCATCCGCAATGGTAAGAGGTGTAAAAGAAAACGGAAATTATCACTCCCCTGGGGGCAGGGGCCCAAATGTATTTTCTGTTATATAAAAACGAACGTGTTCTCCCATGTTTCGTGTAGTATTAAAATTTTGGGAAGTTGTTGAGGAGGTTCTCACGGCGATAATTAACGAATAAAAATGTTAAAACTGATATTTGCTATATAAAATCTGAAAATTACCTATTCTACTATTTACCGTGCGTGTATGTAGCAGAATGAAAATTCGGAAAGCTTGTTACGTATACTACCAAGATGAAGCAGTCACAACTGGTGCGTCAGTTTCTTGGGATTGCTGCTATAGACTTGCAGACACTATGCTTTTCTCATGGGTATTTGTATGTGGCAAGCTCCAGAATGGGCAAAGAGGAATATCTTTTTGTACACACTTAAATTGAAACAGCCAAAAATGTTGTCTATCATATTGCTTTAAGATAAATTTACCCTTTTATTGCATGTAAATATAAAGTTTTGTACGCTTTTACAGAAAACCTCATTTAAAACCCGTGGAAACCCAGGTACTTGCATCTATTATATATATATAAATATACACACACTGTGCAGCGCAAAAACTTGATTCAGTTAACGTTGGAATACCGCGTACCTAATATTTGGAAGCTGCGACCAAGATTAACATAGAGTTCAAAGACCATTAGACATTTTTAATATGGCAGCTAACATTAGAGTCATATAAAAAAAATGTTTTAAAAAATATAAACATGACGGTTTCCCACGCGTTAAAGTTTCTTAATATCAGCCATTTGAATCGTGTATACCAAGTTTGATCAAGAAACATATATTACAGCCAGAACTATAGATAGAACTCTAAGCGGGAATGTTCTCAACAAATTTTCAAAGTTTCATGGCGATCATGTATTGATTTCAATCTTGAAAATGATCAAAAGACTCGTTTTGTAAAAAAAAAATTGTGAATATTTGTCAAGCTCATGTGAAAAAAAGGAATTCATTTCCCTAACTACTGTTAGGTACCCATTCGGAGCTGGGTAGACTCAGAGACGCCCTAAGTCTCGGGAACGAACAATTGGTTTCACTTGGATTCGAACCCGTGACTATCGGTACGCCACTATTTAAAGTACATTTTGAGCACCCGGCCCGTAGTGAGTGTTATTTTTAAAAAAAAACTTCTTACAGAATATTTTGTGGGAACATACTAATTACCTTTCTAAAGTTTCATGGTGATTGCATTAATACAGTAATATTTATACCTAAGAAACAAAATGACAATAATGCCTCCCCCCCCCCACCCGCCCCGGCCAAATAGCTTAAGAACACGTAGTGACTTCAATTTATGGTGATATTTTTCAAACATAGTCATGTAGTGTGGAATGCTAATAAATAATTATTTTTTTTTTTTTAATTTTTTGTCCCATAACCTCTTTTTTTTTCGAGGTCGTAGGGGATTCTAATGTTTCCATCAGAACAGTCTCAGGCTTTATAGACACTGGCGGCGCCTATCCCTTTCCAGGTCAGCGGAGGACTTTCTTACCTCTAGTCATTTCTCAATATTTTTTGCGGCTTTTCGTGGGCTCGATCCCAAGCCCCTCAGCTTGTGAAGCGAGCGCACTATTGACTTCGCTTCCCAGCCGAATTGTTTGGATAAAAGAAAAAGATTTTGGGCACCTGGCCCAAAAGAATAGGATAGAAGGGGTTAATTGCAATTTAGAATATTTTTGGTACCAAGTTTGGTCAAGATCCATTTAAACAATAGCCAAAGTTTAAATTAATTTGTATCTAACTCATGTGGGGGGAGGGCAACACATTTGGGTCCTTAACCCCAGTTTGTGATGATTTAAATATTTTGTATTAAAAAATTTCTCAAAGTTAAAAGCTTCTTTCTACCCTCACAGGAAGTTTGTCTACTAGAGATGAGTCATTATCTGCGCATCCGGGCAAAACAGCGACTGTCAAAACAGCGACCGTCATAACAGCGACTTCAAAACAGCGACTGTGTCAAAACAGCGACGGTCAAAACAGCGACGGTCAAAATAGCGACTGTATCAAAACAGCGACTGTATCAAAATAGCGACTTTTTTCTATTGCTTGTGATAATGCAGGTTTTTTGTAGAGAAGGGACAATATAAAATTTAAAATAATCAACTGGAGGTGTGTATAAATAAATGTTGGTGTGGTGTTTTAAAGAGTGTATACACAGTTTCAAGGCACATTTTCAAAAAATTCAAAAATAAAATTATAACTATTATTACTTTAGTCATATGTATTGTGCAGAAAGCTCGATAGAGACTAGCAAACATAGATTCAATCGATTTATTGAGGGGGTTTGTGGTGGGAGGGGCAGAGACAGTTTGACTACAGAACTTTTTGATCCTCGGATGTTTCGACCCTCGTTTTTACTTCGCAAAAAAATTGTTTGTTTTTTTCTTCTAGTTTTTAAAATAAAAATAATATGGTTTAATATTAGATCCTTCCAAATCCTTCACCACTCCAATCCGATATAATTGGATAATAAAAAGGCAATGTGTTCAGATAATCCTGTTTAAGGTACCTACATTCTTTCAGCCAACAATCTCTTTGTTTACCTTCTCCATAACCGGCGGTCCGTGGTCGCCTCTTTGTCTAGCCATCTTAACAAACCATTGTGTAACCACCGGACAGTCGACCACGTGCCGTTTCGACAAGGGGGCTTTAATTTTTAAAAAAATCTGACAGCGCAACCATTATAAACCTTCATGATCGCCATACAATGTAACCTAGCCACCATCCATGCACCTCATTTTACACACTCAGTAACACACTATGGTGAACTATAACGCATTACAAACTTTTATTCATCCTATCAATGCATTCGTCATACTCATAAACTAAGACGAAAATAAACTGAACAAAATGTCAACAACAATTAAGGAACGTTCTGTTAGGTCATACGGGCCCAGCTGCTTGAACGATATTGTCCGCTACGCGGTGTTAGTAACTATTTAATGTATTAACTTTACATACTGACAACTTTGTACATCTTATTACAATTCAGTTTTTATGCTAGGTAGGTCTACACAAGAAACTGAAGTGAATGAAAGGGCGCAGGTTTGTGGTGGTTTCAGTGCTGCGAGGTTCACCATTCATGTCAACACCTTAATAACAAATTGGTTTGTTGTTTTTTAAAATATTTCATTAATTGATATTGATTTTACGATTAAGAGTGTAAAACCGCTGGGAAAAATATTTTTTAAAAACTTAAGATAAATGTGGTCCTTTCTAAGTATGTTTGGCATGGGAGTGGAGGAAAGATTGACTTTTATGTTATATGTGTAATGTATACCTATGGTTGTGGCGAGTGTTATGAGAAGGTAAATAATGGAATGAGAGGCAGAATAAATGTAGGTATCTTTACAAAGGACTATCTGACCACGTGCATTTTTATAGTCCTATTACATCGCCATCAATTGAAGTCTACCGAGACCAGGGACTGTTCGTTTGCTGGTCCATGTTACATCAGGACATGTTACGAGGGCTAGACTAAGCGACGACCACAGGTCAACCTTTGCTGGCGAGATTTATGGGAAATAAATAAAATGACTGGGGGTAGAGTGAATCTACGTACCTTTACCTGACTACGTGACCTTTTTATTGTCCGATTACATCGAATCGGGTGTGCTTAATGGGACGTTGAAAAGGATACCGGGTATATATACATGCTCGCAAACAACAGGCTGTTGATGATTTACTAAATCTGAAGTACTAAGCCACATACACACGTCATCATTTCACTGACTGCTAGCTAACGAGAGAAAACTAACTGCATATAAATAAATAGATAAATGTCACATAATTTAAGAAACCTTGATAATTTCTATTCTGTTTTAGATGTTCTTTTTAAATCATTTATGCATCATGTAGTTAAGACAAATTAAATGTTATTAATTCTTTGTTAATATAATTTTATTTTCCTTGAGTAGGTTTTTGTTTTTTGTTTTTTTGTATTTGAATAAATGAGTGTATACGTAGCCTCAGTGAATTGATTTAAATTTTATTTTAAACAAAACTTTTAATTTCAATAAATAGTTTATCAAAATGAGATATAATTTAAATAACCTTCATCTTTTCTATTCTGTTTTAAATCTTCATTTTAATTCATTTATATATTATGGAGCTAAGACAAATTAAATGTTATTTTTAATTTTGTGTTGATACAATTTTATTTCACTCACCAGCTGTTTGTATATGAATAAGTGCATATGTATGTAGCATATGCTAATCTGCGTCATTAATTGCTTTTAAATTTTATTTAAATCAAAATATATAATTTTCATTAAATACTTCATCAAAATTTTGCTATTGTTTTATGTTTTCTCTATGTATTTATGTCGTTTTTTTACTTGGGGTCCTTGTATAAGTTTAGAAAAGGAAAAAGAGGTCTATGTGTCAAAAAGTTGAGAACCACTGTGTTAGGTTTACGGTTGGACCAGAATAGCTTTGTGGTGAAGTCGCTGTTTTGATACAGTCGCTGTTTTGATACAGTCGCTGTTTTGAAGTCGCTGTTTTGACGGTCGCTGTTTTGACACAGTCGCTGTTTCGAAGTCGCTGTTATGACGGTCGCT
This sequence comes from Radix auricularia, assembly GCA_002072015.1. Classification (NCBI taxonomy): domain Eukaryota; kingdom Metazoa; phylum Mollusca; class Gastropoda; family Lymnaeidae; genus Radix; species Radix auricularia. The sequence goes on along the minus strand of MUZC01004487.1, from coordinate 289,326 downwards.
GTTTTGACACAGTCGCTGTTTCGAAGTCGCTGTTTTGACAGTCGCTGTTTTGAACCCGTGCCCATTATCAGTGAGCGAGTCAAGTTTTTAGCCCTTAAAACTAATCTGGCAGCTGAATTTTGAACTTTCTATAATTTTACAATGCATTATTTTGGCGCACCTGACAGAAGAGAATTGCAGTAATCAATACGAGCTAGAACAAGAGCATGGACTAGATGTAACCCACGGTGTATTATCTACAAGTATCCCTGGCGTGTGGTATTTGTTAAAGAAAAAGAGACTGCGCATATTGGCCGCCAACAGCAAGTGATATGACTGTCTTATTTCTTCCTTAACTACGACTTTCATGTGAGATGTAACCTTTACTTTTGATCTCTTAGCAACACAGGCAAACAATTTTGGGGGTGGAGATTAGTAAAGTAGTGATAGTTATTTTCAAATCAAAAATTTTAAAACACGGCTCCTTGGCCATTTAAGATAAAAAAAAAATTCTAATTTTAAAAAAATCATTATTTTGTCAAGAAAACGTTGCTTTTGGGTGACTGGCCCTGGCGTCAGGTTGAACTTATCTCAATATTTTGGCTACCAATCTTTGGTTCATAAATAAATAAAAGTTAATGGCTTGTCATTGTTACATGATAATATTGGTGTTTTGGAAGTTTATTGGCGTTTTTACTAAAATGTATATATATAATTTGAAATTAATCGTTGACTTTTGAAAAATCACCGTATAATTAATCGATAATTTTGATTAAAGCTAAAATTAAGATGTGTTAACTGAAATTTCAAGGGAAGTAACAAAATGGGCAATTGACATTTTTTGTTTTATTGAGTTATTTCCCCTGTCTTAAAGTTATATTATTGTTTTTGAAAAATAACATCTCAGAATCATTTTTAACGCTGTGTGACTTAATCAGATACATTAGTTGAAATAAACGTGGAACAAATTATAATTATCAGTCATGGACGGAGACCTTCCGTTTCCCAGCGTGTTTGATCAATATGGGCGCCGTCCTTAAAGTACGTCACGCTATTTTTGACCATTTTAACTCCCCCTCTCCCCCTGTCACAAACCGTCACAAATCTCGGACCCCCCCCCCCTAAAGTACGTCACGATTTCGAACAAAATTTTTTTTATTAACAAAAGAATTAAAATTTAACATAAAACACTTGTGACGTCTCACATGGCCGGACACCCCCCACCTGTCACAAACTGTCACACTTGCTTACTCCCCCTCCCCCCCGGAGCGTGACGTACTTTATGGACGGACCCTATCCCAGCGTTCTCTCACCCCGAGTAGCCCCGCTTGTCCTGTCCACCCAGACAGTAGATACAACCTCGGGCAGCTACCATGCTGTGGAACTTTCTCCCTCTGGGCATTTTGGCATGGACCTTGACCTCCCCAATGTTGCTGTCTACACTCCAGGTCAGATCGGTGTTGAATTCACCCCTGGCAGGTCGATTGAAAAAAACAACAACGTTTAATTAAAAAGCAAAGTTTTTTTTATTACTATAAATCCTTTGAGACATAACTAAAACTATGTTCAACATCAAACGCACAGGGTGACAGTGACAGAGTAGCGAGCCAATTTTGCCGCCCCCAACCCAATAAAAAATTTAACCAAAAAAGGCAAATAAACAAACAAAACAAACAACAAACTATGTAAACGCTATATTGAAAGTATAGTTTTTCTAAGGAAGTATTAATAATGACACTATACATCTTAGACGTAAACAGAAAAGCTTTCATTCCTTGAATAAAATTGAAGTTTTCTTGGGGGCGGGGGTTCATGGCACAATTTTTCAGGTATCAAAATTGTCAGTTATGTCATACTACATAGCAAATAATAACTACAAAAAATCGATTTTGGTTTATTCAGCATTTTTCATAATTAATTTTTCATAAATTTATTTTAATGAAACTACGTTAAAACCTTACACTGCTTAATATACAGTTGTAAGCTACGTTCTATTTAATTATAATATTTTAATCAGAGTAACTTCGAGCCTAAAATTGAAATTTGTTTCAGATACTTTATTTGGCATAAGTAAGATAACTTATCAAGATTATTTTCATAATTTTGACCTTCTTAAGCCACCCGCTAGAGCTAACTGTGCATATTTTCTTTATTTTACTTCTGGTTGTTCCATAAGCGCTCTTGCTAAAGAAAGACTATGAAAATATATTTGCTAAAGTAAGCCTCTGAAAAGATATTTGCTAGAGTAAGCCTATGAAAATATATTTGCTAAAGTAAGCCTCTGAAAAGATAGTTGCTAAAGTAAGCCAATGAAAAGATATTTGCTAAAGTAAGCCTATGAAAAGGTATTTGCTAAAGTAAGCCTATGAAAAGATATTTGCTAAAGTAAGTATATTAAAAGATATTTCCTTTTTAAGATGATAAAAAAACAGATGCTAGGATGACTGCAATGAAATATTGCATTTCTGCAATAAAACCCGTAGCAGCATCATGTTTTTGGAGACCATTCTTTAACAGCATCCCAGTAGAATCAAAGTTATATTTGCAATCAGCGTCTCTCTACCGATTTCATCCTAAATGTAAGTGTAGAAGAAATTGATTAAAACATCATTATATATTTCAACAGCAAAATACCCCTACTTCAGGATTTCAGTTTGGGTTGACATAGATCTACCCCGTATTTCAAATTCAAAACACAAATTGATTTTAATCTGCATCATCTTCTCTGTCTTTCTTTCATGGTCCTGTTGAAAAAATAAGGCAAAAAATACAGACTTCCCGTGATCTTATCGAGCTGATAATTTATATATGTTTTTCGCTTGATTGCATCGTAGCGTTGCGATAGGTTCTCAATAACTTCCTAAAGTTTCATGCTTGTACTTACACGGGAAGTTGGAGAATTACACATTAGTCAGTTTTGTATAAGAAAAAACAAATTAAACTGCATTCAGGCTCCCGGCCTCCTAGTGTGTGATAATTTTTTTTTCTCCTATTACGACCGCGAAAGGGTAATAAAAATTTACCAAAGTTTTCTGCTTCTACCTACAATGCAAATTGAACATTCTTGATGTATCAGTTTCATTTAAGAAAAAGAAATCAGTGATGGTTGTGAGACTATACTCAATGGCATCCCAAAACTTTATGGTCCTATGTACACAGGAAGCTGTAAATTTAATGATAAGTCCGTTTAATATAGCCCATATTAGGGGAAAAACTACATCTGGTAATTTTATATAACCCTCCCACGGAGTGTAATCAACAACTTCCCAAAGTTTCATGCTTTTATTTCAATGGGAAATTTGAAAATTAGGGATTATTCATTTGTATATAAATACAGACGAACAGTGGCGTAGCTAGGGTCCCCTGCGCCCGGGGACATGACACAAAGTCTGCGCCCCTTTTCGGACAGACTGATTCTTGGGGCTCACTGAGCAACCCAAGAAAATTTTGAAATTTTACGATTTATATGTTTTATTTTCAAAGCATTTATTATTGTAATGAAATAGATTACAGGTTAATAAGTCTCTAGATTTACACCATTTTATACAATTTATTTGAAAAACAAAGTAATGAAAACATGAATGAGTATTTAAACGCTATTTCCAACAATAAAATGTCATTTATGTGGGTAATTGTTATTTAATACTTATATGTATGTTACGAGCAACGAAGCCCGTTCAAGGACGTTCCGCCGTCATTTCAGTGGCATGTTGTACTTCTCCTCTAACAGTCGTCTCGACCGGCCATTAATGTGCATCACGTCATAAATACTATTCATTATAGTTATAAATAAGGAGCCCTTAAAAAGTTTTGAGTATAAATCCTAAAACGTATAGCTCTTTTCTTGTTATTGTTTTTTTTTAATACTTTTTATATATTTGTTTATAAACTTATTAATTTCACTTGATTTTATAAATTCCATCGTGTGACAATTGTAATGAAACATATTTTTACATATCTACGAAATATAGAATGTATCCGTGAAAAAAGCCACAGCTCAATGTAATATGCGTACACGAAAATGTGTGCACCGTAGTTTGAGAGTAAAATGTTTTATGAAAGCGCACCGTTAAAAAATAATGTTATAGAAAAAAATACTCCACAAAAACTAACTTGCATTGAACGTCCGCGTAAACGTCTTCAATTTGATATTTAAAAAATTCCAATGGCTGGGGGAGTCAGTAGAATTTTGAGGGACCAATAGCTATCGATGGCCACACAGACAATTACAGTTATTTTTAATTATATAAAAATCTGTTATTCATTCCAGCTAAGGCGGCTCTTACTTATAGCAGAGACCATACTAAATACTATATATTTTAGTATAGTCTTCGCTTGAAGACTTTGAGTTCCGCTCCTGATAATGTTCATTGCCTTACATGAGCGCGTACCTTGCGTGCATTTCTGGTAGAATGTTCGTTCTGTTTTTACTGTCGGTAGGTGCAATAATCCCCCCATACAAACTCACGCATGCCCGCACGTGCAAACACACTCTTAAACCATGAAAAAACTATCACCAAGATCAGGGACTTAAATTTAGTGACAAATATCTGGACAACTGGGTTAGCAGAGAAATGTTAGCCTCTCGCCACTAATAAAGTTTATCAGAGCTGACCCACTAGAAATGTGCTACACAGCTGTATTGGGGGAATGGTGTCTGGAATTTAAATTTAGTCAATTTTTTACATGATAAAACAAATAGCCATGACGTCTTCATCTATCATGTGACAGACAATTTTATTTTGTATCTACCCATATAACTTATATAAATAAGTTATATGTCATATCTAGTGAGAACGATAGACAAGAGAGGAACGCTGGCACTTTTGTAGTATTAGAGATGATCTCTGACTTGGTAGAGTTCTTTAGACAAAGGTCATATCCTGAAGTCACACTTCAATATGCGCTTCAGCGAGTCAAAATCTTCACTCGTGCCGACGCCTTTTTACCACGCACCCGTGATACCAATGAGAGGAGCAGGCTGGTTCTCACATACCATTCGCACAACATCAAAGCCAAAGAAATATTCCTGAGAACCGAGCCATCCTCCTTGCGGACCCTGAGACGAACAACATATTCTTCGCTCCAACCCCCATTGTATTTAGGAGGAACAGAAACCTGGGCGATCTTTTGGTTCGCACTCACCTCGCCACTTCACCCAACCATCTGGGTACTTTAACATGCGGCCGACTTCTGTGCAAGACATGTCCTTTTGTTGTACAACCTGACAAGAAAGTCTTACCTACTGTGATATTTAAGATTAAGTATGGCTTTATTTGCTCTAGCCGCAATGTTGTCTACACCATTTTGTGTAAGTGCTGCCCTTAGAAATACATAGGTGAGACGGGGAGGTCATTTTTGTCCCGAATGGCTGAAAACATTTGGGCAACTACACAAGACAAACAGTGTCCCGTCTCCCGACACTTCAATGGACGCGACTATATGGGTTTCAAGGATCTAGCAGCCATATCCGTTGTCTCGTGCACAAACATACCCGGTAGGGTCAAGCTTGAAAACAGATTAATACAAAATCACGGGACCCTCGCCTAACATGGGATGAATTTGGTGTTTGCTTTGACTACCAATGTTTTTGCACAGTTAACAATAAACGCAATGGTATTAAACAAGACCTAAAAGGATTAAGATTAATGAACAACAATAATATTTAGATTTGACAATAGCATTATTTCTACCATTAGCAAGAGCGTGTGTGTTGAGTCAAATCGCTGATTCTGCTCAATATCATAACTTAAGTCAACTCGAGACTAAAACAAAGGGACACAACTTATTTATAAAATCACACAACACCTAATTCATGAAAAATAGAAATGTTAATTTTAACAAAACAGCTTTCATTGAGGTTTTTCTTTAAAAATATCTACACATATCTCGACTAAAAACAGCCACATCAATCCTACAAAATGAACTTTATAGTAAGCAGCTTGTCAAACATAGAAATAGAAAGAAAAAAACCCGCATATTTTAATTCAAATATATGATTTTACCGCGAAATGGATGAGGATTAAGATGTGGATTTGGATGACCAAATGGATGAGCTGTCATTTTGAAAATAGATCAATATGGAAACTAATTTCGATTACAATACTCAGGGGACAGAATTAACCGGATTTTGCGTGGATGAGGATGAGAGTGAAGTGGTGTGATAGGGGCGGGGCTGGGCAATGTTTAATATGGGCACTTTTTATAACATTGGAAATATGCTCGGGGGAAACTTTACGTGGAGGGTAGAAAAGTGTATAAATTTGTGTATTATTTAAGTCTATCGGTTTCATAACTTTTGCGTGATGTGTCTACATGTATCTGTTAGTTTGAGAATACTTGCTCTGTTGGTGAAGTTAGTCAAGTGTAAAAAAAAGCATCCAAGTAAAATCGAGTAGCACAATTCACATAGCTTAAAGTAATACATTAGTCACACGACCGATATATTGTCAAGGCAAATGATAAGTCGGATCTCAAAATTTATGATAACAAAAAAAAAGTAAAATGTAACACGTATAAATATAATTTATTTCATGGTCTATAAAACATGAGTTGAACACCAGCTGCACTAAAATATTAGAGGAAACAAGAATCAAGATTAAACACTTTCAGGTGCGGCGAATGAAATTTTAATAATATTTATTTTAATTTTATGACATCTGCACGGCTGACAGTCAGATATTTGGTCCTTAGATGTTCGCAGTCTGATGTTGATTGGTAAGCATCGTCGCAGATGGTAATTTGTTTGTTTTTTCGAATAGCGAGTATCGCCATGAGTTGTCATCATCCGATACCACAATTAAATGGTTTGCAAAAGGTCAGGAACCATAATAGGTCACAGGTAAAGGGGAATGTGAGTCTTGGAAAAGAACTGGGAACTATGGGAGATTCAAATCTGGAGAAGAAAAGAAATTGTAGTTATTTGGGGAAAAATGAATTGAAATTAACATTGTTTAAAAAATATTAAAAGATTCAGCATAATATCATAACATGTGTTATAACACACATCTTCGCAACCAGTAAACAAATTAATGAAATTACTTTAATAGGAAATCGGACAAATTTCTATTCTTTACGACAATGGCACCCTTGATGGAAGCAGAAATAATTAAAAATTGTAAACAAGTTGAAATACAATATATTATTCCCATCAGTGGCGTCGCTAGGGGGGTGTGGTGGGGGCAGGCCGCCCCGGGTGACACCATCAAAGGGGGGTAACACCAGACTATAAAACTCTATATATTCCCGTTATTTGGCACTGGAAAACTCAGAGGAGTTCTATGGGTTAAATCATGAGGGGGTGACGCCATGAGCTACCGCCCCGGGTGACACCATGAACTACCGCCCCGGGTGACACCAACCCTAGTGACGCCTCTGATTCCCATTGTTTTTTTCCGTGTAAAACCGAATGGGCTCCGGACTCCAAATGTTGAATGATCGAGAGATGAATTCAGTTAGATTAATTATACGTACATTCTTAAGAAAACGAAACCAGAAATAAAATATTATTTTTGTTATATAGTGTCAGTGTTCACGGTTTGAAAACAAAACAGTAATTGTGAAGAATACTTTCATAGCACAAGGAGCCATTAGCGTGCGACGTAAGTACTTTAATCTAGATATCACGTTTGTCCGCCACACTACTAAAGAAATAAATAAGCGAGAAGAAGTTACCGAAGTTTGGGTAACTGCTGGACGTCTTAAAAAGATGATAGGAAAGTTTATGTCATGTTTTATTTTGTTATAAATTTAATCCGATGAAAAAGATGGGGTTGAGTCGGGGTGGGTTGTCTTTAGTAACATGTTTCAGAGGCGAGAAAAAAAATGTGCTGTCCCGGACCGAAGATGCACAGTTCAACACTGACTGACTAACAGGGATCCTTATAAGACAAAAATTATATTTGAGTAAAAATTATGTAAGATATCTTTATTTGACTAAAATTCAATTTATAAGAATCTCGTTTTTAAAAGAAAACTTATTTTATTTGAAAAAATATTAACTTATAGCCAATATTGAATTATAAGGCACAATCTAGTTTTATTATACGGATTTAAGTGGACATTGTAGAATAACGGTTTGACCAAATCCGCCTTTTGCAGACCGTGAAAAGCTTGAAGAGGTCACAAGTAAACCTAGTTTTAAGCCACGTCATCACGCGCTGTTGGAACATCATCTCTCCATCTCCAGCCGGCGACGGAAAATGTGTCTGGAATGTCGGCCGAGGAATCCGGACGAGAGTTTAAGTCATTTCACCAATATCCGTTGTGTGGTGTCAAGTGTTACAAGATAAGAGCCACTCCTAGGAAGTGGGGGTGCGGGGGAGAAGGACTGTATACCTGTCTATTTGACGGGATTATGGGGAGGTGTGAGCTATTTCATTCACAACAAGTATTAAATGGACAGGGATGGACTGAGGTGTGGAACAGCTGGTGGTTGTTAAGGAAGGGGGGTTGGTCATTTGGGGAATGTGCAAAAGGGGGTGGGCACGGGGAGGAATGGAATGTTTCCCTTAGTCAATTAAGGTGTTCAGATCTGATCTTATTCACAGTTTCAACTTTTCAGGTCCACACATGACTGAAAGTGCTTGCGTTTTTAAAAAATGTTTTGTTTAAATTTAAATTCTCTATTGGAATAATTTAATTTTTTTTTTACAAGTGTGTGGAATCAGGTTAACAAATAAACATAATTTTATCCAACTTACGCATTTCTCTAATAGTCTGGTGACAACGACCGTCTTTGCCGGTTGTAGTTGAAAGAGTCTCCCAGTTCGTTGAGATTGTCACTGAGGTCCCTGACCCCGTCCGACTCGCTGGCCGGCTGGCGGGCTTTCAATCGTTCAGAAACGGCCAAAAGTCTTTGTCGGGTTCTCTCCATGACTTCAAAACGTTCACTTCTTCTGGACGTCTAGTCGGCACTTAGTTTTCTGGCCGCCTGGAACTGGCAGTAAGGGCCCACAAACCCGGACGGACACCGACATCTGCAGTTGCCCCACACACTGTTAGAGACGAGGAGTCGTCCCCCGTTAGCGCAAGGGAACCCGTTGCAGACTCCGACGCTCCGGGACTCGGTCAGGACAACAAAGGTGGACAGAATGACGAGCAGAAGTAGGAGTGAGACGGCGCCGTGACGGGAGAACTTTCCAGGAGGGTTTGACTGGGTTCTGTCTGACAAGACTGAAGATAAAATGGTTTTGGTAGAGGAAAGGCACCTGGTCATCAGAGTAGGGGTGCTAGTACCGTACACAATCATCGTCAACAAAGAGGAGAATAATAACCTGATAACACTAGCAATGGGTTGTGATAACCGAGATAAGTCGTAATGTTACGTTTCTCCCCTTAAAATAACGAACAACCAAAAAGTTGAGCTGTTAGTGAGTTCTTTATTAGTCAAAGAACTTGAGACAACAACTGCCAGATAGGCCTTATATTTATACCGCTTGCCAGTCGTTTACATATTTTACGCCCACATAGCCATTGGTTGAGGTTTAGGCAGACCCCTGTCCCACCCCCTTTTCCACGTGGAACCCTTTCAATCGGACGGCTACCAGACGATGTTTTGCAGCGCGGAATGGTGATGGGGAAGGGAGTGGTGTGTAAAAACCCGGCAACTTACTACCGAACTCTCAATTTTATACAACACCGACGCAACACTTGAGTTCTGTCTCCCTGTCAGTTCACCATTTCAGTTTCACATTTTGTTTTTGTGTTGAATACGTGAAGTTTATCGCGTCAAGACTAGATCTAATAGGCCTACATCAATAAAGGCGACTATGAGGCTTCAAGTGCTCCACAAATAAACGTTTATAGGACTAGCTGTAAGGCTGTCATTCTTTACAATTATAATCAACCATCTTTGATTTTTATATATAAACTAGATTGTGCCGGGGCGCCGTGGCGCCTGCGGCGCCCACTTTTTTTAGGGCGCCTACGGCGCCAACCTTTTTCAAGAGCAGAACTAACTTGTCCTTTTTTTTAAAATACGAATTATTAAACTTTCTGAAATGTACGCAAAGTATTTAATAATAAGGGTTGTATTTTGCGCACCGATGCACACCAAAAAATGACGTCATCATATTAAATAATTTTACAGCGCTAATCACCACACGATTTTTCAACTGCTGTAGACTGTTGTACATCATTCCTCAGCGTTCCACATCCAGTGAGTGACTTAGACTAGGTAGTGAGTATAGCCTCGTCAAAACGACCCAATATGCGGCTGCATACGCGCTCGTTCACTTCCGGTTATTGCTATTCTTTGTAATATTTTTGTTATAATGTTAAAAGTTTCATCGGTGAATGTGTAGCTGTGTGGTCATATTGATAGTATGATAGTACGCTACATCTCAGGTCCGGGGTTCGATTTCTTATTGATGCCTATTTTTTTTTTTTTTTTTTCAAACAATACTACATGAATTGATTATGAAAAAGATTTTTTTTTAAAAATGGTTTGTTTTGATGTTAGGCTTAGGGATAGACTTTAGGGTTACGTTAAGTGATAGTTATTAGGGTTTGTGTTAGGTTTAGTGATAGTTTTTAGGGTTTGGGTTAGGTTTAGTGATAGCTTTTAGGGTTTGGGTTAGGTTTAGTGATAGTATTTAGGGTTGGGTTAGGTTTAGTGATAGTTTTTAGGGTTTTGGGTTAGGTTTAGTAATAGATTTTAGAGATTGTTTGAATGCACATATAGAATCGGAGGTTCAATGAAAGGCGCAGTGAATACTTGTAACTCTTCAATTTTATAAACATCATTTTATAAACAATGTTACTAAGAATAGCAATATTGGGAAGTGGACGAGCGCGTATGCAGCCGCATATTGGGTCGTTTTGACGAGGCTATACTCACTAAAAGAACTATTTTAGATATTATCAAACACACACACATTTTTTCATGTCCCAAACTTCGATTTAAGTAATAACAGCTTTGTGTAAGGAAAATAAATAAAAAGACCTAAGATTTTTAATTACGTTTGTAGCTCGAGTTGCGAAATTAATCTGTTCCGAGGATCGCTAATAATCAAAGCCCAACCATCGTCACTGCTCTAGTTACTAAGATCGCTAATAATCAAAGCCCAAAGCTGCGTCACTGCTCTAGTTACTAAGATCGCTAATAATCAAAGCCCAACGCTGCGTCACTGCCCTAGTTACTAAGATCGCTAATAATCAAAGCCCAACGCTGCGTCACTGCCCTAGTTACTAAGATCGCTAATAATCAAAGCCAAACGCTGCGTCACTGCCCTAGTTACTAAGATCGCTAATAATCAAAGCCTAACACTGCGTAACTGCTCTAGTTACTAGGATAACTAATAATCAAAGCCCAACACTGCGTCGATGCCCTAGTTACTAAGATCGCTAATAATCAAAGCCTAACACTGCGTCACTGCGCTAGGTACTAGGATCACTAATAATCAAAGCCCAACGATGCGTCATTGCACTAGTTACTAAAATCGCTAATAATCAAAGCCTAACACTGCGTCACTGCGCTAGTTACTAGGATCACTAATAATCAAAGCTCAACGATGCGTCACTGCTCTAGTTACTAAAATCGCTAATAATTAAAGCCCAACGATGCGTCACTGCTCTAGTTACTAAATCGCTAATAATCAAAGACAAACGCCGCGTCACTGTTCTAGCTACTAGGATCGCAAATGATCAAAACGTTCTTCTGTTCACGGGCAGGGTTGGGCCGGCATATTAAGAGGGAAGTAAGGAATAAGGAGGATCTTTGTTCATTGAAAGACAACAGTGAATACATCCGTTAACTCAGTGACACCATTTGGAGACTTCCAATTTTCTTCTCTGTAGCTGACTCAGTCGTAGCTATCACGTTAAACTGAATTTTACATGGGATAAAACGTATTCAAAAAAATATAGAAATGCCAACATACCCAAACAAAAGATTCATACAAATGCAACAAATCAAATACCAAGAAACAAATATATATATTTATACAAATACACCCAAACAAAGACAACCATTCCAACTTGCTTGCACACACACACACACACACACACACACACACACACACACAAACAAAGACTACCATTCCAACTTGCTTGCACACACACACACACACACACAAAACAAGACAGCCATTCCAACTTGCTTGCACGCACACACACACACCCAAACAAAGATAGCCATTCCAACTTGCTTGCACACATACACACACACACACACACAAACAAAGACAACCATTCCAACTTGCTTGCACACACACACAAACACACACACACCCAAACCCAAATAAAGACAGTTATTCTAACTTGCTTGCACACACACACACACCCAAACAAAGACAGCCATTCCAACTTGGTTGCACACACACACACACAAACACACAAACCCAAATAAAGACAGTTATTCTAACTTGCTTGCACAAAAACTCAAAAACAAACAAACAAAGACAGCCATTCCAAATTGCTTGCACACAAACACACACCCAAACAAAGACAGCCATTCCAACTTGCTTGCACACACACACACACACCCAAACAAAGACAGCCATTCCAACTTGCTTGCACACACACACACACACACCCAAACAAAGACAGCCATTCCAACTTGCTTGCACACACACACACACACCCAAACAAAGACAACGTTACCAACCTGCTTGCACACACACACATACACACACCGAAACAAAGACAGCCATTCAAACTTGTTTGCACACACACACTTAAACAAAGACAGCCATTCCAACCTGCTTGCACACACACACACACCCAAACAAAGACAGCCATTCCAACTTGCTTGCGCATACACACACACACTTAAACAAAGACAACGTTACCAACCTGCTTGCACACACACACATACACACACCCAAACAAAGACAGCCATTCCAACTTGCTTGCACACACACACTTAAACAAAGACAGCCATTCCAACCTGCTTGCACACACACACACACCCAAACAAAGACAGCCATTCCAACTTGCTTGCGCACACACACACACACACTTAAACAAAGACAACGTTACCAACCTGCTTGCACACACACACACACACACACCCAAACAAAGACAGCCATTCCAACTTTCTTGCACACACACACACACAACCAAACAAAGACAACGTTACTAACTTGCTTGCACACACACACACACCCAAACAAAGACAGCCATTCCAACTTGCTTGCACACACACACACCCAAACAAAGACAACGTTACCAACCTGCTTGCACACACACACACACACACACACACACACACACACCCAAACAAAGACATCCATTCCAACTTGCTTGCACACACACACACACACACAAACAAAGACAACGTTGCCCATCTGCTTGCACACACACACACACACACACCCAAACAAAGACAGCCATTTCAACTTGCTTGCACACACACACCAAAACAAAGACAGCCACTCCAACGTGCTTGCACACACTCACAAACACACACATTTATACACAGACAACTATTCCAACTTTCTTGCACACACACACACACCCAAATAAAGACAGCCATTCCAACTTGCTTGCGCACACTCACAAACACACACATACCCAAACAAGCACAACCGGTCCTACTTGCTTTCGGCTATAATACGTTCAGATGAGCAAAAATATGCATCGTTCACTGTGTCTTTTTAACTCGTTAAATATTCAGTCAAGAGATTGTGTTACGCTTAAAATATTTTCATCCTTCCAAACTTTTTAACTCATCGATTCCAGGAAATGCTGGTCAATTATAATCTTTCTATACTGAACAGATGTGTATAATCCTATACCTCCTCGCAGGTCTCTCTCCTTAACACATCCTATTAACACAATATCATGCCATACTTATTACCCCCTGCTATTACATTCGAGGCTCGTCACCACCACGGCTAAATCCCCGATCTGAGAGACTGCATTCAACTGGACTCATTTCCTCTATGAAATTTTTTTAAAAATACATATTTATAAAAAAAAAATGTTAAAAACTCATTGGATTATCGCTGTCTTCGATAATGGAAACACAATTTTGGTAATATTTCGCCGCGCGCCCAATTGTCATCTGCCAAAAGTTCGCATTAACCTAATAGCTGATAAACTGCATTGTGCTTGTATTATTCATGACAATTAAAAACTGATCTTTTAAGTGCCTACCGCGTATTGAGTTTTAGAAACTGACTAAGTGGAATTCATTCAAGCACTGCGTTAGTAGGACAGCATATAAATTCTTTTTATTTCCTTCTATTTTTAAAATCAATAAAATTTTCCCCGAAGTGTTTTATTTCCGAAGTTTTATTTACCCCATTACTTATCTTATCTTAGCTGTTACAGACGCTCATTCTTTACCAAAGATTATTGCGTTCTACGCCTATCTATAATTTGTGTTTTATCCTGCACTCTTATTAGCGTTTTAAATGTTGGCTTTCCTTGTTTCTTCAGGCGATCCATTCCACGCCCGCCGAATTCCGGACGGGCAGAACGAAAATTTGTATGTGTATGTTCTTGCATACGTGATAAGAAAAGCGTTTTTCATCCTTATGTTTATACGAATATTTCGTAATCAGCCCGAAGACCAGTCTCAAATATCGATTTACGAGAAATCCGGCAAATCTGGATATCCACCAAAAAATATGTCAGCTAACCGATATATTTAAAAAAATTCAGCTGGCAGGTCTACCCTGACTTCATACATGGCCCTAGGGGTCCGTAGTGCAGATTTAAGAAACACGGTTCTCAAATTGTTATCTCACAACTACGTGCTCGGTGTTCTCACAAAGGGATGTTTTCTTGTGAGTTTTGTAATGAAGACATTTAGTAAACATATATAAAAGATATACATATATATATATATATATATCCGGCATCCTTCCGTCTCGCGAGACGATGGTGCATCACCGTTGGGTTGGGTTGCATTTCCTCGAGTGACTGTGCAGTCCTATCCTTGAGTGACAGTCTTTGCCACAGTTTTTACACACGAGTTCTGTGCTTCCAAATGTTTTGGCCTTTCTCCTAGCTCTTCTGTCTGCAGCCTCCTCCATTCTTCGCTCCTCGGCTACTATGACGCCCTCTTTGACAACTGTGCGCCACGTAGATCGGTCTTCTGCCTTACACTCCCAGTCACTTGTATGTATTTTGGCTGCTTTCATGTCCCTTTGACAGACATCTTTAAATCGCAAGCGTGGGCGACCTGTTTTCCTCTTTCCTGAAGCAAGTTCACCATATAGGAGGTCCTTCGGGATGCGGCCGGGGCTCATTCTTTTGACATGTCCTAGCCACCTCAGGCGTCTTTCACTAAGAATTGAGAACATGCTTTGGGTATTGGCACGCGTTAGTACCTCACTATTAGGCACTTTTTCTTGCCATTTAATACCAAGGATGCGGCGCAAGCATCTCAAATGGAAGCTGTTAAGCTTACGCTCTTGTGATGTATAAGTGGTCCATGTCTCGCTCCCATATAGTAGTGTACTGATGACACAGGCTCGATAGACGCACAGTTTGGTTTTCTCCGTTAGCTTGGTGTTTTGCCAGACCCGCTTATTTAGTTTAGCCATTGTTGCGGCTGCCTTGCCAATTCTGCTGTTTATTTCTTCTTCAATGGACAGTGTATTGGAGACCTTGGATCCCAAGTAGGTGAAGCTGTCCACAACCTCCAAGTTTTCATTATCGATATTTATGGTAGGAGGAGGTCGAGTGTCTTGGGCCATGATGTTTGTCTTTTTCAAGCTGATTTGCAGACCAAATTCTTTGCAGGCATTGGAGAAGCTTGACACGAGTTGTTGCAAACCAGATTCTGTATGTGCTGTTAGTGCCGCATCATCCGCAAATAGTAGCTCTCGAATTAGGACATCCGTCGTTTTGGTCTTGGCTCGGAGGCGGGCAGTGTTGAAAAGTCCTCCATCAGCTCTGGTATGTAACCAGATTCCCTCACTGCTATCCTTGAATGCGTATCGAAGAAGTACAGAGAAGAATATTGCGAAGAGTGTTGGTGCGAGTACACAACCTTGTTTAACTCCGCTGCTGACAGGGAAGGCCTCTGACTTAGCTCCATCGAACTGTACTGTGCCAAGCATATTTTCATGGAACTGTCTGATGATGGCAAGTAGGTGAGGGGGACATCCAATTTTTGCCAGTATTTGGAATAGCCCGTTGCGACTGACTAAGTCGAAGGCTTTTGTAAGGTCCACAAATGCAATGTATAGTGGCATCTGCTGCTCTCTGCATTTTTCCTGGAGCTGTCGTATGGAGAACACCATGTCTATGGTAGACCGACCGGACCGGAAACCACACTGAGATTCTGGATAGACGCGGGATGCTAGGCTTTGTAAACGTTTTAGTATAACGCGGGCAAAGGTCTTTCCTACAATACTAAGGAGTGAAATGCCGCGATAATTATTGCAATCACTCCTATCACCTTTGTTTTTATATAGTGTCACTATATTTGCATCCTTTAGGTCTTGGGGGATGTAGCCCTGTTCCCAGCAGAGGGACAGAATCTCGTGCAATGGTTGGAGTAAAGCTGTCTTGCCACTCTTTAGAACCTCTGGTGGTATTCCATCATTCCCAGGCGCTTTTCCACAAGCTAGACTGTCAATTGCTTTGCTCAGCTCTTCCTGTGTGGGCACGACATCAAGTTCTTCCATGAGTGGCATATCTGGGATGTCATCTAGAGCGGTGCTGGAGACTGTGGTAACTGTTGAATACAATTCCAGATAATGCTCAACCCACCGTTTTATCTGTGCTGCCTGGTCTTGAATAATTTCTCCATTTTTGGACTTTAGGGGAGCAGCTTTTGACGTCAAGGGGCCCGTTGCCTTTTTGATGTTTTCGTACATGACTTTTGCATTGCCCATGTCTGCAGCTGATTGTATACTGGAACAGAGCTTAAGCCAGTAGGTATTGACACATTTACGTGCAACCTTTTGGGCAAGTGACTTAGCTGTTTTTAAAGCATGCAAATTGTCAGGTGTAGGCTTTTCCTTGTAAGCCATAAGAGCTTTCCTTTTTGCTTCAGTGACGGGTTTCATCTCGTCCCAATGTTCATCAAACCAGTCCGTGTTTTTTGTGAGATTTTTTGCCAAAGGCTTGTATTGCGGATGTATAGATTGTGTCTCTCAGTTGCGTCCATTTGGAGTCAATGATGACGCTTGGGGACATCTTTGAGAGACTTTCCTTCACCTTGTCTTTGAACAGCTGCGCTATCGCAGGGTCTTTCATGCAGGAGGTATTGATGCGTGGACTTCCCTTTTTCTTTGTGTGGTACGAGTTCTTCCTCATTATTCGTACTTTGCTGGCGACAAGGGAATGATCCGTGTCACAGTCGGCACTGTGATAGCTGCGAGTGAGTAGGACGCTAGCTAGTTGTGCACGCCTGGTGATAATGAGGTCCAGCTGGTGCCATTGGTGGGATCGAGGGTGTATATATATATAGTCATACAAATCATTATGTTTAATTCTAATTTAATTAGGTAAAGCATGTATAAAAATAAAACTACATTTTAAAAAAAGTAATTATCATGTAAAGGGGGCATAATTATTTGATAATACAAGAACAGGGATAAAAGTGTGTTTGATAACATCAGTGATGTGATAAATACATGTTTGGGGAAGATATTTCAAAAACACTTTTTAAATTTATATTTTCAGTGCACTAATACCGGATCAATATCCCAAAAGATGGACGATGTACATTATATTTATTTAAACACTAATATTCCAAAAGATGAACAATGTACCATACCAGTCTACTCACCAAGTCGTCAGCTACGCTCCTCTGCAGATACACGCATTCTCTGTGTTCCTAAGACAAGAACTAAAACATTTGGCGAAAGGTCATTCTCCTTTTGTGCAGCCAAACAATGGAATTCTCTTCCATTACATATCCGTAGCATTTCAACTGCTAAGTCATTCAAGACTGCACTTAAGACACATCTTTTTAAAATTTATTTTCAAAATTAATAAAACAACATTTCTTTAAATGATTAACGTAGCTGATGTATTGAGTATAGCGTATTGTCATTTATGTAGTTAATATGATATGAATGTTTCTTTTTATTGTTATATGTATTTTTATTTCCATGTAAAGCGCTGTGAGCCTGGCTCCATGCTGGGATACAGCGCTATATAAATTACCATTTTATTATTATTATTATTATTACCACCATTTAACCACCAATGTTTTGAAAAAATAAATCAAATCGACATTTCACAGTGTGATGAAATATATATCGGACTCTTAAGCCCAAGTAACACCCACCAACAAGCACACAAGAAAGATAAGGGGAGGTAACTCCCATCTTGGAATATAACATGTGGGCAGAATAAATGATACATAATTTCATCAAAGGGGCTCAAACAAGGAAGTCCTCATCCTATTGGTTATCGCTCAACAAGCAACCAATCAAGAGTTCTTAAAGTCACGTGACCAGTAAAGATATAACCAGAGACAACGCAAAGTTCATTCTTTTCACTGCCAAGCTGTACAAGGCGAAACATCGAACAGTAGCGCACCACAGGATCATATCTCTGAACTGTAGGAGAAAAGCCGGCAATCTAATCAGTCTAGTAAGAGTGAACTCAAATCTTATTATAATGATGTACATTTATAATTATATGTATTTTTCATAGCAGATTGACATTTATTTTTGTTCGATTGACATTGATTTAGTACCCCACGGGATAAATTTACCGTGTTGGGACACGTGTGATATTCTTAGATATATCACGTTTGCTTGAATAATATGTGCTACACACGCGATCCCCACCAAATAGATGAAGCAGCGTGTGTGGATATTAAATAATTAAATCTTTTTATTGATAGCTGAACCCACGCGTCAGGTGTTCGCCAAATAGGCCTACACCCGTGGTAGTATGAATAAACCATTAATTCATAGTATTATGTCAAATTGTTATCCCCTTCTGGCGTCTTGCTCTGAACGGCTTGTCGTTGGAAGGAGGACCATGTACAAGTCTATGCGATAGAAAATTACCAGAGTTTTGTTTCTATTTCATAGCCTGGTTCCTGCTACGCCTGAATTCCAGGAAGCTGCACCAGTAGAAGTACGCCACGGTGAGGTAGCCGGACAGCCGTCCCACCCACCGGTACTATTGCCGATAAAGGATCGCTACCCTTGCCACGCGACAGCCAAGTATACCTTGTATCCGTGCCAGCTAAGGTCGATAGCAGATCAACAAGTGCTACCATCTGCCCTAACTGTAGGATTTAACATCCGTACAGTAGGCTGGAGAAGCACACCATATCCACAAGTGCTACCATCTGCCCTAACTGTAGGATTGAACATCCGTACAGTAGGCCGGAGATGCGCACCATTCACCACAAAGCCCTGTTCTCTTTTCTTCCCAGCTCATCACTTTATATCGTGTTAGCTGATGCCAGCCATACCACACTATAGCTGTGTGACCGTATGAGCTGGAAATCTTGTCAAAAACACACGTGGAGAGAAGTGAGAACCCCCCCTCTACTGTGTACGATCTATCTAGGTCAAATAATACAGCAACCAACATTGTTTATACAAGCTTAGTCCGAGCAAGCTGACTGTTACGTCACATCGTCAACGCGGTGGGAGGAGCACAACACCGGAAGCTGCCTTCATTTACACATCGCAGAGAGACGAAAGGAGGTCAAGACACGCAGCACACCAACACAGCAGACATACAAGCTACGCCGATGATCAGGGACTCCGTGACACAATATAAGTATTCAAAGTATAGAAACTTTGGCTTAAGTCAAGCTGTAATGATGATAATTAGCGAGCCATAAGACTTTAAATACCTTAATCTTAGGGGCACATTTATTAATGAATATCGAGATATTGCCATTGTATATAGTGTAAATTAAAAGTTAATCATTTATATTGTACAATGGTTCTTTTGTTCATCATTTGCGGAGATCACTAATGTACGTCCTTGTGAGTGTGAAAGTATAAATACAAATAATACCCTAGACACAACATATACTACACATCTTTTCACCACACACAGGTCTGTTATATACCCACTGTACATTTAGACTAGTGCCCCTGTATACGCCAATGACTGTACATTTAGACTAGTGCACGCCTTTGCCCCCTTGTATACGCCAATGACTGTACATTAAGACTAGTGCACCCCTTGCCCCCTTATATACGCCAATGACTGTACATTAAGACTAGTGCCCCCCTATATACGCCAATGACTGTACATTAAGACTAGTGCCCCCCTATATACGCCAATGACTGTACATTAAGACTAGTGCACCCCCTTGTCCCCCTATATACGCCAATGACTGTACATTAAGACTAGTGCACCCCCTTTCAGACGAGTCTGTTGAGGTTTTAGCATAATTTAACCCATACACAATGTTATTACAACCTTTCTTAAATAATTCAGATGTGTTTTCTGAAGATACTTAGATTTTATGCTATTTGTCAGGCGATCTCTTTACGAAGATGCTCCATGCATAGACATGCCTTCTTCTTCCTGCTATTACCAGCATCAAAAGTTGTTTTTTAAGGGAATAAAAATAGTCCGTTTTGATGTGTCAATGAAGAGGTAAGAAATGTGTTCAAGGCTAGGCAAGATCTCAAACGGTGCGTCAAAAGGCCCCTGTTTTGTCGTCGCTTCTGACCTCATTTAGCATGCGTGAGCGTCACATATGCAATTAATACGTCAAATTAAAAAAGCTATAACGAAGTTTGATTAAAATCGTGGGGAAAAGGAAGTCATTAGTTGACAATTATCACTTGACGCATTTGCTAATTGGAAATGGCGTCATCATTTCACGCGTTGGCTAAGGGAAAATGACGTAATCATTGTTATATAATTTCTTTGAAGCATGTTTTAAATTGTTGCAATGGCTACCATACATGAATTTACCAAAATGGGATTTTAAAAAAAAATGTTTGTGAAGCAAGGAAGGTGAAGTTTCACAATTTGCTCCAACTTTCAAATTATGCATAGAAGCACATTCTTTAAGTTTCAAATATCAAAGCGCAGCCAGAATGGTTTTGGATCGATGTTGTCGGGAGTTGATTATGTGGTGTTGGTAGTGTGGTTTTGATTGTGGAGTTATGATTTTGAGATGTTGATTGTGGGGTGTTGATTGTTGAGTGATGCTTGTGAGTGTTGATTGTGTGGTGTTGGTTGTAAGGTGATGATTGTAAGGTGTTGATTGTGAGGTGTTGATTGTGGGGTTTTGATTGTGGGGTGTTGATTGTGAGGTGTTGATTGTGAGGTGTTGATTGTGGGGTGTTGATTGTGGGGTGATGATTGTGTAGATTTGATTGTGGGGTGTTAATTGTGTAGTGTTGATTGTGGGGTGATGATTGTGTGGTGATGTTTGTGTGATATTGATTGTGAGGTGATGATTGTGTGGTGTTGGTAGTATGGTGATGATTGTGTGGTGTTGATTGTGGGATGTTGATTGTGTGGTGTTGATTGTGTGGTGTTGATTGTGGGGTGATGATTGTGAGGTGTTGATTGAGTGTGATTTTCGCCTATACTAAGTGCGAAGTCAATGTCCCAGTAACAGGATGGTCGTACTATTACATAATATGTCGCCTCGCCCAACGATATATGGTAGCACTGTGTGTGTGTGCCGCTGACACTAGGAGTAGTACTATTATATCATTAGTCGCCTCGGTCAACCATATATGGTAGCACTGTGTGTGTGTGCCGCTGACACTAGGAGTAGTACTATTATATTAATAGTCGCCTCGGCCAACCATATATGGTAGCACTGTGTGTGTACCATAACTTTTATCGGGTTGTGAACACCGATAGCTAATAATATTTAGTACAATATTGAAGAAGGAATTTTTGGAAAATCTATTTTCGTTCTACTCTGGTAGTTTTAACAGCAATTTTTAGGTAACAATATTCTGTTTAGTTCGAAAGATATTGATTTGAAATGACTTTTAATTAATGTAATCTAGAGTGATACATTAATGGGGTTTTCCCGCTCTGTGAATGCTCATGTTAGCTTATTAAAATACAAAATACACAAACTAAATGTGCAAGAAAAAATAAATTTGAGCTTTGTTTATAAACTAACACTACAATAGACGTTTCGGCTAATGCCTTCATCAGTACAACATGAAATATGTATTTACATAAGTCTGAAAACATATCATAAAATATTACATATGCAATGGCAAAAAAGGAAAAACAAAAAACAAACCAGGGCACACATACAGGAAAAAGGAGGAAGTTGAAGTATCTAAAGTTACAGTGAAAACCATAACGGGAAAACGATTTTGAAGTTAGGTTCAGTTATGAATTTGCTTAAACCTATTTATGTCTATTTTCCATGATAGAATCCACACGGTAAATAGACTTGTAGACCGATTTGGTACGTTGGCTTCATATATAAAACTAGCTAAGCCATACCCCCATATTCGGGTTTCATTGGAATGTAGGCACTTTGCTATATTAAAGTTGAATTTGGTTTGAATATTGAGCACAAGGCCCCAAAATGGTGTACTACCACTGTCGTGAAACATCACGGCAAAATAAAAATGGGTCTTCATGTATTTGTCTTTTGAAGTTCATATGAGATTAGCGACAATCTAACTACTACAAATAAGGATTCACTTCATGATCATCAAACCACAAGAGCTACTGTTTCATTTAATGTTCAAAATGGTAACTTACTGTTTAACTTTATGTTAAGCCATGGAAACTTAATGTTTAAATTTGCCGGAATGTTACAGCATGTGAATTAAATGTTAAACTTTATGTTATACCAAAGGTATTTATATTTAAGTCAAGCTACGGAATCTTACTTTTCAACTTAATGTTTAATAATCAAAGCATGGATACTTACTGTATAACAATGTGTTAATAATTTATGTGGAATTGCGTCAGCAATCATTAGCATACATTTCTTAATAGGTTTTTTCGGAAAATTCCCCTATTAATTTCCCCGCCCAAGGAGAATAATAGTTATGAGAAATTTATGTGACGGTCCCCATCATGCCCTGACACCCAGGGACAAGGTCAGAGGTGTGTAGGTTAATAATTACAAAAAATGTTGATTTACCACATATGTAGGTTGATATAGCACCATTGTAGGTTGATATACAAACTCTATAGGTTGATATACCAACTCTATAGGTTGATATACCACCTCTATAGGTTGATATACCACCATTGTAGTTTGATATACCACCTTTATAAGTTAATATACAAACTCAATAGGTTGATATACCAACTCTATAGGTTAATATACCACCTCTATAGGTTGATATAAAACCATTGTAGGTTGATATATCACCATTGTAGATTGATATACAAACTCTATAGGTTGATATACCAACTCTATAAGTTGATATACCACCTCTATAGGTTGATATACCACCATTGTAGGTTGATATACCACCTCTATAAGTTAATATACAAACTCTATAGGTTGATATACCAACTCTATAGGTTAATATACCACCTCTATAGGTTGATATAAAACCATTGTTGGTTGATATATCACCATTGTAGATGGATATACAAACTCTATAGGTTGATATACCAACTCTATAGGTTAATATACCACCTCTATAGGTTGATATAAAACCATTGTAGGTTGATATATCACCATTGTAGATGGATATACAAACTCTATAGGTTGATGTACCAACTCTATAGGTTGATATACCACCGCTGGAAGGTTGATTTACCCCCCCCCCCCCCCGCAATGAAACGCTACCAAACCCGAAAGGTGATCCACCAACGTCTTGCGAGACGGAAGGATACCGATTACGATATATATTTAATATGTTATGGACACGACGTTGTCAAATTAAATGTTTTAGCTTTTAATGAACCTGGGAACAGATTTTAAATCGTTTCTGAATAAATTAAGTAGAAAAGAGGGATCTACATCTTGGTGATCAGTGATTTTTTAGGAATGATTTTAAACTCATGACATTAACACATTTGTAAACTGACCAATATCAACATAATTACAAAGAAAATCATTTAAAGAATAAGACACGTGATACTAAATTTAGAATGTATTGTAATGCACCCAGTTTCCAGGTTCATCCTAATAGGAATTTGTCAATCTCTATCTACTCCAGGAATTCAAAAACTACATCTGGCTCACATAACTTTTCCCTGCTTTACAACCAAGTAGATTGGTTTCATTTCAAGGGACAGTTTTAAATGGTAATAAACATTGACTTCAATTAATGTGCTGACTGACAATCTCTCCCATACTCTGATACTACTTCTGGACAAAGAAATGCATCTGTTGGGTATTTGAACAGCTGCAGTGAGAGCCATTTATTTTGGGTTCAGCGAATAGTTTGTTTCTATTCATTTACTCTTGGCTTGATAATCCGATGCTTCTTTGGTCTCTTTCCGTATGGACAAAGCAGTGCATCTCAGTTGAGTATTGGAACGTGCGACAGCTACATTGAGAACCATTGTTTTCTGGTCTCCTTCTGTCTCACGAAACGATGGGGCATCACTGCATGTTCTGGATGGTGGATGGTTGTCGGACAACTTCGACACTGCTGAGTTGAGAGACATTTTTCAGTCTCACGAAACGACCACAGGACGCTTAGACCCCAGGACGTTTCGACACCTGCACGGAATTCGTTCTTTGTAATGCAATGCACCTGACATTGTACTGGAAGGTTTAACAGCCTGCGCATTGAGCCATTGTTTTGGGTTTAAAAATTAATTCATTTTATTCATTTTGTCTGGGCTTGGTATCACAAATATATTTTGCCTCATTCCTCATCGCGAGAAGATGGCGCTTTACTTTTGTTTTGGACATAACGATGAAACTCAGTTGAGTATTGGATCGTGCAACAGCTGCGTTGGAGGCATTGTACTCTTGTCTTCCTTCTGTCTAACGAACGATGGGGTAACACTGTTTTGGACGTAATCGAACATATCGACTCAGAACGTTTTGACCTGGGACGGTTCGACCCCGGTACGGAATTCGTTCTTGATAATGCAGTGCACCTCCTGAGATTGGTTTTGAAAGGTGTAACATCTGCACTGATAGCCTTTGCTTGAGTTAAACACACACACACACACACACACACGCACACACACACACATATATATATATATATATATAAAGTAGAAGTAATAATAATAATAATAATATAATTTATATAGTGCTATATCCCAGCTAAGAGCCAGGCTCACAGCGCTTTACATGTAGATAACAATACATATATTAATTAAATAAACATTCATATCATACTAACCACATAAATGACAGTACGTTATACATCAGCTACGTTAATCATTAAAATAAATGTGGTTTCATTAATTTTGAAAATAAATTTTGAAAACATGAGTAGGACTTAGTAGTTGAAATTCTACGGATAGGTAGTGGTAGAGAATTCCATTGTTTGGATGCACAAAAAGAAAATGACCTTTCGCCAAATGTTTTACTGCGTGTCTTAGGAACACAGAGAATGCGTGTGTCTGAAGAAGAGCGTAGCTAACGTCTTGGTGAGTAGACCGACAAAAGTTCAGCAAGATAAGAAGGGCATGAGTCAGAAAAGAATTTGTGATACAGAACGGCCAATTTGTAATCAATTCTTGCTTGTATGGGTAAACAAAATGAGGGGTAGGAGTGCAATCAGGCTTATAAAAAAATAAATGGAAACGCCTAGGTGGTCAGAGAAAAGACAATATTCATCCCACGTGGGGCGAGCGTACCTTGATTTTCTATTAATCTGTTTTCAATCTGGACCCGCGTGGGGGTTTTTGTGCACGAGACAATAGCAGTGACTGCCAGGTCCTTCACACCCATATGGTCGCGTCCATTGAAGTGACGGGAGACGGGACACCCCGCCCACTCTCTGCTTTCCTATATAAATTCGCTCTGTCATCTCTCAGTTTCACTTTTTTGGATTCCACCGCAGCTAAGTTTCTTCCTTTTATATTTTATTTTTGTTTTACTTGTTTATTCTATGTTCGTTGAAAATGGCTATTTGCCGAAACGTTCGCTGTTTTGTTACGTCCGGACAGGCTAACCCTTACCTTGTTTACGTCTTTTCCATTTAATCTTGTATGGGTAGCCTATGAAGTGAGTAAAGTAGCGGAGTAATATGGTCATGTTTTTTTTTTGCCTTTAGAACTAATCTTGCAGCAGAAATTTTGAACTCTCTGTTGTTGTTCAATGCATTGTTTTGGTGCACCTGACAGAAGAGAATTGTAGTAATCAATACGAGCTAGAACAGGAGCACAGACTAGAGTTTTTGTTGCGCTATCTGTTAAGTAATAACGGATTGAACTGACGAATGGCAGTATGGGCAGTGCGACAGATGTGATTGATGAAGTTGTTGGTACACATGTTATCAGAAATGATCAGAAGTCCGATAATCCGGCACGTTCGAGACCGGCTCGGTGCCGGACCACCAAAAATTCCGGTCTATCGGGCGGTGCCCCTTCTTTCTAGTATAGGATTTGCCGAAAAGCAAACGTACTTTGTACTTTTAACTACATGCATACATAAATCGTGATTATAAGAAACAATTAGGTTAATAATTAAACTACAAATACAGTATGCAAATACAACAAAGTTATTTTACATTTCACATAATTTATATAATGTATGTACACGTAGTACTGTAAAACATTTTTTACTTAGATTTTAAAAATTCACGAATGACTTTTTGTTTTCTTGACTTTTGGCGTTCAGTATAAAATTTATTGCTAATGATATGGAAATCAAATAATTTCTGAAGTCTCAGCAAAAAAGATAAACTTAGTAATTCTGCAGCTTCTGCCCAGCTTGCAGCTGAATTTTTCTTTTCTTCCCGTATTTGTTGTAACAGATGAGACTAGCCGGCCGCTAATTGTTTTCGTATAATACCGAGCACTTCCGAAAGATCCAGAACTACCCCGAAAACTTCCGAATAGTTCTGGAGAGTTTTTATTTGCTTTAATGACCCACTTTTGAAGAAAGCCAAAATTTTAAAACATTTCCGAAGCGATGCTGGACTATCGGGCATTCCGGACTGTTGGATGCCGAACTAATGGACTTCTACTGTAATTATTTGTATACAAGATAAAAACCACGTTGACAAGATCCTGAATTTTTGTTTTTGTTGGACAAAAATAGAAATTTCTAGAAAAATTTAGAATAATTTTTTTTTATATAACATTGAGAAGATATAAAGTAAAGCAAAGAGATTTTTTAAACAGCTTAAAACTTTTCATAAAATATTAATTTAAGCCAATTAATCATGACACATAGGCTGGGAACCTAGTAGACTATAGAACGTGACTATCTAATACATAATCGCCCTAAGTATACGTGTGTCTCCCCGTCCAAGGGCGCGCGAGATAGTGATCGAAAGGCGCGCAAAATAAGTATAAATAAATTAAAAATGTTCGCCGTAAAAAAAAATTATATGACGTCATTGTTTTAGATCACAACGTCAATTATCGAAACAATGCACGAACCTGTGACGTCAGCATTTGTGTACACACACAAACACATATTTGTGTTGAGTCTAACATCGGCCACAAGCCTATGCGTGTTTGTCTCGATTATTAATCATGATGTAAGTCACCACTAACCGGTTGATGTCGGTCTTCGGTTCTTGACCCACTGCCAACTGCATTGCTGCGCTGCATTCAAGGTATGACACCGTTCTCTTACGCCTGTATCCATCGTCAATGTCACGTTCGCATTGCTTTATTATTTCCTCTTGAACTCCACAAACTTACAAACCTTCGCGTGTTGCCACGAGACAACTATGCCTCGAAAAAAGAACATTGGATGAATCCGAAATTGCCGATAGAAAACGTCGAAGAAACGAACATAACAGGAATCGAAGAAGAACAGAAACACTCAAGGAAGCATCCCTGCGACGAGAAACGTGAAACCAACAAGATCCACCTGCTTCACTAAAAATGTGGTGTACAAGGAAATCTTTCATATTTAGCTGTTCATATCGTATTGTGTTCAAGGTAATAAAAGATAAAAGTTCTTTTCTATTTCAGTATTTTGTACATCTTTTTTTTATTTATTATCTTCTTATCTTATATCTTACAGACGCTCCTTCTGTACAGAAGATTATTGCGTCCTACGTATTTCTATGGTTTGTGTTTAGTCCTGTATTCTTACTAGAGTTTTAAATGATGATCAAGTGTTGGCTTTCCTGGTTTCTTCAGGCAACCCATTCCACGCCTGAATACCGGACAAAAAAGAAAGAAAACTTGTATGTGTTTGTTCTTGCATATGGAATAAGAAAGGTATTTTTATGTTTATGTTTATTTGAGGGTTGTATTAAGTTATCTTTGTGTTGTATTTCTAAATTAGAATTAATAGCCTTATGTATAATTACTAATTTACTCTTGGTTCTTCTATCCTCCAGAGTTTCAAGGTTTAATGATTTAACTAATGGTGTTACTCTTGTCAGTTTTGAATATTCTCCAGTAATGAATCTGGCAGCTCTTTTTTATTTGTTCTAACTTATCAATATTTTCTTTGGTGGATGGGTCCCATACAGAAGATGCATATTCTAGTATAGGTCTTACCAGGGTGAGGTAGCATTTTAGTTTTATATCTTTGTTACATTTGTAAAAGTTTCATTTTATAAAGCCTAAGGTTTTGTTTGATTTTTTAATAATTTCATTGACATGGGGATTCCAAGATAGATTCTCATTTATTATGACTGCTAAATATTTTGCATCTTTAGTTTGGGTTAGTTCTTTTCCATGAATGAAATATATTGAAATTATTTGTTTCTTTTTTCTTTGTTACTCTTAGCAGTTGACATTTTTCTGGCTGAAAGGACATACACCAGTTAGTTTTCCATTTTATTAATTCATCTAAGTCTTTTTGTAAAATTTTGCTATCTTGTTCTAGCTTGATTGTTCTATAGATTATACAATCATCAGCAAATAACCTAACTTTCGTTCCTGTTGAGATATTGTTGGGTAAGTCATTTATATAAATTAAAAATAGTAAGGGACCTAGGACAGTTCCTTGTGGAA
Organism: Radix auricularia; assembly: GCA_002072015.1. Lineage (NCBI taxonomy): Eukaryota > Metazoa > Mollusca > Gastropoda > Lymnaeidae > Radix > Radix auricularia. The sequence continues at coordinate 260,436 of MUZC01004487.1, read as the reverse complement.
CTCCTGAGTTAACCTTTAATGGTGTAGATTTAGATCCATTAATTATTACAGTTTGCTCTCTACCCAATAGGAAATCTTGGATCCAGTGATGTAAGGGACCTGAGATGTCAAAGTATTTAAGTTTTTTAAGTAAACAAAGGTGATGAACTTAGTCAAATGCTTTTGAGAAGTCTAGTAATATTGTATCTATTTGATCATTATTAGCTAAGCCTTTTGATAGATCATCTATTAGACCTATCAATTGTGTTTCACATGATCTGTTCTTCCTAAAGCCATGTTGGTGTGGGCATAGGGCATTATATTTGTCAAGGTGGTTAACTATTCTGCTGTATATTATGTGTTCTAGTTATTTACAGGTGATACTCGTAAGTGATACAGGTCTGTAATTACCAGGGTCGGACTTATCACCTTTCTTAAAGGGTGGCGTTACATTGGCTAATTTCCAATCCTGGGGTACTTTACCCTGGTTTAGAGAGGCTTGAAAGAGTACTACAAGGATTGGGGACAGTTCATTGCTTAATTCTTTTAATAACCTGGCAGGTATTTATTTTCATATCGTAATGCGTTCATGGCAATATAGGCCAAATGTTATTTTCTATTTCAGTATTTCATACATTTCTTTGTTATTTCTGTTAATATCGTAATCTTTCCATGGCAATAAAGGCCACGTGGTTTTTTTCTATTGCAGTATTTGGTAATATCTTTGTAATCCCTTCTGTGGGATTTCGTTCTGCCAGCTGCAGCAGGCTTTTGAACCAGTTACGACAAAATATTATTGCACTACGTGTATATCCTAATTGTAGTAGGACTATCTTTGATAGCTTAGAGGAAACGCCTTTGTTATTAGACCGATGAAGCGAGGAGGCTGAAAAGTAAGTTGAAGATTTTCGTCACATTAAAAAACAAATATAAATAAACAAATATCATATATCTTTATTTATATTATCAAACTTCTCTCTTTATGAAAACCAGAGTACAAAAATGTTTAGGTTTTTTTTTGGCTACCGAACAAAATAATATTCAAAGACTTAAAGGAAAGCATATGACGCTGAAAAGTTATAACTTTAAAATTTGTGATATAAAGTTCATTTTATTTAACTGTGTATGTTATATCAAGTCTTTTGGCTCTTTAAAGATTCCCTTATGCCAGATCGCATGAAAAGTTCATTTTTGTTCTTTATCTTTTCTTCATATTTTATGAAAGACGCATGTTCTAAGTAATGATTAAAAATAATCATTTTATGTTACTCAATGGAATTTTACATCATGTAGGAGGATGTGAAAATTATATTTTAGAAAATATGATACAAACAGAAGTAAAAGACCAGAAAGCAAAAAAAAAAAAATTGAAGCTATTGACAACTGTTGTCTAAACTAGCAAGACAGACACTGTGGAGTAAAGAAGGCACACCAAAAAAAAACCAAAGAGAAAAACGTCTCAAGGGATGACCGAGGCTTATATGGATGGATGATGTAGAGAAAGATCTAGGGGAACTTTGCATCCTAATTTGGAGAAGAAAGGCGTTGATTAGCACACGGGCTGTAAAGTCACAGGGCTGGAGGGAGACACTGACTGACCTGGGACGGATGGCCACAAGAACGCTGGGCCAATGATTTTCTGCCACCTCCTCAAAACATCAACTAAAAATGGCCTAATCTAACGAAATCTAAAGGTATCAATAAACAGACGATCCACCCTCAGCCTAACCCTCACAAGCAGTTACGGCACTGCACGTGTCCATCTGGTGACTCACCTCACGTGTATAAAACTGAGAAGAGTTATAAAGTCTTGACCAGACTCAAACACCTGGCAACTTTACCTGTGTGAGGCCAAAATTGAAATTCGACTCTTGTTTGATCCCAGCGGAAGGAGAAACAACCCGGTAAGTTGAAGCTGATTAAAAATAAGAAGTTTTTATATTTATTTTTAGAGAAATAATACGTATAGGATTTGCAGACCAATTCTCAACTGAGTTCTATAGTAAGAACTGGATCATTCGTTAACAATTGTTGTTCTGTGGGTAGCGAGGTCCATAACTGAGCTTAAATGGCTGTATTTTGAAGATGATTTTTAAATAAATTATCTTTACAGACTCTGTTAAACTTCGTCTTATTAACTCACCAAATTTTTCAAGTTTGAAACCGAGCCTTCTCGTCAATGGACGTAGACATTTTTGGTTCCTCCATGGGCACCTATGAGAAACCTCCAGGCATCTCTACCCTGGGCCAGTTTCTCCGGGATCTTCCATTCTTGGCCAGTTCTCTTAATATCTGCCTCCAAATCTCGTCGCCAAGTGTTTCTTGGACGGCCTCTTTTCCGCCTACCATGGGGGTTCCATTTCCATTATGTTGTATTAGAAAGAGATTTTCTTAGTGTATAACCAATCCACCTCCAACGCTCCTGGGGAAACTCTTCCTCCGTTGGCTTCCATTTAGTCCACTTCCACTTTTCCTGGTTCTGATTTTTTCCGGCCAGTGATTTCTGAGAATCAATATTTGTCAAGTATTCTACAATAAAGTGTGAAGGTTTTCGAGAATCAACCATAACCTAAGCCTGATGTCCGTGGCGATATTTCCGAGCATCAACCTTATCCAGAGGAAGATCATTTGTTGAACATTTGTGTTTTAATATTTTACTATTGAACGCGATAGTAAAAATATATTGTGAGAGTTTCCTTAAAATAGGATGTTTGAATATTAAATAGGTGTGTACCGAGTATAATTTTTGGCCAAGTATCGAGTACCGAGTAGTTGCGGCTATATTTTGCCGATACCTGATGTTTACTTGGGTGTATCGGATTTCGGCTCCGGCAAATCTGAAATCTGGCCATATTTACAAATGAGTCTCCCACTTCGGCTCCGGCAAAATTTTTATTCATAAATCCGCACAAATCCACCTAGACGGTTTTGATATGAAATATATATAAATGCAATAGCTCCTGATCAGGCAAATACGGAATCCGGCTATTTTATAAATCTTGTTCTGGCTTTAGCTGCGGCCGGATTTAAACTTATAAATCAAACTGAGGCCGGTTCCTGCATGATTTCAAAATTTTGAATATTGATACTTTAAGTTTTAAAAAATTCTTTAAAAAACATAATCTAATAATAAATAATTTAACTTTTTATAAAAAGTGAGATTTATCTTCAAACGAAGTTTCTGTTGTGTTTACAAGTTCCAGATTATGACCTTCATGTGACTTATGACAAATTGAGCTCTCCTCTATAAAAAAAAATACAAATACAATTAAGAGCTCCTTTTGCACATTCAACTTTATTCATAACTAGCAATTTGCCCGCGCTTTGCTGCGGGAAGATTGAGTATTAGTGATAAGTGAGTGAGTGCATAAAAAAACTATATTTTGGCCCCCAGAGCATACCAAGGAATAATTTAAATATTATTTCACCTGCTGCCATCGTGGAAGTGTATTTTAAAAACCCCTAAAGTTTTATGCGTTACCTATTTGGAAAATAGGAGAATTATTGATTAAAAAATTTTTTATAGCAAGTATAAGGAAAAAAACACGTTTTGTTTGGGCCCAGGCCCTCATGAGCGTGCATTTAAAAATTATTTTACGCCAATTTTCGTCGTTTTGAGGGTACCCAATAACTTGCTTAAGTTTTATGTTTTAACCTACACGATGAATTGTGGAATTTGTGATGAATCGGTTTTTAATTTAAGAAAAAAATATATTTGGGCCCCCGGCCCCCTGTGAGTGGAAATTTATCAGTCTCTTTCGCCAACTTTCATCTGGAGATTGTACTCAACAACTTCCCAAAGTTTTATTCTTCTACCTAAATGGAGAATCGGGGAATTAGTTATGTGTAGTTTTTATATAGTTTATATTAGAAAAGAAACTACATTTGGCCCCCCGACCCCCAGTAAGAGATATTTTAAAATATGTTTTCATCTGCTACCATCGTGAAAGTGTAATTATCAATTCCCCAATGTTTCATGAGTCTACCTACTCGAGAAAGAAGAGAATCAGTGATTTTCAATTTTTATAAATCTCATATAAGACAAAAATACGTTTTTGGGGTCCCGGCCCCCATGAGTGTGTCTTTCAAAATTCTTTTACACCAACATTTGTCCTGAGAGGGTACTTAAAAATTAACCAAAGTTTCATACTCCTACCTACACGGAAAATTGTAGAGTTAGTGATAAGTTTTTTTTTAATATAAGAAAAAATATATTTAGGCCCCCGGTACCCAATTAGAGGGAATTCTAACATTCTTTTTGTCAAATATCGGGAGCTTGTACTCAAAAAAGTTCAAAACTTTCATGCTTCTACCTATATGGGAAATAGGAGAATTAATAATTTTCAATTTTTGTATAGCTCATATAAAGAAAAAAATGTTTTGGGGGCCCCAGCCCCCATTAGTGGGAAATTTAAAATTCTCTTTAGCCAATTATCATCGGAATTATGTACTCAAATAAATAAGTTTCTTGCTTCAAACTATACGGGAAACAGGAGAATTATTGATTTGCAATTTGTAAATAGCTCCTTTAAGGGGAGACTTTTTTATGGGGCCCCATTTTGTGGGGGCTCCCTTACCTCTATGATTGGGCATTTAACATTCTTCTTCGCCAATTATGATCGGGAGATTAAACTCAACAACTTCCTAAAGTTTAATGCTCTCCACCTACATGGTGAATGAAAGAAATAGTGATTTTTAGTTTTTAAATTTGGGCCCCCATCCCCCCTGTAAGAGAAATTTTAAAAATTATTTCACCTGCTAGCATCGTGAAAGTGTATATATAAACTCCCCAACATTTGATGAGTCTACCTTCTCGGAAAATAGGAGAATTGGTGATTTTTAATGTTTATATAGCTAATTTTATGAAAAAATCGTTTTCGGGGCCCTAGCCCCCATGAGTGGGAAATGTAATATTCTCTTTTGCCAATTATCGTTCGAAGCATGTATTCAAAACATTTCTTAAGTTTCATGCTGTACCTACACGGGAAATAGATGAATTATTGATTTTTAAAATAGCATATAGCTTATATAAGGAGAAAAACAGTTTTGGGGCCCCGGCCCCCATGAGTGTGAATTTTAAAGTTCTTTTTCGCCATTTTTTGTCGTTAGACTGTCTCCAACAACTTCCCAAAGTTTTATGCTTCTACGTATACGGGAAGTTTGAGAATTAGTGATGTAGGCAAATTAAAGTTTTTGGGCCCCCGGCCCCAATTGAGTGAGATTTTCAAAATTCTTTTTCGCCAATTCTCGTAGTCAGAGGGTACCCAACAACTTCCCAAAGTTTCATGATTCTACCTACACGGGAAGTTGAAGAATTAGTGATGAATCAGTGAGTCAGTCAGTCAGTGAGTGAGTGAGGGCTTTCCCTTTTATTAATATAGATTAATGCTAAGCAGTAGTTAAATGGCTTACGCACAACGCCATTTTCAATGAATAAAACAATAAGTTTAAAAAAAAAAACTATAGTAATAGAGCAAAGATTAGGTTGAAGGATGAATGGTTGTCAATGACAACAAGTCTGCACACGGTTCCTATTGTTATTCCCTACCAAACGAAATGTTTTAGCCATAAGGCATCTTTTCTATTGGAGCAATTACAAAATACTCGGCATCGGCATCACAAACGCGTCCGATTTCCGATTTTTTAATAATTTATATTTGTGACACATTAACGTACTTTCCCTCGTAATATTATTATTATTTATAAAGAAGTTCATATTTTTGAAAAAGGGAATTCTTCATTATTTCTTGCATAGCTAAAAGAATAGGTCACAAAATTTGGGAGCCATGGAATTACTGCAAATTACCAGTTTTTGCAAATTACTCAATCGCGACATAACGGTATCTATATATGCGTTATAAAAACACAATTAATCAAAATTATAAGATTAAATTTTTCCATTTACTCGAACAAATTTTACCAGCCTTAGTTTTTTATATTAATAAATAATTCATCAATTATAATGAATTGTTTTAAAAATTATCTACCTTGAATGTTAAGGACTCTACTTCCTTACTTTTAAATTAGTGGATTATATAACAACGCCTGTTTCTATTTCATTGTAACAATATTTTAAGAAATCCACCATTGTTATTGGATGCATAAAATCATTTTTTTTCACAGCTTTTATTAGAAAAAAAAATATTAAGATGGAATGAGGCATAAAATGAGGCATAAAAAGTTGAAATAACTTTTTTATGAGGGTTCCACGCCTTACCCATTCGCCTTTGTTTCATTAACTAGTGTTGGATACCCATTCGAAACTGGTTTGATTCAGGGAACCCTTTGCCCCGTGGAACCAAACCCTGCTTTCACATGGATTCAAATCGAACCATGGACCATTGGTACGCCTGCAAAGTGCGCATTCCACTCCAGCATCGTCTAAGAGGAAGCATAGTACATCAAAGTATGTTATTTAGTGATGAACACATCACAAAGGTTATTTGTTGTTGAATCACCTGTCCTCATAGACTATACATAGTAATTTTCACACAACATTTTCAATCGTTGCCTAAAACTTACTCTTTGGGATTTGCGCCAATGAGAGGCCGACATGCAGCATTGGAGTAATGTTTATCTGAGTGGGTTGTCTTACGTGATATAATTCTATTTTAATATGAAATTACACTGAAATATCTACGGATTAACAAATGGTGTCAATAATGACCTACGTAACTAAGTTTATTAATGTGATAACACACACAACATTATTAGGGACCGTGATTCGGAGGATTGCCGTACAGTCATATATAGTGGACTCATACTCATAACCATGATGCAGTAAAGATATAAAACTAAAATGCTACCTCACCCTGATGAGACCTATACTAGAATATGCATCTTTTGTCTGTGACCCATCTACAAAAGAAAAGATTGATAAACTAGAACACATTCAAAAAAGAGCTGCCAGATTCATTACTGGAGAATATTCAAAACTGACAAGAGTAACACCATTAGTTAAATCATTAAACCTTGAAACACTAGAGGATAGAAGAAAGAAGAATAAATAAGTAATTATACATAAGGCAATTAATTCTAATTTAGAAATACAACACAGAGATAACTTAATACAACCCTCATATAGACATAAGGATAAAAACACCTTTCTTATCCCGTATGCAAGAACAAACACATACAAGTTTTCTTTCTTCCCTTGCACTATTCGGGCGTGATATGGGTTGCCTGAAGAAACCAGGAAAGCCAACACTTTATCATTATTTATAACTCTAATGAGAATAAAGGACTAAACACAAACCATAGATAAACGAAGTACGCAATAATCTTCTGCACAGAAGGGGCGTCTATAACATATAAGATGAGATGCAATGATATACTCTAATCTATGTATTGATATTATTTATTATTGTTAGAGTAACTTTACCACACTTATATTTTGAATATTAAAATATAAAATGCACCTATTCTAATGTTTCTCACTGCACTCGAACCCAATCTTAGGGATAGAAAATTGCAACTTTTGTATATTTCTAACTTATTTGTCTGTTGGGCCGCTTTCACACTTGTAGGATGCGTGTATTACTGATACATTCCGGCTCACATTAAAACACAAAAGTCCTTTATAATTTATAACATAATAAGCTTTAATCAATTACTTGAACTTATGTACACTTTTTACATCAGTAAAATCAGTTGAGCATCTCGCTCGTCTCTCCTAATGCTTACTTTCAACTCCTATTGCATTCTGGGACTCATCCATCACGTGATCTCTTCTCTACCAATCATATATCAATTACTATCATGTGACAATATTGCCTTTTTGAAATTTGAAGACTTACGTGTAATTCTTTGGTTTTCATAGAAAAATTAATGTTTTCGTAGTTTGTAAGTAGCATAATGTTTTTGTTATTGCCCCTATTAAAAAGAATCTCGGGAAAAAAATTGGGTACAATATGTCGTATATTTAGTTTCATAACAAGAGATAATGTAAAAATAATTTATTATTATTCTTTCTAGCTAAACTGTTGGTTGTTTCAAAAAGTCAGCGAGGAAATTTGTTGTTGGTTTAGAAAGGGTTTGAGTATATTAAACTCAGAGAAGACAAAGACAGTGCTGTTTTTACCTGGAGATGTAGACACTAACACACCTGAGCCCGTCATTGCAAAGCTTTTACTTTTATTAAAAGAAATCAAAATGATGATGTTTTAGAGCCATCATCACACGCGCATGATTCATGGCCACAAAGTAACAAGGCTAATATTAGCTGTAAGCCAAATGAAGGATTTCATTAATTAAGTGTTAGGTTCTACGTCAAGAGATGTTATTGGAAATGTGCTGATAAATGTTAGCAATGATCTCCTTTAGCACGTCTCTAAACAATCATCTCTAGCAGAAACTTTAAAATAACACAGAGAAGAATAATTACGTTTTCCTATAGCAAATACAAAAACCGTATATATGTCAATTTCATAGTTTACAAATCTTGAAAATAATCATTCTCAGAGTGTACTAACAATTTAGTGCCGGAATTAAATAAGAATAAAATGTATGGCGATGGAATATTAGATAAAGCACCAACATTGTTTTATCAACTATACACATGGCGCGCACAAGTTGGTCATTCTAATCCTCCAAGCACATATTTTCTTTTGTTAAACAAATACAATAAATAAATAAAAAAATTAATAACAATACAAATATAGACCAAAATGTGTTCGGAAGGTCTTGCTTCTAATGCAGTTAATTACAAATTTCTCCAATTCAGAAATTAAGGATGGCTATTTTCAAGTGCGCCAGTGATTGATTAGAAAAATGGTTTTGTGGACTTGAAATCTGATTTTGAATCTGAGCTCAAACTTAAATTGGAGCTGAAATCTTTAACAACATTTGTACCAAAAAATGATTTTAGACAATGTTTTGATGACTTTGTTGTCACCATCCCAGATGATGAAATATATAATGATGTTTTAATCTATTTCTTCTCAAATTACATTGATGGTGCAATTGGTGGAGAGCCCCTATTTGCAATTAAACGTTGACTCCATTGCGATGCTGTTATTGAAAGTTCTCCGAAAACAACTTTTTGCTGTGAAGGGTTTTATTGCATAAATGCATTACTTCTTTGCAGTCATACTAGCGTCTGGAGTTTATTAGATGAACTTTAATCAAGATCTAACGAGGAGACATAAACAAATTTACAACATGGCTTTCGCACAGCTACCAGTCTACCCTGCATTCGATACGAAGGCAGAAGGTGTGGCTACTCGATGGCACAAGTGGGTGTCAAGGCTAACAAATAACTTGTTTGTGGCATACAATGTCACTGACGAAAGCAAAAAGAAAGCTCTCCTACTAACATATGCTGGTAATGATCTTAATGATATAGTCGAATCACTACCGGACTTGGAAACAACCCCAACACCGGATGAATCAGTGTTTGATAAGCTCATTCAAGCATTGAACCGTTACTTTAATCCAAAAGTAAACAAAGAGATTCAAAGATATGCTTTCAGACAGCTCCATTAACAAACTGAAGAGATATAAACCTTCTACACAGAGTTAAAGCAGCTAGCACCATCGTGTAAGTTCCATAACCCTGATGAAGAGATAAGGTCAAAACTAATAGCTGGTTGTAAATCATCCAAGGTACGGGAAAAAGGATTAAATAATCCTAACATTTTGTTGACAGACTTATTGCAGTTTGCCAGAACCTGCGAGATCACGCAAAAACATGTTAAGGAGATAGAAGGAAATAATTCATCTCTGCACAAAATGAGATCTACTACTAGTTCAATTAATTACAGCAAACCCAAACAACACAATTATAGATCTACACCAAAACAAGACAGAGTTCCTTACTCTAAATGTAAGAATTATGGAAGAGCATGGCCTCATGAAGGTGGTCAGAAGTATTCTCCAGCTTTCAATAAGCAGCGCCGAGCATGTGGCAAAAACAATCACTTTGCTACTGTTTGCAATAGTGCAAATAGACCAGTATTTCAACCGAAACGCACCCCACACCAGAAACCAAGTTTTAAAAAGCATATTAGAAACGTGAATAACACTTTAGAAGACGACTACGTGTACATGTCCACTATTCAAGGAAAACATTTACCTTTATTTGAAGTTAACATCAATGGGAGCATGATACAAGCATTAGCAGATTCTGAAGCAAGCATCAACATTCTGCTAGAACATGTATTTTAAAAGCTAACTCCCAAACCTCATCTGAATGGTAGCACAACCAAGATATTTCCATTTTCATCAAGTCAACTACTAGATGTTATAGGGAAATTCAATGCACAAATATCGCACAAGAATATTGACATATCTGCCGATTTCCTTGTTGTGAAAACAAAAGAAATACCCATAATTGGTTGGACAACTTGTCTTGAGCTTCAACTTCTTCAGAAAGTAACAGCAGTGAACACCTGTGAGGTTTCTGCACAGTTCCCAGATGTATTTACAGGACTAGGTAAGCTGAAAGGCCAAGCTTACAACATGAAAATCAAGTACCAAAAGGTTAAAGACAATCCTGCTGATTATATGAGCAGGCATCCAGCTCATAATGTACCAAGTTCAAGAGAAGAGAAAATAGCTGAAGAATATGTCCAGTATTTAACTGACAATGCCATACCAAATGCTATGACATTACAACAAGTTGCTGATGAGACTGCAAAAGATCCTACTTTGCAAGCCGTCACCAAATCACTTGAAACAGGACAATGGTATAGACATCCCACATCTGTCCCAGTTGATGAAGTAAGAACATTTGACACACTCAAGCAATGTGCACAAGAATTGACAGTCACTCAAGATGGAATTCTTCTCAAGGCCAAACAAATTGTTCTATTGAAAACAATGCAGAAACAAGCTGTTGAATTAGCACACATTGGACACCAAGGGCAAACAAAAACTCTAGCTTTGCTACGTGAGAAAGTTTGGTTCCAAGGCATGAATGCAGCTGTAGAGAGAAAAGTTAAAAACTGCATGGCTTGTCAAGTTGCTACTCCTACGTCAGCAAGAGAACCACTGCAGATGTCCGAGCTTCCAAGGCAAGCATGGTCAGAACTAAGTGCTGGTTTTGGTCATCTACCAAATGGACAACAGTTACTAGTTGTTACCGATAAATATTCAAGGTATGTTGTAGTGGATATTCTTGATAGCACATCAGCAAGAGCTACAATACCTCACCTCGACAAAATATTCGCAGAATTCGGTATTCCTGATCAACTCAAAACTGATAATGGTCCTCCCTTCAATAGCCAAGATTTAAAAAATTATATGTCAAACATGGGAATCCATCATCGCAAAATTACACCTCTATGGCCCCGAGCTAATGCAGAAACAGAAAGATTTATGCGCACAGCCAAAAAGTGTATAAAAACAGCTGAAATTGAACAGAAGAACTGGAAACAAGAGCTATACAGATTTCTTCTATCGTACAGATCAACACCACATACATCTACAGGAATAGCTCCTGCACAGATTTTATTTGGTCAAGCTTTAAAAACAAAACTTCCTCAAGTACCAAACATCCCTCAAAATAAAACAGATCAAGTCATTAGGCAAAATGATGCCAGAGCAAAATCTACCATGAAGCACTATGCTGATAAAAAAACAGTACGTACAACCTTAAACTATTCAACCCGGAGATAATGTGCTTGTCAAAGACACAAAGTCTATTCGACCATTAACTCCTTATGAACCAATACCTTACACTGTTACACACAAGAAAGGTACTATGATTACAGCTCAAAGAAATGGCAAAACCATCACGAGAAATAGCAGCTTTTTCAAACAGTCACCACGAGCACCTACATCAGCTGACATAATTGAAGAGGAAGAATTTTCTACTGAACCAGAAGTCGACATCCAAGATGCGACTACAGTCGAGCATATGCCCGCGACTACAGTCGAACCTGTGCCCGCAGCTGACATAGGTTTACCTTACAATCCGTTGCAGCGTCCCAGAAGACCTCGAAAGATGCCACACCGGTATAGAGACTACCACATGAGCTAATTAATCACTACACTTTTAAAATCGAGCACGTTCAACGTTTTATTCGTTCGTTTCTCGATGGGCATTATGAAGATAACAACCAGGAATGACCCAACGTTTCAACAAGACTAAAGCTCATTAATGTATTGTCGTCTTTATTATTTTTTTAATCTCATGGATCTTCAACGTCTGTGTCATGGTATGATAATACCATTCAAGATGAATCGTTTCATCGACTGTGTTATACGTAATCATTAATTTTAAAATCAGAAGAAAAAAAAGATTTGTCAGAAAGGAAGATAAGTATGAAGACATGAATCAATATACAATGGTCTTCAATTAATCCATAAAGAAGCAGTTGGATACTTAGTCAAGAACAAGTTTAAAAGACTTTAAATTCTAAGCATTAATCATAATTAAACTTAATATTATCAGAAATGACAATTGGACACTTTATCAAGAATAGACACCAAGTTACAAATACATTAAGTTTAATTCTTATAAATGACATTTGGATAATGTAACTCCTAATGTATCTGAATTGTCTACGTTTTGCTTAATTTTAAATTTTCCTCACTGCTAGATGATCAAGAGTTGTTTAGGCTCATTCTATGTTAAACATGTATTTCAATTGTCAATTGATATGATTCCATATCCGAGGAAAAGAGGAATGTAATAAGGGAAATAACTCTTGATAGTCATTGTGAGAATTAATTAAGAGAGTGATAGTTCTTGAGAGAAACCGGAAGTGAATAAATGATAAGATCAACAAGAAGAGCGGTTTTTCGTAAACCATTACACTTACCTGATCAGATAACTTTCCATAGGCTTACTTTAACAAATACCTTTTCATAGGCTTACTTTAGCAAATATCTTTTCATAGGCTTACTTTAGCACAGTGGCGTAGCGAGGGGGGGCAGGGGGGGCGAATGCCCCCGGGCGCCACGTTAGGGGGGCGCCAAAATGAGTATTAAAACTCATTATTTAATTTCATTTTAATGTAAACTAATGTATCCCAAATACGTTTGCAAGATTGAATATTGGAGCTCCGAACATATCTTTATTACAAAACAGTTGTTAAACATGATTTAGGCGCCCCCATTGAGCGTTAAGGGGCGCCATTCTACTCATAAATAAATGACACATCCTTATGTAGGATTGCTGATGTGGTTTTTTTTTAATTAAAAAAACTGTGAGTTGATGGTAGTGAGCAGTAAGAGACCAATACGATTCTTTTTATAGAGCTACCAGAGACGACACTAAAAGCAACCAAAATTACCAAGACAAGAAAAAGGAGTGGCTTAAAGCAGTGATTCTCACCCTGTGGTCCACGGACCACTAGTGGTCCGCGAAGATTTGCCAGGTGGTCCGTGAGAGAAGCATGAAATTTACGCACTGTAGGATTAATCGAGATAGACTAGCAAGTAAAATAATTAACGCAGACTTAAATATATTTCTGATCTGGCCATAATGGTTTTTAATTTTATCAAGCTCGTCAATTAAATTCCCGTCTCTTTGATTTCTTATGCTCAAATATGAATCTTGAACGTTAACAGTTACTAATGTATACTGAAGTTCGCTGGTTATCTGACTGTTTTAATTACGCGATGACGTAAGAGATTTTCATGTAGAAATAACTCAAAGCTTGTTGATAGTTTGAACCATGGCTAATGGGTTGCTGTTCTGGCTTACTTGGCTGAAATTTTTGAAAAGCTCAATAAACTTAATTCCACTCGGCAAGGAAAGCAGATACATTATATGACTCTCAGTGACAGAATGTCTGCTTTTACGAAAAAGCTTGATCTTTGAAAAAAAATATTATTTCAAGGTAACTTTGAGATGTTTGATAAATTGTACGAAATCACCGAAAAACCAGAAAATGCAGAAATAATTTTTAGTAGTGGCCCGTAGTTAAGGCACATATTTTTCAAGTGGTCCTGGAATCTCAAAAGGTTGAAAACCACTGGCTAACAGAATGGTTAATACGCGTCCCTTTGCTGCATGTTGTGACTCTTTAAAAAGATAAATCGTACTTCCCCAATTCTCATGTGGAGGGAGTAAAGTGGGAGAGGGGAGGGAAGGTCTCTCCTCTCACGGGCTTGTATCGGAGTGTCAAAGCAAGTTGGATTCCTTTCATATGAAACATCAGGCACCGCCTTTCTTTCCTGTCCATCGTCGATAAAACTTGTTGCTCAGTAGGATCAACTGTTAGAAAAAA
>MUZC01004487.1:235947-246201 GCA_002072015.1 Radix auricularia | reverse complement strand
AAAAAAGAGTTGTGCCAATCACAATGAAGAGGGAGTCTGAAACACGTTGGATTGCACGATCAGAAGCTGTTATAGCAATTTATGAAGGACTAGATGACATGGCAGGGCTGTTGGAAAAATTATCAGAACATACAAATATGACGCCTGACACCAGAAGTGATGCAGAAGCTTTGCTGGTAGGTATATAAAACTTTAACTTCCTAGATTTTAAACATTTCTGGAACATCATACTTGATAAAATTGATAGTGTCCAGAAACGGTTCCAGAATCCTACTGTGAGTTTCAAGGAAGCTTAATCTGATCTTGAATCGCTTGAGCAAGAAATTGTCAACATTCGTGTTAATTTGAGCCATGTTGCGGTAGACAATGGGAAAGAAGATGCACAACTTGGAGAATCGAGTTTGACAGAAGATTAGACGACATCGGAGGATGCCTTCGAGAATTAAAAAGAGATGCAGAACTTTCTCCATAAGAAGAAATTGCACCTGCTATGAACAGCGAAATTGATAAACCCCAACAGGAGATATCAATACGGATTTTACGTCTTAAACAACCTAAACAACAAATTTGGATTTTTACTAGTTACTAGACGTCAAATCTCTTCTTGCTGAAACAAAAGTCGATACGCTTCGTTATAATTGCTTAGATTTTGCTAATTTCTACGAGTTGTGACCATGAAATCAAATACTAAAAAAAGATGCTCAGTACCCGGACTGAAGTTCTACCGGAAACTACTTTGGATCTTATCGATTTTATTGTTTCATATGGAGATGACGTATTTCCGAATCTGCGCATTTCACTTCAAATACTTCTAAAAATTGCTGTTTCAACTAAAAGCTGTGAGCGGTCCTTCAGCAAAGTAAACCGTATTTTGTCTTAATTACGTGCTTCAATGGATCAAGATCGTCTGGATGATCTTGCACTCCTTAGCATCGAAAGAGAACACTTGAGAATATCAATTTTAACAGTAAGATTGACGACATTCAAATCAAGGAAGATCCATTTATTTTAGATTATGCCTATTCGAGTCATGTATAATTAGTAGAGTATTTTTTTTTCAAATAAATTGTTTATAATCGTATAGAGAATTATTAGTCTGTATTGTATTTCATTAAAATATCATTTGCTTCAAAAAATGAACCATATAAACCGTAAAATTTCAAATTTTTCTTGGGGGCTCAGTGAGCCCCCAGAATTTTTCGGTCCGTCAAGGGGCGCAGAATTTGTGTCTTGCCCCCGGGCGCACATGACCCTAGCTACCCCACTGCTTTAGCAAATATCTTTTCATAGGCTTACTTTAGCAAATATGTTTTCATAGGCTTACTTTTGCAAATATCTTTTCATAGGCTTACTTTATCAAATATCTTTTCATGATTCATAGGCTTACTTTAGCCAAAAATGTCTTTTCATAGGCTTACTTTAAGAAAAATCTTCTCTTAGGCTAACTTTAGCAATTATCTTTTCATAGGCTTACTTCAGCAATCTTTTCATAGGCTTACTTTAGCAATTATCTTTTCACAGGCTTACTTTAGCAAATATCTTTTCATTGGCTTACTTTAGCAATGATCTTTTCACTTGCTTACTTTAGTAAATATATTTAACATAGGCTTACTTTAGCAAAAATCTTTTCACAGGCTTACTTTAGTAAATATCTTTTTATATGCTTACTTTTGCAAATATCTTTTCCTTTGCTAATTTAGCAAATATGTTTTCATAGGCTTACTTTAGCAAGAGTGCATATGGAACAACCAGAAGTAAAATAAAGAAAATATGCACAGTTAGCTCTAGCGGGTGGCTTAAGAAGGTCAAAATTATGAAAATAATCTTGATAAGTTATCTTACTTATGCCAAATAAAGTATCTGAAACAAATTTCAATTTTAGGCTCGAAGTTACTCTGATTAAAATATTATAATTAAATAGAACGTAGCTTACAACTGTATATTAAGCAGTGTAAGGTTTTAACGTAGTTTCATTAAAATAAATTTATGAAAAATTAATTATGAAAAATGCTGAATAAACCAAAATTGAGTTTGCTATAGTTATTATTTGCTATTGAGTATGACATGACTGACAATTTTGATACCTGAAAAATTGTGCCATGCAAAATACCACAGAAAACTTCAATTCTATTCAAGAATTGAAAGCTTTTCTGTTCATGTCTAACACAAAAATGTAAAGTGTCATTATTAATACTTCCTTAGAAAAACTATACTTTCAATATAGCAGTTTGTTTTGTTTTTGTTTTTTTATTTGTTTTCTTTTTTGTTTTTTTTTCTTTTTTGGGTGGGGGGAGGCGGCAAATTTGGCTTCTGCCCCGGGCGGCACATACACTCGAAACGCTTTCACTGTAACGCTGTGCGTTTAATGTTGAAAACAGTTTTACTTATGTCTCAAAGGATTTATCGCGAAAAAAAACTTTGCTTTTTAATTTAACGTTGTTTTTTTATTTAAATCGACCCACAGTGGGTGAATCAGTGGCGTAGCTAGGGAAGCGGTGGGGGTGGTCCGCCCCGTGGCGGAACTCATTTAAAGGGCGGCGTTTGTGGGCAAATTAAATATTAAATCCATTTCAGTAAACGGCACCTTTTTCTTTTAAAGGGTTAAAGTCATGGTTAAAAGAAAGTATTTTAATTTTTAGTTTTAATTAACGGATTCTTGCAACATTTGTTTTATTACATAGTGGTTTTTTTTTTAACTATCGCAAAACCGTTTAAAAATTTTAATCGCTCAATACAGGGTAACGATTTGTTTGGAAAATTAAGCGGATGGCAATTTTATAAGAAACTGCCCAAAACAAAGCAACACATCACCGCTGATCCGAAAATATAAAGATCTACTATTAAGATCATCACGACAGTTTTAGCGTGGAATTTCGACATTCGCAGAATGATGCGCTAGCAAGTACCTACATGTCATGGTGGTTCGAATATTGTATTTAACTTGCAAGTAGTAAATTATATTACTGTTATGGGTTGCATGAAATTATTGTAAGATAACTAATTACAAATTTAATTTGCTTTGTTTTTATTGCATTAAAGTAGCACATATAGCTTGTGTTTTTCATTAAATTAAGGATATTCATTGAAAATGAACGGTTATTCATTTTTCCGTTAAAAAACATTATAATAACACAAATAATTCCGAAAAATACATATTTGATAATTTAAGAGTGTTGGAAAAATTGACAAATGAAGTAACTAGTAAAACGAAATCAGATGCTGGATTTTTATTCAATTCAATGCAATTTTTTTATTTTCTATGATATCTCAAATTATATGAACCCGTTTTTTTTAAATTAATGCAAACTATGCAAACCCATTTCATGGAGCAAAGATTTGTGCTAATACAGAACGCTGTTACATAGAGTTGGATGTTTCCACTGCACAACAAGTTAGAAGTAGAAATAAAAGAGTGGGGAAAATTCTTATGACGTGTTTCAATCTCTAGAGCAAGAAGTACGACGAGAAATGTTTTTATCCATAGATATTATTATAAAAGAAAATAAAACAACCTCGGTGATGAGTTACATGTCCTTGCAAGAAAATATTCGTGTATAATACCATCTAGCGTAATAATGAAGAAATTGAACATCAAATAAATTTCTTTATTTCCATAGATAAAGAATTGTTCGAGATTAAAAGAGTAATTTAAGGATATAGGTTTTTATGGCAGTACTCTGGGCCTGTTTTAGCTATTACGGGCCCTATGCAGCTTAGTATTCGAAAAGGATTGCGTGTGCCCCAGTTTGGAGAGAGATAAGGTATTAATAAGGAAATTAAGTGAAAATTAAGATAGGATGGGCCTATGAAAGCGCGGGGCCCTCTGCGACCGCATAGGTTGCAGGAGCCTAAGACCAGCCATGGTTGTACATATACTACAAGAAGAGACATTATGTTAAAAAAGTGGGGTTGGGGGATTTCTCACCTCCCTTTCATCTATTAAATATATTCAACAGTAGATATTGGAAAATTCTTTACCCAACATTATAATTTTGCTAAAAAAAAAGTTCAACCATTGCAATCAGTGTATCTAGTTGTGTAAGGAGCTTTTCCAACCGTAAGTTTATAAAAAAATTATATTCGCTCCACAATAATTGATATAAGACTACAAAATTCAATATGTCCATAGATCAAGATACTAAAAATAATAATTTTTTTTAAACATAACACATGATTTTTCTAATATGAAAGCTATGTAAGTAAGTAAATGTATATATAATATTTTTTTTAAAATTATAGACTGATGTATACAACTTCAGTTTTTATTTTAAAAATCATATAGATCTATTTATAAACAAAAAGTAAAAGCATATTAATTGTTAATGATTTCTGGGTGTAATGTTTGGAATATCTTTTGTTTCATTTTTTTGTTTGGTGCGGGGGGGGGGCAGCGGCCCTTATAACTTTCTTGTGCCCTTTAAAACAATTATCTTGTATTTTTATAATGTTTAAATTATAGGTAAAGCATCTTATGTGTCATCTTTTATTACAGCTTACATAAATAGAGCATGCAATGGAAAAATTGTTCCCCAAATTTTACAATGTACTTTGTTTCAAATACAATTATTTATCCAAGTTTATGAATTTATAAAAACCATCATATGATTGACTTAAGAGGCCGTTCATAAATGACGTCAGGTGATTTCGGCTGATTTTTCACTCCCTGCCCCTCGTCACACGGCGTCATGAAACAAAAACTTAGACCCCTTCCTCAATGTGACGTGACAAAGACAGCTTCCTCTAAAAAACACGTGATGTCACGTGTGTTATAGATAAAATTTTGATAGAATTGTTCGAAAGTGTGACGTACTTAAAGCGGGGAAGGGGGGAGAGGGAAAAAGTCCGAGATTTGAGACAGTTTAGGAAAAGGGGGAGGCGCGTTAAAGTGGTCAAAAATACCTTGAGGTACTTTATGGACGGCCGTTATAGAACTTAAAGCTGAAAAACTGAGTTTCTCACATCTTTAAGTTGACGTTGTACATTGAGCGTGTGAATGTAATTTCGATAATAGTGGCCTTGTTTAGAAATTATACTCAAGTTTAATGTTCTCTCAGAAACTTTACACACGTGTTTGTCGAGGGTGGGTATTTTTACCCAGTTTTACGCTTTATACCATATATTTGTTATGTATACTGCTATAGAGCACTATCCCAGCCTACCCCTTAATAAATAACTACGCTTGTATATATATATATATATANTTACCCGTTACAAATGACTGAAGTTTTCAAACTAAATATATTTAATCTGAAAGCAATTAATTTGGAAAAAATAAACATCAGAATAAAAAAAAAATAGTTTAATTCAGAAGTTTCTTTTTTTTTTAATTTGTTTATATCGATCATTAATTTCAATATTGAAAAATTTTATATGAACGTTTGAAAAGAGTTATTTTTCGTGCAGTAATTTTTTTCAGGCCGTTTTTTTTTTTAGCGGTACGCTGCTTTCTAAAATTAGTAGCATTCCGAACGGACGGACTTCCTTGACATGCAAATCAAATTCTGTATATTGATGATGATGATGTTAACATATAACAATTCTATTAAACACTCAATTAGACTTCCAAAACACGAATATAATCATGTAACAATGTCATACAATTTTATTTGTTTATTGACCAAAGAATGGTAGTCAAAAAGTTGAGATAAGCGTAACCTATCGCCAGCGCCAGTCTTCCAAAACAACGTTTCCTTGACAAAATAAGGTGTTTTTTTTTTGTTTTTTTTTTTTTTAAAATAATAAAGCAACATTTTAGCAACATTGTTTTGAAATTGTTATTGTGAAGATGTCTATCACTACATTCACTCAATACCCTTCCCGCAATGTTTGCCTGTCTTGCCAAGAAATCAAAAGTAAAGGTTACATCTGACATTACAGTTGATCTTAAGGCAGCAATAAGACAGTCATATCACTTTCTGTTGGTTTCTGTGATTTTGGTGAATTGTCCCACTGATTATCTTAAACTTGCCTTGCAAAAATGGCCTCGGGTATACACTTGTTTAACCATATCTAGACAGACTTCTTTCTGAAATATTCATACTTTCTCACACACAGCTCACAACGGAATGTACCAATGAAAACTGGATGTACTAGCTCCTTGATCTCAAACTCAGTCAGCATTGATCCATGTTATTTGAGATACAGCCGTTCAGAGCAAAGACATATGCGTTTCATGTTCTCAACTAGGACAATGTTTTCATGGTAAATGCCAAAGTACCCATACACGATACTTCAATCATAATGATCAAAGTACTGACAGGCCATGTGTGCAGTAAGCTGGAGACAATGTGCTGGCCACCACTGAAATGAAACTGCACATTTGCATAGGCTATAGATGCTTTTTCAAAATAAATTATTGTCTTTTTCACTATAAAGTGTAAATAAGGATCCCACGATAGTTGCAGAAATAAAAAAGGACAGACTTCGCTGGGCAGGACACTTTAAAAAAATGTCAAATGATAGAGGAGTAAAGAGGATGGATCACCAAAACCCAAAAGAAAAACGGCTCAAGGGAAGACATAGGCTTAGATGTACGGATGATGTAGAAGAAAGTCTAAAACAACTAGGCATCTAATGTTGGAGAGGAAAGGTGTTCCTTAAGTTTGAATGGAAAAAGGTGGTGAGGCAGAGCCAAGCCCTACATGGGCTGTAGCGCCACATGGAGGAGGAGAAGTTGATTGCTCCAGCACAGCAAGAGAAATCACCCACCTCCCAGCTAGATTTAGACTAAGTAAAACGGACAGTTAGTATTAATAATCGCAAGAATCAGTGAGACAGCAATTAATACACTTGTGTGTTATTTCCCCTTGCTCTCCGAACTCAGTCTCTGTTATAACCCTAATATGAAGCCCTGCAAAGTACAATCTTCACAGATAGGCTATGTTGACAAACTCTCCATATTCAGTATGTGGAGAAAATAACCAAGCCATTGATCGTTTGCCCTTGAGTTGTAGAATAAGACTTCATGGTTTGTATTACCTCTACTTCGAGTATTGTTTGGATTATTTCTTTGAAATAAAAATGGCTTAAGGCAGGGCTTGATAGCGAAGTCAATAGTGCGCTCGCCTCACAAGCTGGGCGCCGTGGGATCTATAGCCAACGCTAAAGCCATAATAAAAACGTTGTTGAATGACTATTTCTAGAAAGTACTCCACTCACCTGGAGAGGAGATGGGCGCCACCAAGTTCCACCAAGCGCCGACAAATTTCTAATGGAAGAATTAGAACCCCTTACGACAAAGAGGTTATTGGGAACAACAACAACAAAAAAACAATTTTAAAAAAAAAAACAACAAAGGTGTGAAAACATTTCAGGGCGAGGGCCGCATTAGTAACATATAAACAAGGAGCCGCACCTTGCAAAAATTTAGCCTTAATTCATGTAAAAACTTTATTGATTAAACCGACTTGTCTGTCATAGCCCCACGGAAAAACAAAAATAAAAAATTTAAATACTTTCCGTGATCCCAGCTGATAATTTAAATATCCTTTTCGTCTTGTACCTTTTGCGGGAGGGTACTCAACAGCTTTCCTATATACTATGACTCCTACGTACACAAGAACTTGGAGATTTTAAAGATGCATCATTTTTATAGAACTTGGTTTATAACATGATCTTTAAAATATACTAAATATTAAACAAATTAAAATAAAATATATACAATTTTAAATACATCACAAAATATATATATTAAATATTTTAAAAATTACAATAAAATATATTTAAAATATTTGTCCTGATGTGTGTTAAATTACTGAATAAAAATATTATGTTATATCAACGGTCGTGGGGTAATGGCTTTTAATAACAAGGGGTCCCCACTCCAAAAAGTTTGGGAACCTGTAGTCTAATGAGATCAACGAACTCTCGAAGCCAGAATTCCACGACTACCAATTGTTTAATTTTATTTCTAGGATACCAAGCCAAGTCAAAATAAATAAACAAAATTAATTGTTTAACCCAAGCAAAGGCTATCAGTGCAGCTGTTACACCTTTCAAAACCAATCTCAGGAGGTGCATTGCATTATCAAGAACGAATTCCGTACCGGGGTCGAAACGTCCCAGGTCAAATCGTACGGGGTCAATATGTTCGATTACACCCAGAACAGTGTTAACCCCATCGTTCGTTAGACAGAAGGAAGTCAGAAGACAATGGCTCTGAACGCTGCTGTTGCACGTGCCAATACTCAACTGAAAAGAATAGACATGTCCTAAACAACTGTAGTGCGCCATCTGTTTGCGAAAGGAGGCCAAAGATGTTTAGTATAGAAGAAATAATTAATAAAATTAATTAACTGCTTAACCCAAAACAAAGGCTCTCAGTGTACCTGCTACACCTTCCAATACCAATCCCTGAGGCATTGCATTATCAAGAACGAATTCCATACTGGGGTCGAAACGTCCTAGGGTCTAAGCGCCCTGTGGTTGAATCGGCAGGATCAAACCGCCCTGAGTCAAAGATTGTCTGAAAAGGGGGGGGCACTAGTCTGAATATACAGTCATTGGCGTATACAGGGGGACAAGGGGTTGCACTAGTCTTAATGTACAGTCACTGGCGTATATAGGGGGACAAGGCTGTGCAATAGTCTTAATGTACAGTCACTGGCGTATACAGGGGACAAGGGGGTGCTCTAGTCTTAATGTACAGTCACTGGCGTATACAGGGGGCAAGGGGGTGCACTAGTCTTAATGTACAGTCATTGGCGTATACAGGGGGGCAAGGGGTGCACTAGTCTTAATGTACAGTCATTGGCGTATACAGGGGGCAAGGGGATGCATAAGTCTAAATGTACAGTCATTGGCGTATAAAGGGGGTCAATAGTGTGCACTAGTCTAAATG
Source organism: Radix auricularia (assembly GCA_002072015.1). NCBI lineage: Eukaryota > Metazoa > Mollusca > Gastropoda > Lymnaeidae > Radix > Radix auricularia. Next base: position 237,362 of record MUZC01004487.1, on the reverse strand, counting down.
TACAGTTGGTATATAACAGACCGGTGAAATGGCGATTTGATTTATTATTTCAAAACATTGGTGGTTAAATGGTTGTACGGTACATCGTTCATCTTTTGGGATCCGGTATTAGTGCACTGAAAATATAAATTAAAATTTTTTTTTCAAATATTTTCCCCAAACATGTATTTATCACATCACTGATGATATCAAACACACTTTTATATCTGTTCTTGTATTATCATATAAATATGCCCCCTTTACATGATAATTTCATTTTTTTTTTAAAATGTAGTTTTATTTTTATACATGCTTCAGCTAATTAAATAATAATTAAACAGAATGTTTTGTATGACTTTTAATATATATATATATCTTTCTTTTATAAATGTTTACTGAATGTCTTCATTACAAAACTCACAAGAAAACATCCCTTTGTGAGAACACCGAGCATGTAATTGTGAGATAACAATTTGAGAGCCGTGTTTCTTAAATCTGCACTACGGACCCCTAGGGCAATGTATGAAGTCAGGGTAGACCTGCCAGCTGATTTTTTAAAAAATATATCGGTTAGCTGACATATTTTTTGGTGGATATCCAGATTAGCCGGATTTCTCGTAAATCGATATTTGAGACTGGTCTTCGGGCTGATTACGAAATATTCGTATAACATAAGGATGAAAAACGCTTTTCTTATCCCGTATGCAACAACAAACATACAAATTTTCGTTCTGTCCGTCCGGAATTCGGCGGGCGTGGAATGGGTCGCCTGAAGAAACTAGGAAAGCCAACATTTAAAACTCTAATAAGAGTGCAAGACTAAACACAAATTATAGTTAGGCGTAGAACGCAATAATCTTTGGTAAAGAAGGAGCGTCTGTAACAGCTAAGATAAGATAAGTAATGGGGTAAATAAAACTTCGGAAATAAAACACTTCGGGGAAAATTTTTTAATAATTATAAAAATAGAAGGAAATAAAACGATTTTATATGCTGTCCTACTAACTCAGTGCTTGAATGCATTCCACTTAGTCAGTTTCTAAAACTCAATACGCGGTAGGCACTTAAAAGATCAGTTTTTTATTGTCATGAATAAAACAAGCACAATGCAGTTTATCAGCTATTAGGTTAATGCGAACTTTTGGCGGGTGACAATTCGGCGCGCGGCGTCGGCGGAAGGGTCTCAGTCAGTGTGTGCGGTGTGAGGATATCTGATTTCTGGGCTGTACAACCACTGACCTAACTAAGACTCTCAATTCAGGTGCTAATTACGCCCCATGACTCGAGTCACACAATATTGACTCTTGAATCCCTCCAAAATATATTTAATTTATATATAATCTCTGGTCAAGTTCTTGAATCTACTAATGGCATTTGAAGTTATCAATGCAGTTTGTACTATTATTTTTATTTTATTTTCTAATATTTTTTTCTAT
>MUZC01004487.1:182447-211220 GCA_002072015.1 Radix auricularia | reverse complement strand
CCAATGGTCTACTAGTACACAAAGACATGTAGCCAATGGTCTACTAGTACACAAAGACATGTAGCCAATGGTCTACTAGTACACAAAGACATGTAGCCAATGGTCTACTAGTACACAAAGACATGTAGCCAATGGTCTACTAGTACACAAAGACATGTAGCCAATGGTCTACTAGTACACAAAGACATGTAGCCAATGGTCTACTAGTACACAAAGACATGTAGCCAATGGTCTACTAGTACACAAAGACATTAACCAATGGTCTACTAGTACACAAAGACATGTAGCCACTGGTCTACTATTACACAAAGACATGTAGCCAATGGTCTACTAGTACACAAAGACATGTAGCCAATGGTCTACTAGTACACAAAGACATGTAGCCAATGGTCTACTAGTACACAACGACATGTAGCCAATGGTCTACTATTACACAAAGACATGTAGCGAATGGTCTACTAGTACACAAAGACATGTAGCCAATGGTCTACTAGTACACAAAGACATGTAGCCAATGGTCTACTAGTACACAAAGACATTAACCAATGGTCTACTAGTACACAAAGACATGTAGCCAATGGTCTACTAGTACACAAAGACATGTAGCCAATGGTCTACTAGTCCACAAAAACATGTAGCCACTGGTCTACTATTACACAAAGACATGTAGCGAATGGTCTACTAGTTCACAAAGACATGTAGCCACTGATCTACTAGTACACAAAGACATGTAGCCAATGGTCTACTAGTACACAAAGACATGTAGCCAATGGTCTACTAGTATACAAAGACATGTAGCCAATGGTCTACTAGTACACAAAGACATGTAGCCAATGGTCTACTAGTAAAAAAAGACAGGTGGCCAATGGTCTACTAGTACACAAAGACATATGGCCACTGGTCTACTAGTGAATAATGACATATGCTCCAATTTTATAACCTGATCATGGGTCAAATTTTACCTACACTGGTCAAGTTTGATGTACTGACCACTGGCACATGTTTATATAGAGACGACCACAGGACTAGTTTTAAATTCTCAAATCTAGTCTTTCAAACATACATTTAAAAAATGTAAGTGTTTATATTATTAACGTTTTGGTCTAGTTTATAGACACACGATAATTAAAAAGGGAGTTACAATAAAATATATCGATATTTGCCAAAAGCGGTCAACAATGAGATTCAAATGGAGAAAAAAGACAAATAATCCCGAACAAAGCTGAATTCATCTCCTCCATATTTGCCCTCTTATCACAAAATGGATCTTCACGGGATTCACATCTCTTTTTTTCTCTGTCTGACTTTTTTCCCCCATCCTACATCTTTCAATCACTCTCTCACAATCTGTTGGTTTATTCCAAATTTCTGTCTGTCTTTCGTTCTGTATCACTTTCAACAGGACCAAAAATATAACTCTCTCTCTCTCTGTCTAACTTTCTCTTACTACGTTTGTTGTATTCACTCTCTCTGTTCGCTCTATCTCTAACACACACACATACGCACACACACACACACACACCACACACACACACACACACACACACACACACGCGCACGCACGCACGCACGCACACACACACACACACAGCGCACACGCACACACACACGAACACACGCACGCACGCACGCATGCACACACACACACACGAACACAGACACACGAACACAGACACACGAACACACACACACACACGAACACACACACACACACACGAACATACACACACACACACAGACACACACACGCGCACACACACACACATACACTCTCTCTCTCGGTCTAACTTTCTGTTACGTTTGTCGAATTCCCTCTATCAATTCGCTCTATTTCTCTCTCTCTCTCTCTCTCTCTCTTTCTCTCTCTCTCTCTCTCTCTCTCCCTCTCTCTCTCTATCTAACGTTCTCTTACAAATTCTTTCTGCCTGATTCCCTCTCTCTCTTCACTCTATCTCTCTCTCTCGCAACGACTAACGTTCTCTTCCTATTTCTTCCTGTCCGATTGCCTCTCTGTCCGTCTGTATGAATTTATTTGTTAGCCTGCCTTTTTTTCAGTCGTATAAATAGTCGTCTCAAAATCCCAAGACCATCTGATGTACTTCTTTACGTCTACTACACCATTCACAAGCCCGTCATGAAACTCTTGGAAGTTTTTGATTACACCCTAAAAATGACACTAGCTAACTTTAATTATTTTTTTTTTATTACCGCGGGCCTAAAATGTTGCAGTGTTGTATTTATGATCTCTGCGTTGTGTTTCCAAGTTAGAATTAATTGTCTTTAGTTTCCTCATGTGAAGATGATAAGGGGCCGTCTATAAAGTGCGTCACGCTCCAGAGGGGGGAGGGGGTGTAAGAAAGTGTGACAGTTTGTGATAGAGGGGAGGGGGGTGTCCGGTCCTGTGTGACGTCACGGTGTTTTATGCTAAATTTTAACTATTTTGTTAATAAAAATTATACTTTTGTACGAAATTGTGGCGCACTTTAGGGAAAGTGGGGGGGGGGAGTCCGAGATTTGTGACAGTTTGTGACAAGGGAAGGGGGGAATTAAACATTTTCAAAAATAGCGTGACGTACATTATGGACGGCCCCTAATAGACTTGATGTTGTTTCAGTGTGTGTGTACGTTCATAGTTTGACTTTGTTTCCTTGAAGTGAAATATTTCTTAAAATCGGGTATGAATTTAACGTCTGTTATTCCATATGAGGCTGAGGTGTGCGTACATTTATAGTCTACCCTGGTGTGAAATAACATGTAACTTTAACTGTGAAAAAAAAGTAAATTTAGCTGAGAAACGAAAGTAACTTTAGCTGTTAAACAAGTGTAACTTTAGCTGTGAAAGAAATGTAGCTTTAGCTGTGAAACAAGTGTAGCTTTAGCTGTGAAAGAAATGTAACTTTAGCTGAGAAAGAAATGTAGCTTTAGCTGTGAAACAAGTGTAACTTTAGCTGTGAAAGAAATGTAACTTTAACTGTGAAAGAAATGTAAAATCAGCTGTGAAACAAGTGTAACTTAAGCTGTGAAAGAAATGTAACATCAGCTGTGAAAGAAATGTAAAATCAGCTGTGAAAGAAATGTAACATCAGCTGTGAAAGAAATGTAACATCAGCTGTGAAAGAAATGTAATTTTAGCTGTGAAAGAAATGTAACATCAGCTGTGAAAGAAATGTAAAATCAGCTGTGAAAGAAATGCAACATCAGCTGTGAAAGAAATGTAACATCAGCTGTGAAAGAAATGTAAAATCAGCTGTGAAAGAAAAGTAACATCTGCTGTGAAAGAAATGTTGCACAGCTGTGAAAGAAATGTAACATCAGCTGTGAAAGAAATGTAACATCAGCTGTGAAAGAAATGTTGCACAGCTGTGAAAGAAATGTAACATCAGCTGTGAAAGAAATGTAACATCAGCTGTGAAAGAAATGTAGCATCAGCTGTGAACGAAATGTAACATCAGCTGTGAAAGAAATGTAACATCAGCTGTGAAAGAAATGTAGCATCAGCTGTGAAAGAAATGTAACATCAGCTGTGAAAGAAATGTAACTTGAGCTGTGAAACAAGTGTAACTTTAGCTGTGAAACGAATGCAACTTAAGCTATAAAACGATCACGTGATATTTTTACACCAGAAACACCGAGGCCATATGATATTTTTACACATGTAACACCGAGATTTCGTGATATTTTTAAATTAGAAACACCGAGATCACATGATCTTTTTTGTGTGTGTTAAAAAGCATCAAACATTCTTTCTTTGAGCTTACATAGAGCTTAAATCGCCGCTAGAACATAAAAAAAAGTATTTTAAAAAGAAAGATGTTGCCGTTGCGTAGCTAACGGCTGTTGCCTGTCATCGGCTTGGCGGGTTTCCCCTTCCCCGGAGGTAAGGCAGGAAGTGGACGCCTTCGTTTGTCCGGACCGGCAGCTGATTCATCGGCCGTTCCAACTTGTCTCCGCCTCATCCACTAAGGGCATCTCGTTCACGAGTGTTGTTCTTTTAGAATCGCGGTTAACAAGTAAAACGATCAAAATAGCGCGTGTGTATGTGTGAGAGTTTCTGTTTGTTTTGAGTGTGTGTGTGTTTATTAATATAGTAATTTTTACAGTGTTGGTGAATGTTGAAACTTTATGGTAATTCTAATTGCTACACATTTCTGAGTTTGTGAATGGTACATCTTACATTCACATTATTTGTGAATGGTACATCTTACAATCACAGTAGTTGTTAATGGCACATCTTACAATCACAGTAGTTGTTAATGGTCCATCTTACAATCACAGTAGTTGTTAATGGTCCATCTTACAATCACAGTAGTTGTTAATGGCACATCTTACAATCACGGTAGTTGTTAATGGCACATCTTACAATCACAGTAGTTGTGAATGGTCCATCTTACAATCACAGTAGTTGTGAATGGTCCATCTTACAATCAAAGTAGTTGATAATGGTCCATCTGTCAATCAAAGTAGTTGATAATGGTCCATCTGACAATCAAAGTAGTTGATAATGGTCCATCTGACAATCAAAGTAGTTGATAATGGTCCATCTGACAATCAAAGTAGTTGTTAATGGCACATCTTACAATCACAGTAGTTGTTAATGGCACATCTTACAATCACAGTAGTTGTTAATGGCACATCTTACAATCAAAGTAGTTGATAATGGTCCATCTTACAATCACAGTAGTTGTTAATGGTCCATCTGACAATCAAAGTAGTTGTTTATTTACTCTGCTCATAGACTGTACATGTTACGTGCTTGTGAATGGTAAAAAAAAAACAGTTGTACTTCGAAGTGCGTCCTTAAATCTTCCCTGACAATTGGACGTATAACAAACAGGGTTATACCAAATATATTTACACCTTAAGGGGCCGACCAGAAATGACGTCACACAATTTTAGTCGATTTTGAAATCCCCCCTCTTCACACTTCATCACATAATTTTAGACCCCCCCCCCCATTCCAATATAACCTCCCAAAGCTGTGACAACCTCCCAAGCGGTATTTTCCTAATTGACAATGAGCATGTTTCTAATCACTTCTTTGTCATTTTAGTATGTATTTAGAGTAAGGCTGAACTCTAATATCGTAACACGCGTGAATCCACGTAAAAAGTCATAAAAAGCCAGAAATCGAATATTTAAGTGGAACTTTGATTTACGGTAGCGTGTTTTGACGTGACATCACATTTCTTACCCCCTCCCCCCCCTTACGCATCGTCATAAATGTGTGGACCCCTCTCCCCCTAGGTGCGTGACGTCATTTATGGACGGCCCCCTAAGAAATAAATTGAATAAGGATTAATCCGTTCGCTTGAAAAAAATGCCTATGATTCTTTACCTATTATGGCTTTAATCACGTGGTTTTATAAAACAATTTAAATAGTATTATTATATACTGCTTAATACTAAATACATAAATAAAAAGAACTTAGCAAAGTGTTTCCCAGTTTCCCGTTATCCAGAATAAAAGCATTTTTTCAACATCCTCTAATGCCGCTCACATGTGGCTCCCAGCGCCACACCCCGGGCAACGGTCTCAACTGACCGGCTAAACCACGTGAGGGGGTGGTGCTGACACGGCACCACTGGGCGTACGACTTCCTAGTTGGAGCACCGGCCAGGGCGGACGAGTTCACATGCGAACTCAACGGCTACGTGTCCACGACCAAGGCGGGCCACCGATAAGGAGGAAACCGGCTGTGGTTAAGCTTGGAGAGGGATGGGCGCCGCCAAGCAATTCTTGCCCTAGACACACCATATGACTATTATACTAACTCAACACATACCGGCTCGGTCGTCGCCCGGGTTAACAAGGGCCGCGTCTACCATTGCACACCAGAATGGGGACGTAAAATCTACTACTGGTGCACCACAACCAACACCCCCATACAACCTCAAAAGAAGAGGAGACATAATTATTGGCACATGGAATGTAAGAACCTTACATGCGACAGGAAAAGTGGAAGAACTGACCCACGAACTGGAACGATACCAATGGAATGTCATCGGACTATGTGAGACCCGATGGAAAAGCTTTGGTGAACTCGATCCAGAAGATGGACACAAAATCTATTTCAGCGGCAGGGAGGACAGACATGAACATGGACATGGATTCCTAATCCATAAAAATACAACAAACTCAGTCATTGGTTGTCGTCCTGTCTCCAGCCGCATCATCACCATCCGCCTGAAAGCAACACCCTTCAATATCACAATTATACAGACATATGCTCCTACATCCAGCCATGATGATAGTGAAATTGAGGCCTTCTATGACCAAGTACAGGACATCATGGATCATACACCAAAGAAAGATATTATCGTCGTCCAAGGTGACTGGAATGCGAAGATTGGAGTAGATGTATGTACCAACTGGGCAGATACTTGCGGACACTCTTGCAATGACCTGACCAACGATAGAGGGCTTCGACTCCTCGAATTTGCACGATACAACAACCTCCTTCTAGCTAACACAATTGGTCACCATAAAAAATCCAGAATATGGACTTGGCACAGCCCAGGCGGGGAACATAGTAACCAAATAGACTACATACTGGTCAAAAGACGATTTAAATCATGCATTAAAGCAGCTAATACTAGAAGCTTCCCTGGAGCGGATATCGGCAGCGACCATAACCTGGTGCTGATGACTTTCCATCTACACCTGAAAAGGATAGCAAAACAAAGCAATACACGATTACGCTTCGACCTTGAAAAATTGAAAGATCCGGTAATCGCAGAGGCGTTCAGGGCAAAAATTGGAGGGAAATTTGCTCCACTGACCACACTTTGTGAATCGGAAAAGGATATGGACATAGATCTAATCACTGATACCTTCAATACCACAATAATTGAGACAGCAAAAGATATACTTGGCAAAAAACATGCCATAAAAAAACCATGGGTCTCCACTTATATCCTAGAGATGTGCGATGAAAGAAGAAAACTTAAGAACGTAAAGAATACTGCAGAAGGAGCAATCAAATACAGAACAATCAACAAAAAGATCAGGAAAGAAATGAATAAAGCAAAAACAAACTGGATAGAACAACAATGCTCAGACATCGATGATAATCTACAGAGAAACAACTCAAAAAAGGCTTACAAGATTGTCAAAGATCTGACATCCACCAAGCAAGGTCGCATCTCAACAATTCAAGATAAATCTGAGAAATGTATTACAGAAGAACAAGAAATAATAAAAAGATGGACCGAATACTGTTCTGAGCTATACAATGAAGACTCAAAGGGCGACGAATCAGTGCTCAATTGCCCAACGTCATCTAACATGGACATGCATTACATTCTCCGTGATGAGGTGGAGCTTGCTGTGCGAAAGCTGAAAAAGGGGAAATCGGCTGGAGCAGACAACATCCCAGGTGAACTGATTCAAGCAGGAGGTGACCCAGTAATAAACATTCTAACTAGCATGTGCAACAAGATCTGGCAGACAGGAGAATGGCCAACACCCTGGACTCAATCGCTGGTTATAACGCTCCCAAAGAAGGGTAATCTACAATTGTGTCAGAACTACCGCACAATTAGCCTGATCAGTCACCCCAGCAAAGTCATGCTCATGGTAATACTAAACAGACTAAAACCACAAGCAGAGCAGATCATTGCAGAAGAACAAGCAGGCTTCAGAGCAGGAAGGAGCACAACAGAGCAGATCTTCAACTTGCGAGTGCTCTGTGAAAAACATCTGCAACACCAGAGGGACCTCTTTCATGTCTTCATAGACTTCAAAAAGGCGTTTGACAGAGTGTGGCATGCAGCACTGTGGGCAACCATGCACAAGTACAATATTAACGCCAACCTCATTACTGTGATCAAGAACCTATACAACAGAGCATCCAGCGCAGTACTCTACAACAGCAAGCTGGGAGATTGGTTCAAGACCACTGTTGGTGTTAGACAAGGGTGTTTACTCTCCCCCATCCTCTTCAACCTCTTCCTAGAAAGAATTATGACTGATGTGCTCGAAGACCATGTCGGAACGGTCAGCATCGGAGGAAGGATCATAACTAACTTACGCTTCGCCGATGACATAGACGGCCTAGCTGGCAGCGAGGACGAACTAAAAGAATTCCTTGCAAAGCTAGAGAAGACGTCGAAGGCCTATGGCATGGAAATTAATGCAGAAAAGACCAAGGTCATGGCAAATAAGAATTTCACAAGTGAAATACGGATAAACGGTCAAAAACTCGAGGAGGTCCCTACCTTCAAATATCTAGGGGCTGTAATATCCGATGAAGGCTCAAAACCAGAAATTCTTGCCAGAACGGCCCAAACAACTGCAGCACTAAGCAAACTGAAAAACATCTGGCAAAGCAAGAAGCTCTCCCTGAGATCAAAGATTCGACTAATGCGCTCTCTGGCGATGTCAGTCTTCCTCTATGGTTGTGAGGCTTGGACGCTCACCGCAGACCTCCAAAAAAGAATTAGTGCGCTTGAGATGAGATGTTTTCGAAAGGTATTAAACATCTCCTACACGGCGCACATCACGAACAAAGCGGTCCGCGACAAAATAAGTGCGTTCATTGGCCCTTACGAGGACCTTCTCACCTCAATTAAAAAGAGGAAATTACGATGGTACGGACACGTGTCAAGATCTGGAGGTCTCTCAAAGACGATATTGCAAGGCACAGTCCAGGGAAGAAGGAAAAGAGGCAGACCAAGGAAGAGTTGGGAGGACAACATCAAAGAGTGGACCGGCCTTTCATTTAGCGATTCCCAGAAGGCAGCTCAGAACCGTGACACTTGGCATGAGTTAGTGCGCAGCTCAAAATGGTGCCCCAACGACCCAGCGTCGGGTTAAGGGATAGTTCAAGTTCAAGTTCAAGTTCTAATGCCGCTGATCTTTGTTTTGTAATCGATTTCATTTTCTACGCAACATTTACCCATTTAACAACATCTTTGTTTTGTAATCGATTTCATTTTCTACGCAACATTTGCCCATTTAATAACATCTTTGTTTTGTAATCGATTTCATTTTCTACGCAACATTTGCCCATTTAATAACATCTATGTTTTGTAATCGATTTCATTTTCTACGCAACATTTGCCCAGATAATAACATCTTTGTTTTTCACAATCATAGAAGTCGTCTTTAGGTGAAGACATGTTGCTGCTTCAAACCGGAAGCCGATTTTCCCAGGCATGACTCTATCTTCAACAATCTTTTGTCAATCCATAAAAACCAAATCTTTGTAAATAATCCATTCTATAATTGTTAATTTTTGGTGAGATTTTAGGAGATAATTAAAGGCTGTGTATAGAAAAGAAGAAATATGTTCGTATGTTGAGCCACGTGAGGGATTCGGCCCCACGAGATTACAGCCAGACTTCCAATGAGATTAGGGATTAAAGGATTGAAGCTGAAATCCGAAGAGGATTAGCGATTGAAAGATCATCTTGTGTCGGGTGATCTTTCGTGGCGTGGATGTCCTGTGGGCATGCGTGTGGCTCAGTGGTGTGGAGAGTAAAGTCCAGTGGTTTGTGCCTCGATGTCCAGTGGTTTGTGCTTCGATGTCCAGTGGTTTGAGCTTCGATGTCCAGTGGATTTACGTCTCGTTGTCCTGTAGACAGATTTGTACCTCGTCATCCAGTGGATTTATTGTGCCTCGATGTCCAGTAGATTTCTATCCCGTTTTCTTAGGGATTTGTGACTCGTCCAGTAAATTTGTTTTTTCTCGATTCCCAATGAATAAATATTTTTTACTCTTTTAAAGTGAGCCACTTTATTACTTGAAATACCATTTATAATAAAAAAACAACAACAACACATAATTTTACTGAAAGTTTTTACAAAGCTGATGCGATATAAACTTCTCATAATTATAAGGGATTTAATATGTGTTAAAACCTCTGCGACATATTTGTCCATTTAGATCAAGGGTCCTGAAACCTTGGCTCACGAGCCAGATATGGCTCTATTGATGGCTGCATCTGGTCCTCAGACAAATGTTCGAATATAAAAGAACAACAAAAAATATTCATAGTCCTATGATTTACATTGCGCATTAATTGGATGTTCAAAATAAACAGCATAACAATGTTATTTAAAAGAATTCAGAGACGTAATTAGTTTACTTTCAGTGTTGAATTAACAAGAAATGTACACATTAACTTTGTTCGGAACATACTGTATGGCTCTCACAGAATTACTTTTCAAAATATGAAGTGTTATGGCTCTATGAGACAAAAAGTTTCCCGTCCCTGATATAGATGATTAACACATAGCCACGTTTTGATATAATGGATACTTCAATTGGGCAGAAAGGTGAGAAGGGGGTAGTCAATAATGGAGTGTAGGGATACAAACATTAGTAAGAACTGTAGGGATACAACAATTAGGAAGAACTATAGGGATACAACAATTAGGAAGAACTGTATGGGATACAAACATTTGGAAGAACTGTGTGGGATACAAACATTTGGAAGAACTGTAGGAATACAAACATTAGGAAGAACTGTATGGGATACAAACATTTGGAAGAACTTTAAGGATACAAACATTAGTAAGAACTGTAGGGATACACACATTAAGTAAGAACTGTAGGGATACAAACATTAGTAAGAACTGTAGGGATATAAACATTAGTAAGAACTGTAGTGATACAAACATTGGTAAGAAATATGTTACAACAATTAGGAAGAACTAAAGGGATACAAATATTAGGAAGAATTGTAGGGCTACAAATATTAGGAAGAACTAATGTATAACAAACAGGATAACACTGGATAAAAACATTTGGAAAGTATTGATATATAGTTACAAAAAAGTGTTTTATAAGGACGTGATGGGACACAGCGATTGGCCAGCTGAGATGGTTAAATCGTGTTGACCTGTCACATGTCAGATACATAGATGAACTCCTGAATGTCACGTCACAGATGGGAGATAAAATTAATGCAACGGCTTTAAAAAAAATATTAATAATAATAATAAAAACGCCCTCGCCATCCCCCTCCATCCCGGCCGAATTTAAATCAAAAGATAATTACGAGATTTAATTTTATTTAAAAAACATAGCTATACAAGAAAACTGTGTTTACCAAGCTAATGGATTGCTAGCTAGCATTTCTATTCCCTGCAACCCAAACCACAGCCGCATGAAGGGGGGGGGGGGAGGAGAGAATCGGAATTGAATAAATAATTTAAAAAACCGCTTATGACAGATCGGAATATTATTTTTTTCTGTTTGAAAAGCTTACAACTGGATGAAAATGGGATAAAAGGACAGTTAGAAAAAACAGCCTCCTCCTTCCTTCTCGAATGGGCGGAATAAATGTAATGACCTTTGAGGTGATTTTAGTGTCCTGGTCATGTTTTGTCAAGTGTCCTAGTCAAGTGAACTGGTCTAGTGTCCTGGTCAAGTGACCTGGTCTAGTGTCCTGGTCAAGTGACCTGGTCTAGTGTCCTGGTCAAGTGACCTGGTCTAGTGTCCTGGTCAAGTGACCAGGTCTAGTGTCCTGGTCAAGGAGTGACCTGGTCTAGTGTCCAGGTCAAGTGACCTGGTCAAGTGACCTGGTCTAGTGTCCTGTCAAGTGACCTGGTCTAGTGTCCTGGTCAAGTGACCTGGTCTAGTGTCCTGTCAAGTGACCTAGTCTAGTGTCCTGGTCAAGTGACATCGTCTAGTGTCCTGTCAAGTGACCTGGTCAAGTGACCTGGTCTAGTGTCCTGGTCTGGTGTCCTGGGTAAGTGACCTGGTCAAGTGACCTGGTCTAGTGTCCTGGTCTAGTGTCCTGGTCAAATGACCTGGTCTAGTGTCCTGGTCAAGTGACCTGGTCAAGTGACCTGGTCTAGTGTCCTGTCAAGTGACCCGGTCTAGTGTCCTGGTCAAGTGACCTGGTCTAGTGTACTGTCAAGTGACCTAGTCTAGTGTCCTGTTCAAGTGACATCGTCTAGTGTCCTGTCAAGTGACCTGGTCAAGTGACCTGGTCAAGTGACCTGGTCCAGTGTCCTGGTCCAGTGTCCTGGTTAAGTGACCTGGTCTAGTGCCCTGGTCATGTCCTGATCAAATTTCCTGCTTAAGTGTCCTGTCAAATGACCCAGTCAAATGTCCTGGTCAAGTGTCCTGGTCAAGTGACCTGGTCAAGTGTTCTGGTCAAGTGACCTGGTCTAGTGTCCTGGTCAAGTGACCTGGTCAAGTGACTGGTCAAGTGCCCTGATCAAATTTCCTGATTAAGTGTCCTGTCAAATGTTCTGATCAAGTGTCCTGGTCAGGTGTTCTGGTCAAATGTCCAAGTCCAGTCATCAGATTATACTTCTTAATGAGAAATGAAGGTGAATTTAAAAAAAAAAACACTGTATCCATAACAATTTAACAAACTATTTTTTTTACTCCGGCTCAGTTCTTATATCTCTCATACAATCTTCTTAATGTTAAAATCGTTCGTTCTCGGACACTTAGGGTCTTCTTGTAACATTTATTCCCTCGGCCTGACCTCACCTAATCTTACGATTTTTTGTTGACGAACTAGGCCATTTTGAGGGGAAAAAAGTAATCGAAAACAATTTAATCCCAGGGGTGTCTGGTGTTAATTACTCGGTAAACCATGCACCACACGAGGGAGTCTCGAGGGTCCCAGTCGTGCCACTAGTTATGACAGCTCTCATTAATTATTGTACTTCCGTCCAATGGGCGCTTCGGTTTTAAGTAGTTGTCACGTCGGGGCTGACAATTCTAATTCAATTTTTCTTAGCATCATCTTTCTGTGGGGGTTTTTAAAGCACGTTTAAGCCGTTTGGAGGTCATGTAAGCTGCTTGGAGGTCATTGGATTTGACCGTTGTAAGCTACTGGGATATGTGTTTGAATTAAGACGACAATAACAAGAGCTTCAAATAAAACTGACCAAAAAACTGTACTGCTACACATTTAATAGTTTGCTGGAAAAATAACCTTGAAATGAAAATATTACATTATTTACATATGTTTACATTTATTTTCAAAATTGTAGACGTTTTATAAAAAAAAAAACAAATAGTAAAACTTGTGACTTTATGGTCGGGAGACTTATGCAAAAAGTCGGGACAATATTTTTAATGCAAATTAATAGAGATATGCATATAACATACGCTAATAAAAGAAACAAGATGGCGCCATAGTAACAAAATTTGTAAACACGCCAGTGTGTACGAATAAAATAACACCATGTACACACACTCTTCTGTTACTTTTGAAACAACATCATGTACACAAACTCACCTTGATCTGATCATTTCCAGCGTCCTGAAAACCCGTCATCAGTGGAAATTTGTCGGTACACACTTTCTATTTGTAGCCATACGTAGTATCAATTTTGCACACATTTTTACACGGCATGCCTTGCGAGTTCAACAAACGTTAGGACTTGTTTATGGACATGTGACATATTTAACTGTGGAAATTGTAAACCTGGTTCACCGTTTGATGGTTAGTTGATGACATTGCCAACACATCAATTTCGACTCCCCATAAAAGTAAACTTTCCAAAAAATGTCAAGATTACATCAATTTACTCCTTAATTCCTTTCACTTCCGCTTCCCATCAGCCGCTCACCACACGGCGGCCATCTTGTTTGACGTCGATTAATTCACTTGCATAATTCATCGTCTGCTGATCCTTTTCCCGCCATTAACCTACAACCCAGGTGGTTTGATTCTTATTGCTGACAACTTACGGCCCCTGAGGGCCATCACCGTATCGCTTGTGGACGACTTTCTCTCCACTTTTGTAAGGAGAAAATCGTTTATGTTTCTGTGTCACGGGCACTCTCAAGAAATTGTTGGCAACTGTAAACATGCTCAACAACAGACCACTTGATAATATTGTTACAATAGTAAATAGTCTGACAGGTAACTTATTATTTTTTTTTACAATAGCTAACAATGTAGGACAGCTTAGAAATATTGTCAGCAATGGGTTCAAGTCCCTACTTCTTGAATAAATCCGCCTAAATTGTTGAAAAATCTAACATAGCCACAAGGAGAATTTCAAGACGCAGAGGCGTCACTAGGGTTGGTGTCACCTAGCGCGGTTGCTGATGGTGTCATCCGGGGCGGTAGCTCACGCTGTCACCCCCTCACAATTTAATCCATAGAACTCCTCCGAGTTTTCCAGTGACAAATAACGGGAACATATATAATTTTACTATCTTGTGTCACCCCCCCTGATGGTGTCACCCGGGGCGGCCCGCCCCCACCGCACCCCCTATTGATGCCACTGTCAAGACGATAAGCAAAATTTAAAGAGGAAATTCAATACATTTATGTTTAAGCTGAGCTGAGAACTATACATTCATAAAAAAGTTAAAATAGTAAAAATAGGAAGAAAACAAAAATTAAAATAGTAATAGTATACTAAAAGCTACTTCATATAACCTAAGCCACAACAACCTGATTGCTTTAACAATATAAACAAAGAAGACCTGGCATATGTATGGTCGATAAATGCGCATTTCAAACAAACCCATCGATCCCCAAAGGAAAGGGCAAGGAAAAAAAACAAACATTTTCTTTAACCAAAGTTCGACGACCCGTTATCCCAAGTCACGGTCATTGAAACTAATCAATTACTTGCCTTAATCTCGCCTTAAAAACTTACCATCTGACCTGGCTAATCATGCAGGAACGCACGATCTCCCGTCTGCTGTCTTCCAGAAACTCCAACCGCGCGTACTTAATTTTGAGACGTGATTGTAGCGTCATAGGGTAACAAATATAAATATTATGCAGTGAGTAAATGGTCGGATCTTGTGCCGAAAAATAAAGACATAACGGTGTGGATACTAAGTCCTGAATTCGACGATGCCCATTGTCCGAGAATTTTCCGAGGTATTTTTTGATGTCGAAAAGAAAACCAAAAGTCGGTTGTCACCTAACACATCAGACGATTCTTTTTGTTGGTATCTTAACAAAAATTGTGCGATAATTTTAGAAAAAAATGTCTTCGATTTTTAAAGAGACTTGTATCTTATCTATAATAGACTCTCCATCTATACTGAACATTATTGCGTCATACGTCAAAAAACATATTGACAAGGCAGTGACGTAGCGAATGGGGACAAGGGGGGGGCAAATGCCCCGGGTGGCACTTTGGCAGGGGCGGCAAATTCCTGGTCGTTTATTAGATTCTTAGAAGAAAAAAGAAGAAAGTCGAGCTTTTTATCGAAATAAAAGAAAATCCAAATAAGAAATTAATAACAGAAATAAAGGAACTATCCTAAGGCATATGAACTGTTCAAATGTCAAAACGTCAACTCCTTATTGGAAATAAATTTTTATGAAACTAATGCTACTTTACTGAAAAGAACTTAATTTGTATGATAATGTAACACTGAAGCAGTTGTAGCTTAGATGATTCTTAAAATTTGACAGTCACTCCTGTTGTAAAATCAAAGATTATTGTACATGAAACATGAGCCAAGCTCGGGAAGGCACATTGTGTTTAAAAGGGGGAGGGGCAGGGGCGCTAATTCCTCGTTAATTAGCTTCCAAATTGAAAAGCGTTAAAATAAAGTTTATTAAAATAAAATAAAATCAACGATAAAAAATTCAAAGAAATAAAGGAACTATAGTATATACGTGAATGTTTCAAGTGCCTGAACTTCAAACTCCGTTATGAATCTTAAGTCTTTTGATATCAATGTTATTAAAGTATAAAAAAAGAGGTTGAATTCGTGTACGAATATGACAATATCGTTCTGGTAAATATAATTGATTCAACTTAAATAAAGCACTTGAAAAATATGTTGGCGTACTTACATGGTTTAGTCGACCAAAGCGTTATTATTTTTATTTTAAAGCATCAACAAAAATAAGGAACAAAATTGTTTATTTAATAAAATTAAAACTTTGCACGCAGATATCCAAACGTAGCCACCCAGGAACAAGTGCTCAACATTTCCAAAGTTTCTTTGAAATTTGAAAGGATCAGAAGTCGGATAAGAAAGAATTAACAAAGAACAACAACCATAAGTTGTAAAAGAAAGAAAAAAATGGCAGGACGTTATTGTCAAAATTTTTAACATTTATTAAATCCTGGCAAAATTAAATGTCTTGTTTTTCGATCACAGAAAGGACAATACTGTTGCAAATAAAGACAATATTCCGGAAACAATGCATTTGTTTGCCAAGTACGATCGAGCACTCCCCAGAACATTGTATGAAAAAAATGGTTTTTAAAAAAGTGTCATCTAAAATTCAAACTGAGCTCATACTAATTTTAAGAGATATAGATCGCGAAAAATCAACTTTTTTCATGTAAAAGATATTCAATATCGTTCTATTGTATTCGATAGAACTTCATATATTTCACGTCACTAAACAAGTCCAGTTGTGTTATATGTAACGATTGAAAAGAAAGAAGTAGACATTGTAGAATCTTTAAAATATTTCAATGAAGTAAAAGTTAATCAGCTTACATTTCTTAAAAGATTTTAATAAATGACGATCTTAAAATAATGGACTGCAGAGGATCATCATGTGTTAATACTTCTTCATGGCTGGAAAGTATACAAGCGTTTAAAAAAGACGCAATAACATAAAATCTCACTGTCAAATCTTTCTCCAACAGTTCCTTAAATCTAATCTGTTTACATGATAATCTAACTGAAATGAATTATCTATTTTAGTACTCTAGAACGTTGTTACTCATTCTTATTTATGCCCATATTCGTTTGGAATATCTACTTACTTTACAAGCAAGGCTTCAGGATACGAAATAGTGAATATACCATAGAGCTATTTTTAGATTAGTTTGAAAGCTATAGAAAAACTGACAGAGGCATAAATAAAAAGCTCTTCACATCAACGGACGCAGGAACTTTGCTAGTCACAATAAAATCTTTTTATTTTCGAATATATGTCAAAGATGCCATAAAGTAAAAATGTATATTGCTAGAAAAAATACTTAGCAGAATTTGCTCACAGAGAAATTAATGGAATACTTAAAGGATGTTTTGACATACATTTCATTACATTTTAAGTGGAGTCCTCATCCTTTTATTCGTATCTTCAAGTCAAAGTATCAGAGAGCACATTTTTGGTGATCGAAAGTATGTACCCATATTATTTAGAAAAACAGTTGAGAAGAAAGTTCTATTGTTCTCAAAATGAGATTACTGTAGAAATTCATGTGAGGCTTTTGATTGTTATGTAGAATTTAGAAAACAATTTTCGTACACCATGCAATCTGCTGGACTTTGAAATGTTGTCTTTAAATTAGAGCAGTGGTGTCGCTAGGGGGTGCGGTGGGGGCGGGCCGCCCCGGGTGACACCATCAGGGGGGTGACACCAGACAGTAAAATTCTATATATTCCCGTTATTTGGCACTGGAATACTCGGAGGACTTCTATGGGTTAAATCATGAGGTAGTGACACCATGAGCTACCGCCCCTGGTGACACCATGAGCTACCGCCCCTGGTGACAGCATGAGCTACCGCCCCGGGTGACACCATGACCTACCGCCCCTGGTGACACCATGAGCTACCGCCCCGGGTGACACCATGAGCTACCGCCCCGGGTGACACCATGAGCTACCGCCCCGGGTGACACCATGAGCTACCGCCCCGGGTGACACCATGAGCTACCGCCCCGGGTGACACCATGAGCTACCGCCCCGGGTGACACCATGAGCCACCGCCCCGGGTGACACCATGAGCTACCGCCCCGGGTGACACCATGAGCTACCGTCCCGGGTGACACCATGAGCTACCGCCCCGGGTGACACCATGAGCTACCGCCCCGTGTGACACCATGAGCTATCGCCCCGGGTGACACCATGAGCTACAGCCCCGGGTGACACCATGAGCTACAGCCCCGGGTGACACCATGAGCTACAGCCCCGGGTGACACCATGAGCTACCGCCCCGGGTGACACCAAACCTAGTGACGCCTCTGAATTAGAGAATTCAAATGACAGTATCAGGCAAAGACTATTTTACCCCACGCGTAAAAAAAAAGAAATAATGAATATAATACCACTTAATTTATAAAAGTTTATTAAGATATTAAGGCTCAAAGTTTCCTTGCCTAAAATAATATAAATAATTTGAATATTGCTTACAATAGTCTTAAGTAATGCCACGTTTTAAAATAGCTTCTCTAAAATTAAGTTATGAAAAATTAATTACAATCAATATCAATTACACTAACATTTTCTGTTTCAATTTTGGCTATTGAGCATGGCAAGGCTGAAAACATTGATTCACCAAAGGTGGTGAAACCAGGAAAAAACAGAACATTTTAATTTTATTAAAGAAGTAACGCTTTTCTTTTAATCTCTGTTACAGTGTCAGTATTACTTTCTGATAAAAACTATCTTTACTTTATAGCGTTAACATATTTTTTGGGAGGGGGCGGCAAATTTAGGTTCTGCCCCGGGCGGCACATAACCACGCTACTGACAGCCGCGTTTGTTCCTCTCACTATTTTCAGGTACTACTTGAGAGCTGGGTGGACTCAGGGACAACTTGGCCCCGGGAAAAAATCCATGTATATCATTGTGTTACCCCCTCACGACTTACCACCAATGACCTCTCCGAGTTCTCCAGTACCAAAAAACGCAAACATATTGAGTTGTACATGTTGGTGTCACCCCCATGTGATGGTGTCACCTCTTTGTGATGGTGTCACCTCTATATGATGGTGTCACCTCTATGTGGTGGTGTCACCTCTATGTGATGATGTCACCTCTATGTGGTGATGTCACCTCTATGTGGTGATGTCACCTATATGGGATGATGTCACCTCTATGTGGTGATGTCACCTCTATGTGATGGTGTCACATCTATGTGGTGGTGTCACCTCTATGTGGTGGTGTCACATCTATGTGGTGGTGTCACCTCTATGTGGTGATGTCACCTCTATGTGATGATGTCACCTCTATGTGATGATGTCACCTCTATATGATGATGTCACCTCTATGTGATGGTGTCACATCTATGTGGTGGTGTCACCTCTATGTGGTGGTGTCACATCTATGTGGTGGTGTCACCTCTATGTGATGATGTCACCTCTATTTGGTGATGTCACCTCTATGTGATGGTGTCACCTCTATGTGATGGTGTCACCTCTATATGATGGTGTCACCTCTATGTTTTGGTGTCACCTCTATGTGATGATGTCACCTCTATGTGGTGATGTCACCTCTATGTGATGGTGTCACCTCTATGTGGTGATGTCACCTCTATGTGGTGATGTCACCTCTATGTGATGGTGTCACCTCTATGTGATGATGTCACCTCTATGTGGTGAAGTCACCTCTATGTGATGGTGTCACCTCTATGTGGTGATGTCACCTATATGGGATGATGTCACCTCTATGTGGTGATGTCACCTCTATGTGATGATGTCACCTCTATGTGATGGTGTCAGCTCTATGTGATGGTGTCACCTCTATGTGGTGATGTCACCTCTATGTGATGGTGCCACCTCTATGTGACGGTGTCACCTCTATGTGACGGTGCCACCTCTATGTGACGGTGTCACCTCTATGTGGTGATGTCACCTCTATGTGATGGTGTCACCTCTATGTGACGGTGCCACCTCTATGTGACGGCGTCACCTCTATGTGGTGATGTCACCTCTATGTGATGGTGTCACCTCTATGTGATGGTGTCACCTCTATGTGATGGTTTCACCTCTATGTGATGGTGTCACCTCTATGTGATGGTGTCACCTCTATGTTATGGTGTCACCTCTATGTGATGGTGTCACCTCTATGTGACGGTGCCACCTCTATGTGACGGTGCCACCTCTATGTGATTGTGTCACCCCAATGTGACGGTGTCACCTCTATGTGATGGTGTCACCACTTGTTATGATGTCCCCCTGTGCGGTCCGCACCCACCGCACCCCCTCATGGCACCTCTGAATACTTGTGAACACTACAGTAATCAGACCAGAGATTGCAATGATGAGAAATAGAAATCTCTCTGTTAAACATGTTAATACCACTGTAACGTCTGTGTCAGGTGGTGAACACAAGCCCTCAAGCACTGAAATGGGAGGACAACATGCCAAGGACTTAAGCACCGAAAGGGGAAGACAACCCCGTAGCTGATCGACGCCCAGCTATTTACGCTCCCCTTGTAACGCAAACCGTATCGGTACAGCCCGCCTAAGGGACCGGCGCTCGATTATTTATGGCGTTAATCACAGATTCCCGACGATGCAAATCGAGATTCGAGTCTTTATTTATCCCGCGAGTTGGAAGACCTAATGGTTCATTGTCGTCTTGTATATGAGGGAGGGGGAAATGTAGTGACGTGCCTGTCACGTGAAAGCTATATTTAGACCAGAATCGATTATTTTATTTTTTACTCGAACTCTGTTGATTTAACGCAAAGGTTGGACATTACTCTATTTTTATTTTAGAAAATGGATATCGAACCTTGCGGTGTTTGAACAAGGTCCATCGCCCGCGGTTTACGTGCGTCCGATATTGAGGTCACAGCGCCTATGGATGGACTGGTTGGTCATTTAGTGGTCACAGTGGGTGCACGAGACAGCCACAGCTGGCGAGGCCGTTACGAGGGATGGTGCTTTAAAGTAAAGGGTTCTGGGAAATAATTTGGTAGGTCCTCACTCCATTGGTAACAAATAACTGTTTGAATGACGAGAGCCCTGGTGTTGTTTGTGCCTTGCTTTACTCGCACGCACTTATACACGGCGGTCGATGACAACATACGTGGGTTGGCATCTAAGGTCTTCCAGACTGCACTAAAACACACCTCTTCAAACTTTACTTGAAAAATAAATTAAACAACAATTTAACATTTCTTCAAATGATAAAAGTAGCTTAACACAGGCATAGTTTGACATTCTTTTAAAACGGCCGTAATATGACGCTCTTAACACAGGCATAGTGACACGTATTTAAGACGGGAATAATATGAGTTTTTTTTATAATTATCAACTAGAATCATAAGATTGATAAGGTTCGTAACTAATCTACATTAACAAGATGATAGTAGCCGGTGTAGCCTCATACAATTTTATAGTTCTTTTAAAACCATCTATTAAAATGAACAGACATTATCAGAAACAAAATGGACAGAAGAGAATTGCGAGAGAAAACTAGAAGGAGAAAATAGAATTAAGAGGGATAAATGGACGGTGAGAAGAAAAATTAGATAGACAGTAAACTTGAAGCAGTGGAGACAAGTCAGATAGAGTGGAAACTTGAAGCAGTGGAGACAAGTCAGATAGAGTGGAAACTTGAAGCAGTGGAGACAAGTCAGATAGAGTGGAGACTTGAAGCAGTGGAGACAAGTCAGATAGAGTGGAAACTTGAAGCAGTGGAGACAAGTCAGATAGAGTGGAAACTTGAAGCAGTGGAGACAAGTCAGATAGACAGTAAACTTGAAGCAGTGGAGACAAGTCAGATAGACAGTAAACTTGAAGCAGTGGAGACAAGTCAGATAGAGTGGAAACTGGAATAAGAGGAAAGAAGCTAGATGGAAGGGAAACTAAAAGGAGCGAAGAGAATTTTGGAGGAAATTGGGAGAGGGTTGAATAGATAGTTGAGAGGAAATAAGTTTGATATATGGGAAAATTGGAAGGAGAAAAGAGAAGTTAGAGAGGAAACTAGAAGGAGAGAATAGAAATTAGAATAGATGGAAGAGAAACGAGAAGGAAAGAGAAGATAGAGGTGTCAAGACGTTATAGTAGAATAAGAAAAAAAAAAAAAGTTGAAAGCAGATAAGGTAGACATAGAGAGGAGTGAGTGATCTAAAATAAAACGAGAGGAAAGTGATACAAAGAGAAAATGTTGAGTTAGAAAGGGAGAACGAAGGAAGAAGTAAGAGCCAAAAGAAGAGACTAACTGCGAGAGAGACATATGAGAGCAAGAGATAGAGCAAGAGAGAGAGAGAGAGAGTGAGCAAGTGAGAGGGAGAGAGCAAAAGAAAGAGCAAGAGAGAAATAGAGAGATTGAGAAAGAGAGAGAAAGAGACATTGAGCTAGAGAGAGAAAGAGAGCAAGAGAATGAGCAAGAGAGAGAAAGAGAGCAAGATAGAGAGAGATAGAGCAAAAGAGAGCAAGAGAGAGAAGGAGAGCAAGAAAATGAGCAAGAGAGAGAAAGAGAGCAAGAGAATGAGCAAGAGAGAGATTGCAAGAGAGAGAGAGTGCAAGATAGAGAGAGAGATAGAGCAAAAGAGAGCAAGAGAGAGAAAGAGAGCAAGAGAATGAGAAAGAGAGAGAGAAAGAGAGAGAAAGAGAGCAAGGCAATGAGCAAGAGAGAGAAAGAGAGCAAGAGAATGAGCAAGAGAGATAAAGATAGCAAGAGAATGAGCAAGAGAGAGAAAGAGAGCAAGAGAATGAGCAAGAGAGAGCAAGATAGAGAGAGAGATAGAGCAAAAGAAAGCAAGAAGGAGAAATGGAAAGAGCGACATAAAGAGAGAGAGAGAGAAGGAATACGAGAGAGAGAGAGAGAGAGAGAGACAAGGGCGAGAGAGACAGAGAAACAAGAGCGAGAGAGAGAGAGAGAGAGAAAGACGAAGAAATAAAAGCAAGAGAGAGCCATGAACAAACCTAATTGACTCATTATAGAACAACGTCCGCCCCGCTATTAGCTATAATCATGTCAAGACATCTTTACACCACAAATAATCAATCCACAGGCTCGGCTAATGTTTGATTGAGTCGGGGTGCAAGGTATTGGGGGTGCTGGGAGTGATGAGGGAGCCTCTGATAGACAGTACCCCCGCCCCCAGACCAACAATAAATGTTAGAGTATAGCTAGCTAATAGCTAAACAGTCAAGTAAAGTCCGATAGGGGGTCGGGGTGTAAGGGTTGGGGGGTGCGGGGAGTGATGAGGGAGCCTCTGATAGACAGTGCCCCCTCTTAAGACCAACAATACATGTTAGAGTATAGCTAGTTAATGCCTATGCGACCATCAAAGGATGAGTTCGGATGGAGGATAAGAACCAACCATGAACTATACAGTCTATATCAGGATACCACAATAGTTCCATAAATTAAAAAGGGCAGACTGCGCTGGGCAGGACACCTAGAAAGAATGTCAAATGATAGAGGAGTAAAGAGGGTACACCACCAAAACCCCAGAGGAAAACGGCTCAAGGGAAGATCTAGGCTTAGATGGATGGATGATATACAGAAAGATCTACATCAACTGGGCATTCAATATTGGAGGAGAGAGGCGTTGATAAGGCCTGAGTGGAAAGAGTTCGTGAGGCAGGCCCAAGACCTACATGGGCTGTAGCGCCATATGAATGGATGGATGATAGCTAGTTAATAGATGGATGATAGCTAGTTAATAGATGGATGATAGCTAGTTAATAGCTGGACGGTCAAGTAAAGTCCGGTCGCGGTCGGGGTGCATAGATATGGATTGACCCGAATTTAAAAAAAAAAAAAAAAAAAAAGGATTAAAATAAGTATTTTAAACAACGATCGTACAAAAATGACGTAGCGCGATTTTGGCCACAACCCTCGTCACAAAAATGATCCCCCATTAAATATGACGTCTTAAATCTTGCACGGCCCCCCCCCTCATAAAAGCCGTTTTTGTTATTTAAAATGAGCATATATAAACTCGTTTTTGTGTGTGTGTGCCATTTAAGTATGTATTTAGTGTAAGACTGCACTCTAGTATCGTAACAAGCGTGAAGTCATGTAGAACGTCATGAAATACATTGTAAGTTGTCAAATATTTAAGTAGAACATTACTTTAAAATTGTGTATTTTGATGTGACGTCACAGTTATAAAACACTCCCACTCCCCCTCGTCACAAATGTGTGTCCCTCCTTCACCCTTGTTGCATGGCGTCATTTGTGGACGGTTTCAAAGAGGTACATAATAGTGAATCCCTATCAGTAAGGTGAACCTGTGGCACGCGTGCCACAGTCGGCACTCAGAGCCCATGACCCGGCACGCGACCAAAAATATTACTTCCTGATTCAAACCAGCTGAGCCCAACACCCATTTTTGTGTTACATTGGAGTGTTGGCGCTTTGCTATAAACTAGTGGGTTTTGGTTGAATTTTGGGCAAACGGTCACAAAAAGGTCCGCCAACACTCATTTAGACCACAGGCGCCATATATAGGCTAGGCTACCCTAAACCCTCTAAGTCTAATGCCAGGATTAAGTTAAAGGTTCGGCCGACGTGTTTGCCACAAGTGGCCCCTTGCCGGGATGTTAATTAAAAGTCCTCGCTACAAGTTAAAGCCTCGTGAAGGTGTTTTTTTTTTTTTATTAAAGATTTGGCCGCGTTGACGTTTTGTTGTGGGTACATGACGTCATTTTGGTTCAATAACCGATAGGCTAGCGAGGGCTGGGAATCAAAAGATACGGCGAGAAGAAGTAAAGGGTTGTAAACAGTTTGAGCGAGACAAAACACGGTGTGAGGGTGGGGGTGTCGTGTGTGGGAACAATAAGGGAGCCCTTAGTCAGGAATTTTCATGGCACAATAGAAATAAAAACATATTGTCGGAGTTAAAAATAGAGGAGGGCCATGTGTGGGAGGTCAGTGGTGTTGGGAGGGGATGGGTCAGTGGTGTTGGGAGGGGATGGGTCAGTGGTGTTGGGAGGGGATCGGTCAGTGGTGTTGAAAGAGGATGGGTCAGTGGGTGTTGAAAGAGGATGAGTCAGTGGGTGTTGAAAGAGGATGGGTCAGTGGGTGTTGAGAGAGGATGGGTCAGTGGGTGTTGGGTGTCCTTAGGAAGAAATCAGTGAAATGACACCTTTCCCTACCCACCACTCCCTCCCCCACCCACTAATCTGTTCAAACGCTGACCAGGGTGTGCGCCTAGAGATAGCAGAAGTTAATTCATTCAAGGGGCAGGGAGCTATTTTTGGAAGGAAATGACAACAGATGGTGGCCAGTGGATGGAACGATGGATAAATGGAGGATGTATCAATGTCAGAATGGATATACAATGGGAAGAGAGGGTTGGTACTGGAGGAAGTGTATAGTGCAGGTAACAGAATGAAGAGAATGATAGACGGAGATAGATAGAGAGATGACAGAGAATCAGGGGCAAGATAAAGCCATTGTGGGGGGGGGGGTAAACGGAAACTGCACAATAAAATGTGCATTAGAAAAGAGGGGACAAACAGTTTTACAAGGCTTAGAAAGTCATAGAGAAAAGAGGGGACAAAGAGTTTTACAAGGCTTAGAAAGTCACAGAGAAAAGAGGGGACAAACAGTATTACAAGGCTTAGAAAGTCACAGAGAAAAGAGGGGACAAACAGTTTTACAAGGCTTAGAAAGTCACAGAGAAAAGAGGGGACAAACAGTTTTACAAGGCTTAGAAAGTCACAGAGAAAAGAGGGGACAAACAGTTCTACAAGGCTTAGAAAGTCACAGAGAAATATATAAATAAAGCGAGAGGCGGATAGAGAGAATGAACATATAAGAGTAATGTGATAGAAACAAGGAGAAGAAGAGAGGTGGAGGAGATGTATACATGAAATGCAAAGTGAGAGAAACATACAGAAAGAGTGATGGGAGAGCATGTGTGTGTGTGTGTGTGTGTGTGTGTGTGGTGTGTGTGTGTGTGTGTGTGTGAGAGAGAGAGAGAGAGAGAGAATGTACAAGATTACCGACTGAGAGTAGCAACAGACGTCTATAAAAGTGTGAACATGTGCACTATTATGCACTAATCAAAAGTATTATCGCCTTGTTTGTGTTCTCAGGGCAATAAAACCACGAGTCAGCGTGGTCCCTGGGGCCAGACAAAATGCCAAACGGACCGTATTCAGCATAGACCGCGTATTCAACACAGACCGCGTACACGTTTACATCGGAAGAGAGTGGTTGGGTGGAGAGAAAGTGTGTGTATGTGTGGGGGTGGGGGTGGGTGGAATATGACGCCTGCATAAAGACACGTGGTTACTCAAGGAGAAGCATCTCGCGAACTCGTGTGTGTGCCCGGCGAGGGGTTGGTCCATCTGTTTCCGAGGCTATGACGTGAGATCAGCGCGACGCATAACTGTGGGGGATGACGTCACAGATCGATATGATTCTCTCCCCCCCCCCCCAAACTCTCACTGGGTTTTGAATCTTAAGATTCTGTAGAACAAGGCTGAGAAATGGCGGACCTAGATGGTGTGTGTGTGCATGTTTTATGGGGGGGAGGGGGAGTCTAAGTGTGTACTGGGTATATTCTTATATCAAAAGGGGCTATTGTACGCTTGTGTGTGTGGGGGGGGATGTAGTTACCTGGGCATTGGCGTAGCTAGGGGGGCGGTGGGGGCGGTCCGCCCCAGGCGGCACTCATTCAAAGGGCGGCGTTTGTGGGCAAATTAAATGTCAAGCCATTTTCAGAAACTGCCCCTTTTCTTTTAAGGGGGATAAAACCATAAAGAGACAAAAAGAATATTAATTTTGAGTTTTAATTAACGGATTCGTGCAACATTTGTTTTATTACAAAGTGGTTGTTATAACTAACGCAAAACCGTTTAAAAATTTGTAACGATTTGTTTAGAAAATTAAGCGGTATGCATCACAGATGGCGCTTTTATAAGAAAACTGCACAAAAAACAGCAACACATCACCGCTGGTCCGAAAATATGTAGATCTACTATTAATATCACCACGACAGTTTTAGCGGAAAATTTCGACATTCGCAGAATGATGCGCTAACAAGTACCTAGTTCTACATGACATGGTGGTTCGAATATTGTGTTTAACTTCCAAGTAGTAAATTATATACTGTTTCAGATTTCATGAAATTATTGTAAGATAACTTATTAAAATTTTTATTTATGTTGTTTTTATTGCATTAAAGTAGCACATATATCTTGTGTTTTTCATTGAAAATGAACGGTTATTCGTTTTTTTCCGTTAAACACCACAATAACACAAATAATTCCGAAAAATACATACTTGAAATTTTCAAGAGTGTTGGGAAAATTGGCAAATGAAGTTAACTAGTAAAACGAAATCGGATGCTTGAATTTTATTCAGTTCAATTCAATCTTTTTCTTTTCTATGATATCTCAATTTATGGGAACCCGTATTTTTTAAATTAATGCAAACTATGCCAACCCATTTCATGGAGCAAAGATGTGTGCTAATACAGAACGCTGCTACAAAGAGTTGGGAGTATTCAATGCACAACCAGTTAGAAGGAGAAAAATATGAGTGGGGAAAATTCAGAAGACGTGTTTCTATCTCTAGAGCAAGAAGTACGAGACATGTTTATATCAATAGATATAGTTATAAAAGAAAATAAAACAAAGCGGTAATGAGTTACATGTCCTTGCAAGAAAATATTCGTGTATAATACCATCTAAGCCTACTAAATGAAGAATTTGAATATCAAATATATTTCTTTATTTCCATTGATAAAGAATTGTTCAAGATTAAAAAAGAAAGGATCCAGGTTTTTATGGCAGTACACGGGGCCTGTCCTAATACTATGCAGCTTAGTATGTGAAAAGGATTGGGTGTGCCGCAGTTTGGAGAGGGATAAGGTATTAATAAGGAAATTAAGTGAAAATTAAGATAGGATGGGCCTATGAAAGCGGGGCCCTCTGCGACCGCATAGGTTGCAGGAGCCTAAGACCAGCCCTGGTTGTACCTACACTACAAGAAGAGACATTATATTTAAAAAAACGGGGAAGGGGCGGGGCGGACCCCCCCCCCTTTTTTTTTTTGGATCTATTAAAAAATATATTCAACAGTAAATATTGGAAAATTCTTTACCCATCATTATAATTTTGCTAAGAATGTTTTCAACAATTGCAATCAGTGTATCTAGTTGTGAAAGGAGCTTTTCCAACCTGAAGTTATATTCGCTCGACAATAAGTGATTAGAGACTACAAAATCTTGCAATTTGTCCATAGATCAAGATATTACAAATAATTTATATTTTTTAACATAACACATGATTTCTCTACTATGAAAGTTAGATAAGTAAGTAAATGTATAGATAATAAATGTTTATATACTGATGTAAACAATTTCGTTTGTTGTTTTAAAAAATCATATAGATCTATTTATAAACAAAAAGTAAAAGTATATTAATTGTTAATGTTTTTTGGGTGTAAAATTTGGAATATCTTTTGTTTCATTGGAGGGGGGGGGGCGACCCTTATAAATTTCTTGTGGCCTTCAAAACAATTATTTTGTATTTTTTATAATGTTTTAATTAAAGGTAAATCATCTTATGTGGCATCTTTTTTCACTGCTTACATAAATAGGGCATGCCATGGTAAAATTGTTCCCCACCTTTTACAATGTACTTTGTTTCAATTACAATTATTTTTTCAAGTTTATGAATTTTTATAAATTATCATATGATTGACTTAAGGGGCCGTACATAAATGACGTCAGGTGATTTCGGCTGATTTTCACCCCCTGCCCCTTCATCACACGGCGTCATCAGTGGCGTAGCGAGGGGGGCGGGGGCGAATGCCCCCGGGCGCCACGTTAGGGGGCGCCAAAATGAGTATTAAAACTCATTATATAATTTAATTTTGAAGTAAACTAATGTATCCCAAATACGTTTGCAAGATTGAATATTGGAGCTCCGAAAATATCTTCATTACAAACCAGTTGGTAAACATGATTTTGGCGCCCCCATTGAGCGTTAAGGGGCGCCATTCTACTCATAAATAAATGACACATCCTAATGTACGATTGGTGATGTGTTTTTTTTAAATTTAAAAAACTGTGAGTTGATGGGGAGTGAGCAGTAAGAGACCAATACGATTCTTTTAATAGAGCTAGCAGAGACGACACTAAAAGCAACCAAAATTACCAAGACAAGAAAAAGGAGTGGCTTAAAGCAGTGGTTCTCACCCTGTGGTCCAC